>VXBI01012199.1:394434-410571 GCA_013397375.1 Toxostoma redivivum | reverse complement strand
TTTTTTTTTTTTTTTCTCTGGGTGATTTAACTATGTTTTCCCTGGATATTCATGTTTGTGCAGCAAAATAAAAATTATGTGTGTCTTTTGGTATAAAAAGACCAGTGGAAATTTGGGGGGAAAGAAACCAAAACAAAACCACCTTACTTATCTCCTGGGCTTTTCTTTTTTAATCTAACTCACTGAGATTGCAGAAACAATTTATTCTGTTCTATTTTTTCTAGCTTGCTTTCCTCCTGCATTTGAAAATACTATGTGCATAATCAATTTCTCCCTTTCACGGTAGTAATTCCTCTTTTTATGGGATGTTCAGGTGAGCTGAAAAAAAAAAAAAAAAAGGGAAATTACTTTTAAGACTGCCCATACTGGCTGTGGGACTGAGGTGCAGATTGCTGTCTGGGGAATTCTGTGATCACCTTGTAGTCCTCTTAAAGTTTAGCACTTTCCAAATATTTTCTTTTAAAGAGACTTTGGGAATGGAGGTCTGGGAGCATATTTGTGCCAACAGAGATGTCTGAGCTTGTTTGCCAAGTGAGCAGGCTGCTGTCGCCAGGCAGGTTGAATTTCTTTCCTCAATTGTCCTGTTAGGAGCTCGTTACTCCTGAGCCCTGCTCCTCCAAGAGCTGAAACCTGCACGCTGACTTCCAGCCCACGTGCATTCAGTGATGGTTTCATACGGAATTCTCTTTCAGCTCCAGTAGTTCTTCCGTTTTTAATGTTTAATCCCGAAGCAAAGGGTTTGCATCCCCTCTTAGCCTTCATTTTCTCAGGCTAAATCAACCTGGTCTGTTTAGCTCTCTTAAAGCAGTCTTTCCATTACTGAAATCATGTTAAGAGTCTTCCTCTTGACCACTTCTAGAACGAGTTCATCTTTCCTAAATTGTGCTTGAACTACATACATCTTTTTGGATAAATACCTTGCAGGTGATTTGTACCTAGCACTGCTGCACTTGCAGGGGCTGGCTCTCCTCTGAAGCACTCTGGGAGCACAGTGACCTTTTTTGTGGCTTCATTATGGTAATTCAGTTGTCATAGGATCCACATCTTTTCCTCCTGAGACATTTCCAACTGCAAGCATGTAGCTTATAATGAAAATTCAGTTTTTATTCCAAAATGAATCTATTTTTGTTTTAAATGTAAATACCACTTCTGTTAATTCAGTAGTCAGTGTCATCTCTGCCCACATGGTGCTCCAGTCCTTTGCTAAAACCTGTCTTGTTAAAGCCAACAAAGTTGGTGTCATTTGAAGACATCATCTGTGTACTCCTGTTCTCGTGGTTAGGAGGTGATTGTGAAGGTGGGCTGGGATGGAATTATTGCAAATTCCACCTGCTTAGGTAAAGCTTTTTGGGGCCCAGGTCTCATTTGCCTCTCCTGGCAGGGAAGGAAGATGTTGGGTCAGTCACATTAACCCTCCTGTAGTTAATACTGGTTGTGTTTCAGTCTGGTCTCCACTCACTGACAACATACTTTGCTTCAAAATCTCTTCTAAGAACTGAAAGACTTTTGTAGACAGGCTCATAGATCTCTCACCATTAGTGAATTAAGTTTTCATCATAGTTTCTTAAATATAGAGACTCTTCTTCAGCTCTAAGGCTACATCTGCAAACGCAGGAGGTATTAAAAGTTCTTGTTATAAGAGCTGCATCTTTTTCTGACACTGTTTTTACGGGATGACTGTGACACTAGAATATTTTTATTTCAGAGCCATTTTAGCTGTGGTAATTTCTTTGCATCCCCCTGCCACCCATTACCCTTTCCATGTGCTTTGTGTGACAGACATGAGCAGTGATTAAAAACCTTTAATTTGACTAATAAACTTTTATTAGAAATTATATTTTTATTTACATACTTAAAAAAAGACATCAAAGTAAGACTCATCCAAAGGAAAGTGCATTTTTGAGATGGTGTCTTTGTAATCTGTTCAGGTCCTAACCTGTGTGCTCTGAGCATAAATAAATCAATGTCACTTCAACTTCTTTATTATGTCCATGGTGAAAAACAGTTACATATTTTTCTGGACTTGGCAATGTTTCCTGTTAAGGAGGCTCTGTGTGTGTACAGATATATATGTGTGTTTGTGTGTGTGTGTGTGAGAGAGAGCTGCCTATTCTGAATAGTCCCAGAAGCAAAAGCTCAGAAAGACTTCACTGAATGTCTGGCTGCTCTGCATTGAGGATCTCTTGCCTGAGGGAAGTTCATGAAAATAAGAATCTGCCTTCATCTACCCTTGTGAATCTTCTGTATCCTCTGTGATGTCAAGACAGCAACAGCAGAGCCCCTGGTGTGAGTGGGTTGTGGCCCCTGAATGCTCCCAGTGACACCCCAATAACCTGGCATGCCCGGGGTGCAAAGGTGGGTGAATGAGGGGTCCAGGCTGGTGCTGCTGTGCCACCCCTGAGGACCAACCTGCCTGGGGACTGTTGTGCCCCTGCCCTGAAATCCACACATTAGTGGGCTTGGGAATATTGATGTGCTTGGACCACGTGCAGTACCCTGGGGCTTTGGGAGAGGAGAGCCTGGGGAGACTGAAATCTTTGTGAAATTGAGTATTGATTCCTCTTGCTTGGAGAGCTTTAAAAGTCTAGCCTAACTCAGGGCCCTAAGACATTAAGGATATCACAAATTATTCATGCACATTCCACTAAAGGGAATTTTTTTCAGTTTAATCTTCCACATTTAATGCACCTCTAGCACTAGCTCAGCTGTGGTGTGTAAAGAGGAGTTATTGGCTCTTCTCCTTACTCATCTTTTCCTTTCTTCTTTCCCCTGATACCATTTAGGGCTGGTAAAGTGGTGAATTTTAACCAAAATATTAGCTAAGACACAGGAGAGATGTTTAAGTGAAATTTCTGATGTACCAGGAATGCAGCCCTGAAAACAGCCAGCATACAACATAACCAGCATACAATCACATTGGTGTAGCCCCTCAAGACATCCCCCTCTGGGTATGGCCTGGGTCAGGGAATTGGCCCTGACCTCCTCCCACTGAGAAAATCGTGCCCAGGTGGGTTGTGTGTGTCAAGTTCTTGATGGCCTGCTTCTGTAGGAAATGGGTCCAAATAATGATCATCTCTTTCTGAGTAAAAGTGAGAATGTTCAGAAAGTAAGAGTTGATTATTAAAATGGAATTTGAAGGGCTTTCTCTGAGTCTTTCAGGTTTATTTTTCTTTGGTTTCTGGCTCTGTCATTCTAATAAAAAATATTTACTTGATCTGTTTATTGATGCTCACTCTTTTAATTAAATCTGTTTTCCAGAAACAAAAGACTTTGAGTAATGCTTGCAATAAATATCCTGCTTGAATTCTTTGAAGATTTAATTTGAAAATATTCATTTGAAAAATCAAGCAAGGTCCAGTGCTGACACTTTGGACAAAGCATATTTGTTTCCTCTGTCTGATTGATGACATTATCTTCCCAGAGCTGCTGCTGCTCCATAAGGAATGCGTCTGTAACACACTCTTACTTCTCTTTTCTATTTGGTCACTGTTATTGGAAGGAAACAACTCAGGAAAATGGCAGAAAATACTGTTTGCTCAAATATGTGCCCATTTCTTTCATCTGGAAGATGATTTCTTGGTGCAGTCAACTAAGTAAATGTACCATTCCCTGCTCTGAATTAGTAGTTGGTTTAGACACCAGACTTCAGGCTCCTCTGTTTTCGCCATATCCAGCCAAATAATTATGGAGAAATATGGAGTAGCAGAAGATAAGTTTAGATAAGCTGGACATAGATTATGCTGCAGCTAGGCTTTGTATTCACCTCATCCTTTTGCTTCAAACTATCCCCTTTCATTTTGATCTGACAGCTGCTGCTTCTTCACCTTCTACACAGATATTGCCTCACTTTCCCAGTCTTGAACCCCTCTCTGATCTTTCTGGAGCACTTTCTCCCTGCAGTGTTTTGGAGGAGTTACTCAGGTGTTGGAAACTCCTGCTACTGTGTGCTCTATGTTTGAATTTTCTGTGTATATATTTTGCCCCAGATATAAAATTTAGGCCTGGGGATCATACAGCCCAATTACCAGTGGGAGCTCTCATGACTTATGCTAATTAAACAAAGCCCTATCTTTTTTATATTGATCAGCAGCTTGCTTCACATGCTGTGATGAGGAAATAGTATTGTGGTTTGTGCAGAGCTATGAAGAGTCTCTATGGAAACAAAATATCTGAAATCTGGGGCAATTTCAGCTTTTGTACCTTATACAGGGAACACTTGCTACTGATATCAAAGTAAATTCAAGTTTTCTTCATTTAATTGTCCACAATTCATACCAGGTATCTTGGCAGATTCAGCTGTATATAATCTTTGCATGGTACATTGTGTCTTGATTAAATTTTGAATTGAGAATGGGGACAGTGTCTTCCTGCATTCCTGTCCTGAGATGTTCTTGTTGGTGATGACACCTGATATCTTTCAAGGAGATTGATATTTGCAATTGTGACTCTTTTTTTCTGAGGCTTTTTTGCTCTCTCTGTGGACAATTTGATTCTCATCTGTTACCTTGTAAATGAACAGGTAGGAAAAGCTTAGATGAAATTGGTGTAAAAGCCTTAATAATGAAGTAGTCCCTTTAATAAGGAAGTGATGGGCAAAGTTCTTGGAATGAAATAGTTGTGTTCCTCTGACAGCAGAGTCAGCCTTTGCCCCCTCCAAGGTTTGGTCCGTGGAAGTAAACTGTGTGTTAACCTGCTGAAGTCTCCCTATTACCCACTTTGAGGGGAGCTGGCAGCCTGAGGTTGACACCCATGCTCCCCGCTCTCCATTAAATTGGGGCTTTGGATTAGTTCGTTATAATGATTATAAAAATTTGGGTTATAATAACACAGTCTTCAGATTCCAGGGGTGGGTTTGGGCATCAGTCACCTCTTAAAAAAAAAATCTCCAAACACCTTCCCAGTGAAGGGACTGATACCTAAATCAAAACAGAAATGTCTTCTCTGACCTTGTGCTCAGTTTGCAGAGGGGGAAAAAATGTTACTAGCTAGCTTCCTGAGAAATATCTTGTTCTATTTTACCCTCTTTTAAGAAGCATTTGCTTGTCTCAGCAGAAGAAACAGCATTGGCCAGGTGAAATGGAGGAATTCCCTGTTCAAGAAAACAAGTTGCATCTCAGCAGGGTGTTGAGAAACAACAGCTAGAACAAAAAACAGAGGCTGACAAATTAAAGGAGCTCTAAGATGCATTTTAGATTATTCTTATGAGACATTTTTCTGGTGAAGACCTTAATAGAAAAGGACTTTTGTTGACATAAAATTAAAGAAAAGGAGAGGCTGAGATAAAAATTTCAGTGCTTCTGTGGATACGTGAGGCAGTTTTCTCATATGTGAGATTAGAGATTTTCTCCAGGTAGGCAGCAGCACTCAGTGGTAACAGCTGGCAGGACACACTGGCACTCAAGCTCATGCTCTGGGTGAATCTGTATGAGGAAAATGGCTGGGGTTTGATATTCAGATCTTAATTTCTGTACTGAAAAATTCCTTTCCCCCACTGCGCATCCACAGATGAGAGAAAATGCCAGCTAAACTTCTTTTTTCTGACCAGCATTAGTCTTTTTTAGTTCTGAAAGCTGAAAATTAACAAAGCCCACTTCTAAACTTCCTGTACCAGATGTTGCTTTCATTCCTTGCAACTGTTGTTTTTGGTGTTGCTCAAACCAATATTGTCAGAGAGAAAAGTCTTTCTGGGTTGCTGTGTCTGATTATCAATATGGCTGGAAGCTGCTTTCTTCCCAGATTGTATCCTTCTCATTTCCCTTTCCTTGACTTTTTTGCATGGGGAAAAATTGGCATCTGAAAAGTCAGAAATCAACTGCAGCTTAATGAACCATTTTTGTACTGAAAATGTCACTTAGACACAAATTCGTTTGTTTTTCAGAAGGCAAAAAAGGAGATTTAAAAGGCACTTGACTGAAAAGAGAATTTTTTTCATTTTGATAAAATCTCCTATTTTTACATTCAAAACCACTTGAAATTGGAAACTTCTCACCACAATTAACATGCATTAATCATTCATCTTGGCAGCATCTGTTCTGAGCCACTGCTCCTCCAGATAATTGTTATTATTCTTGTATTGAAGGTAAGTTTCTATTGGTGGCTGTAGGAATTTTTTCCCAGAATCTTAATATTCAAATTTCTTGCTCACTCTTAGAAAATATGGAAGTGTCTCCTTCAGAATTCTTCAACTGACACAGATTCCAGTGGATCATCCTAAGGACACATCATTAATATGTATTAGCCAGATCAGGTTCAATTATGGAAGTTTAGAAACTATGGAGTTCAATGTCAAATTTTAACGTTAACACAGCATTAAGGCTCAGTGGACTCATTTGATGAATGGCAACAATTAGTAAATATCAGTTCTCATCAAGGCTACATGTTTAAGCTGCTTGCTTTGGAGAATAATATGCTATATGCAATAAATATATAATAATTTGGTTTTGTCCCAGAGATGCTCATTTAGAATCCCCTTTTTGAGCCTATGGGGAAACTCAAGGGGCATGCCCTTCATCAGAAAGGTTTTCTTGAGTGAAAGACCAGGTCATTGAATACAGGGGGCTCAGGTAATACTGCAAAGCACCATTTGCAAACATTCCCTTCTCTTCAGCAAAGCTGTTTGGTCCAACTATGTTTATCCTTGGTGTTTGCTATTCTTGAATATTTGCACATATGTTCTGGGGAAGCCTGCTGTTCCTGCCGATACCAATCTGCATGAGAACCAAGGGATGTGTCAAAGGAGTGCATCATCTCCTGATGATTTATTATTCTCCAGGGCAAAAAACAAGAAAAACTTTTTAATCTTCATGAGAAACAAAAGTATAAAGGAGTTTGTGGCTTTTCTTTCTGCACATTGTGAATGGATGCAAGTGTTGCCAAAGAAGCCTCAGGTCCCTGGAATAAAATATTGTGAAATAAAATACTATGGCCAGTTACTTAGTGTTGCCTAGCTTCACCCCTCTTACATGTCCAGTCCTGTCCAGCTGTGGAGTTAGGTTTTGTATGTAAAGAAACCCTCAGCTGAAATGTGGAGGGCTGAGGAATAAAACAAGGGAAGTGCTGCCAGGAAAACTGTCTTAGGAGAGTTCCAGAAGGATGGGATAATGACCTGACAGATCAGACATAGACAGGGCTTTTTCCTTCTTGGCAAATTGTGGTCATCTAAATAGCATACATGAAAGATGCTGAAAGAAAAGACAGATTTGGGGAAGAAAGGGAGGTCATGCATGATAAATGGGAGAGATTAGCTTGAAAATAATGACACTGGGGGAAAAAAAATCTCCTAAAGTAGCAATCAGGTATTGAGTAAGATTATTCTTCTGGGGTGAAGTTGTAGATGTGTGCTCTTGGGAACTTTGAGCAAAATCATCTCTGCAGGTACTGTGAGGCTCTTGTTGCTCCTGGTGCTATGTCTGTGTGTTCATAGGATCCTGAGAATCTGAAAAATATCTAGAAATTTGCTGTTGAGGTGATCCCAGGCTGAAGAGTCTTCAAGAGCGGTTAAAGAACTCTGTTCAAGAGCAAATCAAGGGTGAACATCGTTTACTGACTCTGAACTCAGAGTAGTAGCAGATCTCAGCAGGCTCTTGAGTCTCGACTGGAAGCTGGCAGTTAAACCTAAGCTGGAGATAATGCATAGATTGTTAATAAGTCAAATACTAGAATACTTTGCCTAAAGCCATATTAGATGCTCCAGCACTTGTTATCTGTATCCAAACAAGAGCAGCTTGGTGTGGCAGCACTCAGAGCTGATATTCGTGGATGCAGGAGCTCAAGGCTGAACTCTGCTGCTGGGCTTTTCCTTGGATTCAAAGGGAAAGGGTGAGATTTGCATTAAGGAGAGAAAGGATGGTGGAAGGCATGGAAATAAACAACAGCGCTTGTTTATTTTAAGAGTTTAAAAATTAAATTAAAGAAACCATGTGACACCATACTTTATTATCTCCTCAGAGAGATCAGAGATTTCTTTTAATCAGTCTCTGACAGCTATTTTGCTTCTTTTATATGTAGTTGTTCTTGTTTTCTGTGCTAAGAAAACATTCACCAAGTTAAGTGGGATAATTCATCTCCTGTTTGTAGGAATTGTTTCCATAGCTGGAGCTCAAGAAATGTTTCCAGTGTTCATTTATCTTATTAGGACCCAGTTTCTGATTTTTAGGAGAGTGACCTCCATTTTCTTTGTTTTTATTTTTTAAATAATTATTGAGGCTTTGCTCACAAACACAGCATATGCTGCAGGTCCAGTAGGTATTTAGGCAGGGATCTGGTAATGGAAAGGTGTCACCTGCTTGTATTTCTTCCAGACACTTTTAAACTCCACCAGAAAAGGTGTATGAGATCTTTTTATTCCTTATTTTCATGTTTGAAAACTAACCTCTCTGTAGTGGTAAATGTATCGTAAACACATTTGATCTGAAATAAAATCTTTCTAGTGAGGGAGAGAAGGAAGCAGACTGAGCACCTAATCTGAAAAATGTAGTGTTGGCTCTGAGCCCACTGCCCCTGGTTTGTATTGAAGGGAAAGGCTTTCTGGACACTTCTGCCCATGTCTTAACCTGATTCTGCTGAAAGCAAGCTGTCTTCCCCATGTTGATGAGAATTATGACCAGCAGCATTTCAATATGTTTTCCTTGGTGCAAATTAGGAATGTATAAATTGTTATGAAGAGTGTCTTGGATAGAATCAGATAAGAAATCTGGATAAAATGTTGGGGGAATTTTTAATCCAATATTGCTTAGGCTGGCTCAGTTCAGAGTATGCCATAAGTTATTGTTATTTTCAGGACAATAGGTTTCATTTAAGCTCTGAATAACAACCTAATGAAGCATATAAATGGTTCCCTACCTGTATGCTCCCACAATTGAAATGGAGGAGGCAGGGCAGCAAAGCTGAGGGGTTGTGACCTTACCCAGTGAAGGCTGTCCAGGACCCCAGGAGCAGCTGGGAGTAGGATCAGACTCAGACTAGCACCTAATTCAGTAGAATAAACTTCCTCTGAAAAATTATGCCTTTGATTTTTTTCAGAATATTTTAACATTTTATTGCCAGAGATCTCTGCTTTATCCATATAATAAAATCAGCCTTAGTGTCTGTTTCCAGACAGCCATCTATTTTCTGTGCTGATACTAAGCTCCTGCTCAGTCTAGTTTTTCCCAAGGGAATGAGGGGCTGCAGAGCCCAGCCAAGGGATGAAGTTTATTGCCTTGAAGATACACTGTGTGCCAGATTTGGAGCTCTGTCAGTGCTGCAGCCCAGTCAGGGGTGAGCAATTCTTATTTCTCCCAGCTGTGACCGGAGCACAGAGTGTCCCACAGATGGGAGCACCCTCGTGTGCAGAGACATTCCTGTCCCAGCTACAAAGCCTAGAAAAGCCTCATAAGCTTCACCTCTCTCCAACCTGTGGGATTCTATGGGAAGCTGCTTGGCAGTCTGCCTGCACACACACCAGGCTAAATGCTGCAGTGGGTGCCAGGATGAGAAGGAGCCACAAGCTGCCAGGCCAGTTTCCAGTGACCCATCTCGTGCTGCCTTCTGTCCCTCCTGATGCACAGAGCCAGGGACTTGAGGCTGGCACTGGAACAGAATGAGAATCCAAGGGAGATTCTTCTCTTAAATGTACATGTTTGTAGGGATGGTTTAAATCTGACTTAGTTCAAAGATCACTTTATTGTTCATCTAAGCAAGTAGTATTTTGGCTTATTTAGATGGCTTATATCATTACCCGTAAAAATTTTGTAATTGCTTTACTTCCCAAAAGTGTGGTCGTGATCTTCTTAAGAAGAAACTGTGGTCATTAACCTTTGAGATTAATATTTTTATCCACTCATCTGAATTCAAGAACTTTTAGTAGTTAGCCACAGAGTAACAGGAGATACTTCATGGGAATTCTCTCCAACTCCATTTCATCCATTTTTCTACCACAAAGGTAATATCAAAAATATTTCAGTTCTCACATCCAAACAATTGTCAGTGTTTTAAATCCTCCAGATGAAAGCTGTGCTGTAGCCTGCCTTATTTGCCTTTTTTCCTCCTGGGGAGATAGGTGCTGCCAGTTTGGATGACTTCCCCAAGGCTATAATGAGCATGTCTTAATGAGAGATGTTGCAATAACCTTCAGATCCTGGGGCAGTCTGGCATTTTATCCCTGCCCTTAGATGCTTGCATTTTGGATTTTACAGCCAGTGATGCTCCAAGTCAATTGGCTCTTGCTTAGACATATATTTTATTGTTAGAATATTAGTATTGTTTTCAAGGCAGAGCTAGCTACCTTTCTTCTCTACTGCAATGTCTTTAGAGTCTTGTAGAATGTGCAGTTTCTGTGGATGGCCTTGTCTTGAAGAAATAAGTGGCCCCCGTGAAAAGAAATAAATTAGTTCATGCTTACTGAAAACCACTTATTTGGAGAAGATGAAGGAAAAGCTTTATTGTAAAGCACTTTTCTTCTTGTGAAGTAGACGAAATGAGGCATAAAGTAGTACAGGACCTTATATAAAGGATTATTTGTGTGGAGAAGGAATATACATAAAAATTACCATGACTGCTACAATAAATTTTCAGATTAACAAAAAACCCTCATCCAAAACTAAAGAGAAGTAACTGACATTTCAAACTTACCAGAAAATTCTTACCTAAACATTGCAGTCTGAGAGTACATCAGTGAGAGAACAGCCTATGTGAGGTTTTGCACACACTTTCAGGGGATTTTAGAATCACCGAATGGCTGGAGTTGGAAGGGATCCACAATGATAATTGAAACAAAAGAAAGAAAGAATCAAGTAAAGCCTCCAAACACCATGGATTTAATTGCCACAAATTTGAAGACAAGCAGTCCCAAATCTAGGGAAGAGATGTGACCTCTGCTTTCATGACATAACAATGTGCAGAGCTGGTGTTTGTTAAAGCTGGGATGGTTGAATTAACCCCGTTGAAGTGCAGTGGTTTCTCCCCACAGCTGCACGCCCCAGCCCAGGGAGCTGCTGGAAGCTCGGGTGGGTTTTGCTCAGTGCTGCTGTAAGTGGGCAGCCTCCAGTGCCTCCCTGCAGGGCTTGGCAGCAGCCAGGACATCTCCAGGCACCCAGGCTGCCAGTCCTGCAGAGCCTCCAGCAGAGTGTTTGCTCTGTGCCCTGTTGCTGCCCTGGGTATCCCTTGCTGCTCCCTGATTCTCTCCCACCTCTCTGATGGGCTGCATCTCGTGCAGCGTTCTCTGCAAGCATGAGAGGGAATATCCCAGGGTTTGCTGATGCTGCAGAGTGTTTGGAGCAGCACAGGTGCTCCCCAGAGGGCTGTGCTGGTCAGAAGCCCAGCTGGGAAATGCCCAGCAGTGCTTGGGCAGTGGCAGCCCGAGCTATAAATGACTGCAGCAGTGGAAATGTGCTAAGCTCTGCTGATGGCACAGAACAGATTTAATCTCTGGAATGATTTCCCCTGAGCTGCAGAGATCACCTCCTTACATCTCATTTGCTTTTCTTTTGTATTTTACATAGGGGAACCCCACAGTTTGGAGAAATATCCTATCTCTGGTTATTGCAAAGAATTGCAGCTGGCTTCCCATATGATGGGAAGGGGTGTTAGGAGAGAGGATGCCTGGACTTGCACAGGCACAGCTAGTTGAGCTCATTCCTGTAACTCCTTCACTCCCAAACTAGTACAGAACCAGCTGAAATTATTTTGTGCTGCAAGCAATAACTAACAGCACAAGAAAACACCTGTGGGGAGACAGCCCAGTGCTTTACTGGGAGTAAGAAGCTCCAGATTGCCATGGCAAAAGCATCTTTCAATTGTAGTCATCTGCAGCACTAAGGATTTAAAATGTGCTTTGAGGAAATCCCTCCTCTATGCCTGCTTTCTGGATTCAGGCAGCAGGGTAGGAACTCTTTGGGTACCATCTGTTGGTGGCTGCTGTGGGCTGCAATGATGAGAGCCAGAGCAAAGGAGAAGGATCAGCTGAAGGTTAGAGATGTGGAAATATGGATTTCTCAGGAGTACAAGCTCTCACTCCACCTGGAAAGGTGTTGCTACCAGATAATGCCTTGTATGAGTTTTCTCTGCCTTTTTGTATAGGAGTTTGGCCTTGGAAGAAGGCAAAACAGTTCCTTGCCTAAAAAATTATGTGTTTCAGAATGATTGCTTGGGAAGAGCCTGAAGTTTAGACTTTCTGCATTGTTTCTATCAGCTGGTATCAATGTCACAGAGAACTGAAGGAGACCTCTTTACCAAATATAGATTTACTGGGTTTTGTTTGGTTTTAGATTGTGTATGCAAAAAACTTCCACAAAGTTGAGAAACATCTGTAGCCTAATATTTGAATATTAGGAATATTGGTCAAATTCAACCCTAATCTCCTCAGAAAAAAACCTTTAACTGAGCTATCCTGTACCCCAGTACAGCCCCTTTGCAGAAACCTTGCAGCTGATGTCACCTGTAAGCTGAACGTTGTTTCTCTGTCAGTGAGAGACAGGAATATGCTGTATTTTATGTTCCTCTGGTATATAAAAGGCTTGAACAAGGAAAGAGCAGTGTTATTTGAATTGCAAAGACACAGAGCACCATGGTGCCTTATTCCAACATCAGCCCCTGTATGAGGGCAGCTTAGCAGATCTGTGGGTCACTTGGGGGTGTGTGTGTGTTAGTTGTCCTAAGGAGTTCTTAAATACAGTCAGGGTTTAAGTGCCCAGGAAGGTCTGTCCCCCATAGCTGGGTGTTTGTATCCAGGATTTTGGCTCCTCTCTCTTATTCAAGGCTGGACCATCTCTCTTGTTTAGACTGCAGCAGTGGCTCAGATGCTGAAGTCTGCTTCCATCTGACACCTGTGCTTTCAGTGCCTGGTATCCCAGAAATACAGGGGATCTAAAAATGGGTTAAAACACAGTGTCTCATCCAACATTTTGTTATGTTTACACCTAGGGTTTGGATTAATTTAAAATCGATTTAAATGTGACTTACAGATCTGTTGTGCTATTATTCAAGGTAGTGAAACCAGCAAGATGCAGATCTCCTGTGCCAGCCCCCAAAATGATTCAATACTTGCCTCCTTTGTGGGTGGTTTTAAATGGAAGGATTATGTATTTGGCTGGTGGGATGCCTTGCTGTGAAGTGTGTGCAAGCAGATATTTAGGCCATATCTGCAAAGGCTGAAGCTGTGAGCTGCAGCAAATGAGATTTCTTTTTAATTTTTTTTTACTGGTGTTTAGACTGTGAGGAGATTCTTCAGTGCTCTGTAGATAACATAATCCTTGTCTTCATGAGTTCTTTGGCCCAGTACTCAGCTGGTGTTCCAGTGCTAGATGCAGGAGGAATAGGAGCAGTGCATCTTCAGAGAGAGGGGACAGTGATTGAGGAAAATACTACTGTAATCCAAGGAAAGTGGCATCTTGCAGTGAAAAAGACAAGAGCCTGTGCCATTTATTGCCTGTCATTACTTGCTAAAATAATGATTTTGATTTATAAATGAGATTCAAAGGAATTCATGTATGACTTTAGTGTCTTTATTTAAAAGCATGAAAAGGACTCCTCAGATAATGTAATTTCATTTTGTGCTTGTACACTGCTAATCATGGTGCAGTCTTAACAAACAGCCAGGCTCCTGGGTTACTAGCAGTAATTCAGAAAAGCAGAACTGAATTGCAGCTCCTTCCCAAGGCATCATCCTCCCTCCTCTGTAAAGTGCCAGTCTAACCTGACCTCACCAGGATGGACAAAGCTCCATTGTCTGTAACCAAGAGGTTTTTCAATCACCACCTGCAGCATAAAGCTGTGCCTTGTGGTATAATCTGTAGACCAGCAGCCCTGAGCTATTTCAGAAGCTGGAGAATTTTTTTGCCACTTGAGCAAAGAATATCTTGGCTTGAAGCCAAATGATATTGATTCTCCTCCCAAATTGGTTCCTCTACATGGCCATTTTTATGCTGTGACACAAACAGAGGCAGTGCTGCAATGTTGACAGGCAGCATCACCTGCCCCAGATCTGGAATGGGACCCTGCGCTCCCTTCTAGGCTGCACATGATGGAGGGGGATGAAGCCTCAGGGCTGTCATCACTGATCTCCCTGACTGTGCTTTATTGCAATGGGACTTGCCTGGGGTTTTGTTTCCATGAAAATAAGATGAAATAAATACTCTGCCTTTGGGGCCCTTTAGCGATCACAGAAGCTCAGCATGGAGCTGGGGAACTTCATCTGTGGTACCGGGAGTCCTGGACTCTGTGGTTTGTACAAAGTCAAATACAGTCCATGCTATCTGGGAATATTTTTTTTTTTTTGCTGGAAAAATACCAAATTTTCTTTTCCAGATTGCTTCTGAAGTCTGTTTTCTGGTTTTCTGATTTTGCTTCAAACAATCTGATTCTTGCATTAAAGGCTTTTGGGACATTTTGTTTTTAATGAATAACAGAAAAACTGGCATTTCTTCTTGTTGTTGCTTTTTTCCCTCTGCTCTCAAAACAGCAACGTTTTGAGCCAGCTCTGCTTTTTTATCTGTCACTAGGAGATGTTTTTCAAGTGTATGAGATAAGAGTGGTAAGGGAAGTATGGGTCATAGCAATTGCTCTCTTCATGCCAGTTCTGTCCTGCAGGAATCAGGAGGAGCTGAAAGGCCAGCTGTGTGTTTATTTTGAGATTACACTGATATTAAATCAGTGCTGAGCATGCCCATCTAATGCTGCCACACAGCCTTGGTGAGGTCTTGCCTGGAAATTGTATTAATACAGGAAATGAGAGATTGAACTATCCTCTTGACCCTGACAATAGGAGTTAGCTTCATTTGAGTAAAGGGGACTGGTACCAGGTTAAGACCAGTGGCTGGGATATGTGAAGATGGTGCATTCTATACTGAGGAGCTGAAAAGTGGAGCTTTCACTCTTTTTGCCCTGCAGAAAGTCCTTGGGAGTGTCTATGGCTTTGTAAAGCTTTTAAAAGCAGTGCAGTATGCGTTCAGGTTGATGGCAAAACCCTGGGATGCTCCTCTCCCTTGGGCTACTCCTACCTGAGTGTAATAAAACACTCCTACAGCCAAGTGCCCAAAACCGTACAATAACTGGTCTTCCTTAAAATTATTTCAGCAGTAGTGAAGCAGTGGAATTGGATGGCTTTGCTAAATCAGCGTGAATGAGAATGTGATATGAATGGTGTTAGCAGTAAAGTGCTCTCACCAAGGTACACCACAAATATTTTTTTATGGTCCAAGACTTGCAAACTAGAGGAAGAAAACCTTTTTCCTGTCAAAATGTTTCCGAAGTCTGACACAGGGTTCCCAGCTAATGACTTCATCTGGAACGCAGCAAAGTCCTGGGTGTGCAGTCGTAACAAAACCATTTGCAATCTGTAAAGAAAAGCATTAATAAATATTTAAGCCTTTTTGTCCTATTTTAGTTTCATTCTATAAAAGCAAATACATGTCATGCTTAAAAACCTCAGTAATTCTAGCCCTCTGATCTGAAATGAAAGAGAAGAATAGTATTAAAAAACCCTTAAGCCTGTGTTTGTACCAGTTTCTAAAAGACTGTGTCGACAACTGCATTAAAAATTATGAGCTTTTCCAGAAGATTAAGATGTTTTCAGAAATAGATACTCAAACCAGCTGGCAAACTAATGTCAGTGTTTGCCCAGTCATTTTATTTGTTAGTGAAATTGGGAATGAGATGATGGCAAAACTGGGCAGACGTTACAGGTAGGTTTGGGGTTGTTTCTGCAAGAAGTCTGTTTCATCCTGGAGCAGGCCCCTCGGTGGTGGCAAGCTGTGCCTCCTTCCTGGATGCTCTTAATGGCATTGTTATCTCTAGAAGAAGCAGTGGTGCTTGGAAAACCCATCTGTTTTAATATACAAACCCATGCTGCAGATAAATGCAGGAGTGTAGAAGAGGAGTGGAAGCAGCTGCTCTGTCAGGAACATCTCTCATTGTCCACCAGAGACGCTTTGCTTGTCCTTCCACCAGAGCAGCTCCTGCTTGGCACCACAGGAGCTCTGCTGAGGGAGGAGCGTGCCTGGCTTTATCAGTGCTGGTACTTGGGCTAAAGTCACTTAAACTCAGCAGGGAAAATGAGTGGCTCTGGGCTGCTCTACCAAACCTTGTAGTGTGGCTGGATTTTAATAATGAACTCTGAGATGTTTACTGATTGCAGTGTTCAAACTTCCTTTTTTTTTTTTT
>VXBI01012199.1:223150-394380 GCA_013397375.1 Toxostoma redivivum | reverse complement strand
TTTTTTTTTTTTTTCTCCCAATATCTGTGAATTCATAATGTCCTGCTCTGTGGACTGGAGATATGATTTTCTTCTATATTTCTTTGTTCTTAAAGACTTCTAAACACACCTCTGGTTTCAGGAGAAGAGATAGTAGGATTTCAGTCTCTGTCCTTCCAGCTGGTTGACTTTGCATTCCTAGAACTGTTTGCCCAGCTCCAAGAAAATATTTCTTTGCTGCCTCTTCCCAGAGGTAAAATTTGCTGCTCCGATCCTTACAAAGTAAAGGACGTGTCTGAGTGGAGAGGAATGCAGATGCTCAGTTTCAACCTTGCAGCCCCACTGTAAGCATGAGGCCTCTGTGCTGGCCCTTCCTCATCTGTCAGGAGTCAGACACCCCTCAAAGACAAGTCAAAATATCTCCTGCAATATCTCATATGGCTGCAGCTCACTAATCTGTCCTTCAGACCCAGGATGCCTTCTGTTCTCAGTTCTGAGACACAGCCCTGAGACTAAGTGGTGCTGACACACCTGAAGGACAGGATGCCATCCAGAAGGACCTGGACAAGCTCCGGAGATAAGGCCAGGGGCTGGTGCTGCACCTGGGTCAGGGCAGGAACAGATTGAGAGCAGGACTGGGGGGTGCTGGTGTATGGGAGGCAGGACATGACCTGACTGTGTGTCCTGGGCTGCATCCAAAGAGGAGTGGGAGAAGGGGATGGAGGGAATTCTGCTCTGCTCAGACCCCACCTGCAGTGCTGCATCCAGCTTTGGGGGCCCCAACAAAAAAAAGGACATGGACCTGTTGGAGTGAGTCCAGTGGAGGGCACAAAGATGATCAGAGGGATGGAGCACCTCTGTTATGAGACAGGGCTGAGAGAATTTAGATTGTTCAGTCTGGAAAAGAAAAGACTTTGGGGTGACCTAATTGCAGCCTTCCAGTACCTGAAGGGAACTGGCAAGAAAGCTGAGAGGAGACTTTTTAGGGTATGTAATGACAGGACAAGGAGGAATGGCTTTGAACTCAGAGTAGGTTTAGGTTAGATATCAGATGTTCTTTACTGTGAGGGTGCTTAGACCCTGGCACAGGTTGCCCAGAGAAGCTGTGGATGTCCCATCCCTGGAAATGTTCAAGGCTAGGGGAGGCAGGGGTTGGAGCAACCTGGTCTAGGTGTCCCATGGCAAGGAGGTTGGTTAGAACTAGGTGATATTTATGGTCCCTTCCAACCCAAGCCATTCTGTGACTGACCTACTTGCTTCCCTCCCCTTCAGGGCACTTGTACTTGGGTGTTCTGGCATCACTGATATATGTGGCCAGCTGTTATTTTCTCTAAAATTTGTATGAAATCAATATGTCCTGACATGAAAACAAATGCCATTCTGCTGCTGTGGAAAGGCACAATTTATCTTTTGAAGAGAGCTGTCTGCCAATAGCATCTTAATACCCAGAAGAGGTCACCAGGACTGGGATGATTGAAGTTTTCACTTTCAAATGCATGACTTTTTTTTTTCTGCTGTTAAGCAAAAACATTTCAAGTGAGCCTTGTAAATTTTTGCCAGCCTGAGGCAATCAGCTTCTTTAAAGGGTATTTCTTATTTTAAAGTACCATAAAATAGAAATGAGTGCATAGGGAGATATACAGTCCACCCACTACTGATGTATGTCTTTATGGTATAGGCATACATTATATATGGTCCTATGCATCTACCAACTGCTTAGCTTAAAAGACTCTCAGGCTTTCCTTTCTAAATCGATTTTTGTGCAGAGAATGATAAACATTTTGTTGAGATATGCAATTAAATGAAATTTGCCAATTAACTTAGAGCAAAGAAGAGCATCGAAAGCAGATTCAAAAAGATACAATTCTGGACCTTGCTTTTAACACTTAATATTTTGCAACTTCCAGAGCTGAAATACATCTTGTAAGAGAAATTCCCCAACAGTTTAGTCCCTTCTTAAAATTTCTTGAGTCTTGCCAATCAGAATCCCAGTGCCAAGGTAACTTGTTTCCTACAGATTCAGGATGCTAAGTAAAGGATACACCTACACAAGCAATGATGCAATGCTGACTGATTTAGGCATGTGCAGCAGGCCAGATTGGCTGCCTGTTGGTCCCTCCTGAGGAACTTCACCACCTCACAGTCATCCTGGACTGCAGCCTGAGGACTGTGTGTTAGGATGATTCTCTAAGTGCTGTTTTAAACATTCTCAGTCACCTGCAGTTCCCTGGCTTTCTAAGAGCCACCTGGTGAAGCTGGAAGGAGTGCCCGTATTTCCTAAATCCTCTGTCAAACTTAAATAGTTTCCTTTCAGTTTCACTGGGATTAGTCAGTATTTTGGCAGTGCCTAAAATCACACTGAGCAAACCCCCAGACTAAGACATACATCTGTCTTTATCCTTCCCACCTTACCAGCTGAGAATAAACATCTGCAACAAATAATCAAGGGCAGCCGGTAAGGGGGTTGGTTGTCACCACCCAGGCATTATCTGTGGTTAGAGCATGGTGGCCACAGGTCCTGGTGCAAGGGATCAAATAATCCATCAGTTAATTGATGTCATCCTTGCCTGTGGCTGGGCCCTTCAGTCCTGGTGCTTGTTAGGGAGGAGTAGGAGGTGGCAAAGAGCAATAGGCTGTAAATAGACCTGGGAGAAGAGCTGCAATACCTAAACCCAAACATTAACAATGTTAGGATTAATTATGGGAACAAGTTCATTTGTGCAGTTTGGAAGAAATTCCAGTGGGGGATTCTGCTGGATGCAATGTTAAGTAGCAAGCTATGTTAAGACAAAAGCTATGATTTAAGCCCATATTTATTGTCTTTAATAAAATTAGGTTGTTAGTAATGCTGAGAACTTGAAACGTGAGAAAAGCTCCCGTGTTTTTATGCTTTAGTTCAAAAATATAGCTTTCATCCTAAGAATGCCAATGTATTATAATTTGCGTTCCAGGAATGCATGGTTTGGGAGATGAAATGAGTTGTCCAAAGTCAGGAGCACTTGGACTCTTCTTTCCCCTTTGTTTTGGTAGGCTATTGAACATTATCTGGTTTCCTTTAAATCCCCAGTTCTCCCAAAACTTGGGCAGTTTGTTCTTAACGCCATGTCTGTAGAAATTAGGTCTCCTGTTCCAGGCTGCCAGATTGCTTATAAGAGAAAGCCCAGCAGGCACTGAACTGGTTGTTAGGCAGGCATGGAAAATATAAATTCAGTGTCAACTACAGTTGGTTTCATGCTAGTCATGAGATTTCATGTCATACCTCCCCCTGGAAATTGCACAGAGCAGCCTTGAAGCACAGCAGAAGTGTTAATTGCTTTGTGTTGTCCTGCACACTGTGCAATTAGTATGTCATCATCTGTAATGGACTTGGTAAAACAGAGTGAAATTTGTCAGATGGGAAACCGGGGAAAGTATTTTTCATTATTTTTAGTTTCTCCTTGCTTTATCATCTTACTAGATGAAACTGAATCGGACAAAACCTCAGCAAGAACAGCCTGAGGAGTAATTTACCAGCAAGCAGAAAAGAAATGGTTGAGCAATTTAAGCTGCTGACAGAGTTATCATTTATAAGTTTATTTGTCACTTTGAGGGCTTTGTCTGTCTGCTGTGTCACACAGGTAATTCTACTGGTGAATTGGGTATGAACCTTGCACAAAAGGTGTTTCCTGTTCATGTGCTGTGTCCATCCTGCGGGTGGGAGACCTGGTCTGGCTGCAGTGCATGCCCTGGGCACAGAAATGCCCTTTTCTTTGCAGTCCATCTCAAACCTGGTGCTAGGGGTTCCTAACGAGTTCAGCTGTCTTTGAGTCAAGCTCTGCATCTCAAAAAACCTTTATGCAAGAATTTCAGAGGTGAGCTCTAGAATAAGTACATAGATCAGGCCAGCAGATACAGCAGTAGGGCTTGCAGGCTCTGGTTTTGCATGTGAGACAAGGCAATTGCCTGTTTCTGGTCGGGTTTGGATTTCAAGGGTGTGCTTCTCCCCTGCCCCTTTTGGCTGTGTTGCACTGCAGTGATGTATAATGAAGCAGTTTTGTCAGTGGTCATCTCAGTCAGTGTGTCAGTCAGAATTCTTTGCACTAAACATTTATGTATGTTTTTCCTTAGTTATCATTGGAACACAAGGATTCTTGCTGGGCTGTGGGATACAGTAGCCCTACTGTTTTTTGTTTCCTATGTAATATCAATGTTTAAAAAGAACTGGTTCAAAGAACATGGTTATGTGCAGCATTTTTGTGTTTGACAGCAAAGACAGAAATGGACATTTCATCCTTTACAAGTTGAATTTTATTTTTTTAATCTGATGGTAGGTGCTGTTGCATTTTTAGTCTATATTTATCTATGGATCACAGCTTAGCCCACTGAAACTGGGCTATTTGCCATCACTGCATCTTGTGCAAAGCATGTTCCAATGGCAGTCAACTTATCCCCACCTTGTCTTTCCTCTGCCTGCCCCAAATTCTTGAAATAATTCATTTGACATATTACCATAGACATATAGCTGAACTTTTTAATTGACTTGCCACATCTGTCCTCATTGTGGAAGCACTGGTAGCTTAGCCAGTGAACACTGTTGATATGTTCTGTTGGTGCCTTGCATCAGTACCTCAAACGCTCCAGTGCCCAGCCAGAAATAAATGCCTTTCCAAGTGAGATGTAGTTAGAGGAGGATTTCTCCTCCCTTTTATTGCTGATGCATCTTGTTTGTGGGTGCGTGTGCTGCACTGCAATGGTGATATTTTCCTACTGCAATCATTGCCTATCATAAGTCTTTGTTTAAAATTAATAATTTGCAATAAACTTAATATGCTCAAGATTTACTTGCCTGTTTTACATAGAGCCCATTGCCACAACCTCTAAGTGTTTCCAACAGCTGAAGGAATTTATCTGCACAGTGTTCTAAAGAGGATAGAAGCATCCTTATTCTGTAGCTGAAACCAAATTTAATCCTGAGAGCTGGGAGATTTGGGGTCTGTTCTGATATTCTCTCCAACTACAACTTCCTGATTTTCTCTTTTGGAATAATGGTCTGGAAATTATTTATTCATTAATCCCTTGTTAGGGCCAAGCCTGCCTACCCTCAAAGACTTTTTCTATTTCATCCTATCACTAACAATCTGGCACCTGTAGAAGAGAAGTTCAGTGAGTGACACTTGCACATTTTGTGCAGTGCTGATTGAGAGATTATTTCTACTGAGGTTAGAATTATTCTGACAGTCTCATTACTGCCAACTAAAAATTAATGCAGTCCTGAAACTGCAAGTCTTAGTCAGGAGTATGCACTAATTGTTGCCCAGATGGAAAGGCACCCTCCATGGACTACAAGAGAAACCTTCATCAGGGATAAAATTACTAAACCAAAGTAATTACAGGACTCAAAACTTGACACTGCCCTCTGAGAAAAATATGATCTGCTCTGCTCAGGCACTGTTTCGCCTTGCAAAGAAACTGAAAAGAGAAAAGCAGCATGGGTCAGTTTGGCATTTTTAGAAGAAATATTCCAAATTTCATTCTTAATGTACAATGCATATATCTAAGAATGGTTTATTAATTGCAACCTATATATGAGAAACTAATTCTTAGACAGATAATTGATAGTTAAAAGGCAATTTGGACCACCTTTTGACCTTTAACTTTTCATTTTCTTAGGAAGGACAACTGGTTCTTTTCTGGGTTTAGTAAAATTCTCAGTAACATAAATGACAATGTCACTTTCCTTAATTATTACTAGTGCTGAACATGAGACAGACTGCTGAGTAACTGCTTCTCTGTGAAGGAGTACTCTGCTGTATATAATGAGTATAGACACACACACACCTTGAATAGATTAAGTCCCTTCAGCCTCTGTATATGTGATAGGAGAGCAAAGTTTAGAAAGGTTACAGAGATTATTGACTTTCATGCTTCAGTTGAAACTGAAGTTTATTCTGCTTCGGTTATTCCAGCGGCCCATTGACAGGAAAATTTCTGTGCATTCATTGAAATATTTTATTTCCTCTCTTTCCTTATATGAAAGCTTTCCCTTTTCCATTCTTCACACTCAGAAATCCTAGGAATGCAGATTTATGTGGTTTTCCAGTACCTCTTCTCTATTTTTAGCAAGCTAATTAGATCTGTATAGGATCTGTCTTTTAAACTCAACTGTGTACTTAAGAGTTTATCTGTGCTATCTGACTCTGACTGGTTTCAATGACTTTAGGAATTGGTATTTCACCCAGGGTGTGTATCATCCCAGACAGCCTCTGTGCATGCTATGGCTGGTTTTGCTCTTGATCTTTTAATTTCCTTTTCCAATTCTGAGCCTGCTGCTTACAAAAGTGACAAATATGACAAAATGGTGACACTTTCAATTTGTTGGTACCCATGCCCTCAGGCAGGACATGTATCTGGGGGAGACATTGGGACTCTAGGAATCTAGAAGAGTGAAAGAGGGTTGAATTAGAGATGAGATGCTATTTGACTTGCTCAAAAATCCTAAATCTAGGGCTGCAGACTACAGAACTAGCAGCATGTCTCATGAAAGCTGCCCTCGCACCTCCTGGTTCATACTGGGATCTCATCCTCTGTTCATAGGATCCTGTCAAGGCATCTTTTTCTGGATTGACTCTGCACACCCATTCTGTGAATCCTGTTCATAATATCTCTCTCTATCCAAGTTCCATCTTCCAGGTTTCAGCACTGCAATGTATCATACCAGCCCCCAGCATGCTTCCAGTCCCCAGGAAGGCAAAGCTCACAGCATGAGAACTGCACAACAGCTCAACAGGCACCAGGAGCACAGAGGCCTCAAACCCAAGGGAGCAGTGTGAGCTGGTGGTGTAAGAGCCAGTCTGGGGACAGATATGTAAAAGGCTGGGGTGAAATGAAGCTCCGAGAACTCTTTGAGGTGCTTACCAAGGCTATCTGCTGTCTCTCCTATGAGTTTGTCCCTGAATCTGTCCCCATGAAATTGCAAATGCAAAAACAAACCGGGCTATTCGAACTCACTGTACATGCGTTAGAGACAAATCACCCCGTCCCACCTCGGGAAGGTAATTGGCAAACGCAGAGTGCATGAAATAGCTGCAAAGCTGAGAGCAAAGGAAGGAGTGATGAAAATATCAGTCTCCAACCTGTGTGTTAGTGATGCATTCTGAGCAATAAATACCAATTACTGGGCCACCAGCTGCAAGTCAGCCTTATAGCTCAGGGTTGAAACACCCTCTTTTCCCTCCCTTAGTGATAAAAAATGAAGAAATAAAATTAAATAGGTTAAAGAATAAAATATCTCCTGGACCTCCAAGAACTTGAATTTTTGCTTATTTTTGCACTGGTGAATTATATGAGTAACCTTGGTAGAAATCACCCTTGCCAGAAACTCTCTAATTACATCCATAAACCAGCCTTGTCCGATTTTTGTCTCTCCTACAATCTGTTGTGCTGTTGTTCTGCAAGGTCTTTGTTCTACAAGGTCTTTTCTCTTCAAGATTCTGCTCTAGTGTCATGTCTAGAGGAGGCAGAGGAGTTGTATGTGAGGATGAAAACTGAGAGTAATGTTCTTCCATAATACAATATGAAAAGAATTAATGGATATCTGTTCTTGTGGGTTTTGACCTCTGCTTGTCCCCGGACCCAGAACAGCAGCAGAATATCTGTTGTCTCTAGAGCAAAAGGTTTCCTTCTCACAATGAAGCAGGCAGCACATACACCTCAAAACTCCTATGAAAGTAGAAGTTAGAAGGAGGTTTCTTCCTAGCCCATTAGGCAGTGTACCTACAGAGTCTCACCATATTTTCAGCATGAAACTGATGCTTCTTAGTCTTACACAAAGTTCTTTCGGCTTAAAGATGGTGTGGACATGACCCCAGCACATAAAATAAAAACATTGTTCTAAAGAAAAAAAGCAAATGATCTGTAGCTTTTCCTCGTGATCTCGCTATAAATAATTTCTCGGTTGGGCACTTCAGCTTTTGTGCTTTCCGAATTTGTATTCCAGTGTTCGATCAAACTTCGTAGTTGCTGGTAAAGGATGTTTGGATATACAGCAAGTAAAGATGGGGTTAATTCAGTGTGTTGCAGTGTTAAGCTAAGCAGCAGCAGTATGCAGTGTACACTATTGGCCTGTTTGATTTTAAATCTCATCAACAAATGGTCAACAAATAAGGTTTATTGCCAGGCTAATAAACTGTGTCTCTCACTGATTGAAAAGCCTTCACTGGCTCAGCTCCTTTGCAGTCCTCTGTGTTTTTTTTACCCTTATACCAAGACAGTGTCTGCATTTTTATAGCAGCTTGTTTAGCTCCTCATGCCCTCCTCCAAAAGCTGTTACTAACCTGGAAGCTTGGTCACCTTGCCCATTTGTTTTTGCATAATTTGACAGTGATGCAATGTCAAAGTTTGCATTGCTGTGTTTGACTCCTTTAGGAAAGAGAAAGTCTCAGGCCATCAATGGCTTTCTGTCAGGTCTTGTCTCTTTTATGCCACCTCCAAGGTCAAGAGGGAACATCAGTCCTGGGTGGGCCTACCCTGGCTTCCCACTTTGTGCCGCTGACATCAGATCTGGCACTGCTGAACTGAATGGGAACAGGATTTTGCTGGAGCTCTGTGATGTGGCTCTGCCTGCTGGATCCGAATGCCAAGGAGCAATCCTCTCAATCCTGTCCCTTTTCAAGAGCAGTGAACTGATGTTTAACCCCTTAAATAGTTTTGCTTTGACTCTTTTTTAAGACTCTTCTACCAATGTCAAACTAGGTTTAGAGCATCACAAGTTTTCCAGAACTGTCTGCTGAGCTCGTGGTTTCCAGACTAAGCCACAGCACTCTGTAATGTTTCAAGAAGAGGTTTGGTGAGAGGGCCCTGAAGAGATGCAGGGCAATCCTCTGCCCTCAGACATGTGTGTTGAGGTTGCTAATACTTGCCAACCTAAAAATCTGAAGTTTTAGTGGGTAAGGAGCTCATTGCTCATATTATTCACTGGTAAAAGGAAGAGGATTTGTTTCCTTGGCAGAAACTGCTGGTGAAAGCCCAGAGGATGGTTTTCTCTTTGTTTATTCAGTGAACAAATACAGTTCACCTACAGAAACTTTCTATCAAGAACTGAAATGTTTTGGAAGCTAACATTAGCTCCTAAGAATTTCAAACCTAGATGGTGGAAAAAAATTGAGAGAAATTTTACTGAAAAAGAAAGTCTACATCTGGCAGAGTAGGCAAATGCATGATCTGGTTTTTGCTTCAAGTTTAGGTATCCTGTTGGCTTTCTTGCTGAGAAAATCCCAGCCCAGAGGAAAATGATGTACAGGTAACTTTGCTGTAGTGACAATACAGAGATTACTCATTGCTGAAAGTGAGCGACCCATCCTTAGAGGTGGGTTAGAACACAATTTGCTACTTCTGAGAGACTCTTGTGTCTTTCCCAAAGTGAAGGTAAAATCAAGCATTAATGCAAAATGTTACTGCAATTCTGATTGTACCAAGAGGATCTTTAATGTGGATGATTAGGTAAAACATCTTATAAGGGTGCAGTGTACTTAAACTGTTCTCAGGAGCAGACATGGTCCATTGTGTTTTATAAAACCAGGAAACTTTAAACATTTTTTTATTGTTCTCCATAATATGGAGCACTTAAACTGTCTCATTTTTCCCCATAATCTTTGCTCTGCTAACTTAAAAATATTTTTAGCAAGCAGAAGTATGGATGAATGAAATAGTCAGAAATTATCTTCCCAGTGTTCATAAAAATATGAGTGCAAAATAAAAGTTCATAACGCAGAAGTGTACAGTTTTCTTTCCAGCCTTCATCTCTGTCTTCTCCCTGTATCCTTGGAGGATGCAGATTTTGTTTCCTGATCAAAGCTGTAATGGATGGGGATGACAAGGCTCATCATTCCAGTGCTGCTGATAGCCCCCCTGTCAGCAGCACTCTTTCTTCAGTGGAAGCTTCTGACTTAGTGCCAGGGGAGAGGACAGGGATGGGCTCTGCTGGCCTTGGTGTGGGTGGCTCTTGCTCTTCCATGTTGAAGTTCCTGCTGGTTGGTGCCTACATGAAGCTTAAAACCTGGAGCTGACAGAATCCTAAAATGTTTGTCGCCTCCGTATCAGTTCAGGCACTTCCCTTATCAGATGGATGGGTTTGTCTTTCCAGCAGTGGATGAGAAACAAAGATGGAGTTAATTTCCCTTTTTGTTTGTGTGTTTAGATTTCCAATTCATTTGTAATCCCATTTCTTCTCTACAGTATCTATGCCTCATTTCCCCATCTCAGCAGCCTCAGTAATTCCTCCTACCTACTCCATGGGGGTCTTGTGAGTGCTAACATTGATAATGCACTGTGTGATTAATTGATGAACATGATGTGTATTTATGTGCCAGATACCATTAGTGCTATCCTTCTTTTAAATAATGTTTCTCAGTCTATGAGCACTAATGGACACAACTTTCCTCTACAGATCATCTACCAGGTGCCACAGCAGTCCTTAATGTAAAGCTAATGACTTTTTCAAATTAATTTAAACAGCTTAACAATGAGATGTCATGGAAAAAAAATTAAGGATGCCATCATTTTCAGAGGCTAAATGTATGCAGAATATACAATAGGAAATATAAATGCATTTTTCAATCTCAAATTGTGTGTTCAAAACCAAATTACACCCTCAAACTTTATTCAGATCCCTAACAACAAAGGCACAGAGATGTACTTTCATCCTTAACAAAAGTGGAGGAAGTTTTTGCCTAGATTAACCAAGTGTTTCATGTTCAGATAGTGCTGGGTCATAGCTACTGTTTGATTATTGACATGAATTGAAAAGAAAGTGGTGGGTGTGAAAAGAGTTATTACCTAAAGCTGCCCAAGAATCAGTAGCTATTCAAATTCCTTTGAGCATGTTTAGTTACTAAAACAATCCAGCATATGTGGGTTCATGGTCATGGCAGCAGTGTAATCACTCTCTGAGAGATCTTTTTGGGGAGGAGAGAAGGGAGAATTGTACAGCATGCTGCCATGAAAAGTGACCTTGTACTTTGTCTACTCGACCTCCTTTGCTGAAAGTAGTCAAGTGTTTCTGACAGATTAAAGGTCCCACTGTGTGCATGTCGGGGTTGGAATTTAGATCCAGTAACTTATCCAGGTAAATGGGTGTCATTCCTCCCTCCAGGAGTGGTTTCTTCTGTTCAGTAACCTAAACTTAAAAATGCATGTGGAGATTGGACCCTGCCTTGAGATTTAGGGTAAAGAAAAGCACAGGTTAACAGAGAAATAGCCTAGGCCAGAAACAATTTAGTATGTTTTAAAATTTGTTTTTATGGTTCATTAGAAGTTAAATGCTTCTTTGGAAAAAAAAAAACCTAAAGAAATAAACCTAAAATATATAGAAAATATGTAACTAGGAGGAATTGAAAACAAATCTATTCTTTATTACCCTGGCCTATTGTTAAGAAGTCTGTTTAGTCTACTGCAGAGTGCCAGGCAAACACCCTTGTTTGGGGCTTTTGAAGGACTAAAGCACCATCTTAATGCTTTTCCTGTTACAACAGCTTAGAATCTCTATTTCTGTCTTACATCTTTTAGGTTGGCAGTGGAACTCTGGGACTTTAATGAGAGTTATCAGATAAAGCCAGATGTGCCTGATTTAAATCAGCACACAAAGCAGTATTTGCATTTATCGATTCCAAATATTTTCATTAGAAAATGTATTGGAGTAATTTTCTTACTAAGATCCTGTTCTTCTGGTCGTATTTTACAGTATTTTTATTTTAGTGCATTTTATTTTACTGGGTTATAAGTGAGAATAACTTCTATTGATTCTGTTTATTTATTTGCATTTTGCTTCTGCTTCAGGCTGGCTTACTTTGTTCTTCTCTGGATTTCTTTTTAATTGTTTGAAATAATTTAAATTCAGGTTCAAGGCTATTATTCAGCTTATGTTCACTGCATTATGAGCTTTTATGTGTGCAACCTATACATGTCTTATTTAGATGGTGGTGTGAATAAAGGGGATTTTAAAGGCACTCAGCAATTTCTTAGCAGCTGCTAAAAGTGAGCATTGCTTCTGCTCTGAATTCTTTCTGTTTCAAAGTAATCTTGGCTCTGCAGAGGTATTCACAGATAAAAGTTCCAGTCAGATTGACCATTTTATCTCTCTGAAGTAATGTACCAGCTATCACTTTTGATGTAGTTCCCCTCCCTCCCCCCCCTTTTTTTTTTTTTTTAACTGGCTAAGCTTTTTCTGTCTTTTTTGGTGTTGGCTTTTGTTTTGGTGGGTTTTTTGTGTTGTTTTTGGGTTTGTTTGTTTTGTTTTTTTTTGTTTTTTTGTTTTTTGTTTTTGTTTTTTTCTGATGGAAACATAGTTAAAGCAGCTCAGAGTAATTTGATCATGGAGGAATTCTGGCATGTAGCTAAATCCAAATCTGGACGGGGGGTGTCCCTTTGCTGCCAGTGATGAGGTGTTTGTGTTGGCAGAGGAGGATCACTTAGCAGCAATGGCTTGTTTGGCTGCTGATGTGCACAGTGTGACACATTGATGTACATTCTTGTTATGGTGTAAAACACTCTGGTGCTCCAGGGGCTGACCAACAAAAAACTGCATCCAGGAACAAATAACAGTAGATGTTTTGTTTACTTGTTCTGGGCTGTGACAGCCCTGGTGACAGAAGCTGCCTTTTCCATAAAAGAAGACTGACCAAGGCACAGGGACCTGCTGGCCACATGTTCTTTGTCCACAGCAGATGCAGGGTAATATGATGCTTATCAATTACAACCAGGCCCACTGATATCACTGACAATCAGCTGGGATTCAGAGGGTTTTGTCAGCCTGATATATCCTGTCTGTGTGCCTTAATCCACATTAAAAACATTTACACTTGGCCAACTTCTAGAGCACCACACAGCTGATGATATTGTAGACCTGCTTTCTCTAAAGGCAAATGGAATCATCTTTTACAATGCCTGGAGGTTTTCACTAAGATGCCAGGCTGTGGAATGGAGCAGCCCAAGGTGCACATGTATTAGTTGGTCTCTGAGCCATGTACAGAAGTGGTCAGCATAGGCATGGTGCCAGGAGCAGGAGGTATCAGAGCTCCTGACAGATATCACCTGATAGATACCTGTTATCTGAGCTCTGCTGCTTAATGTCTGGAGAAGTGTGAGAACATGGAAGAAGCATAACAGTTGTGCCTGTGGCTTTCTCTCTGGGAAATATATTGCTTAAAATTTCTTTAAATACATAGGGACATAAAAGTGGAGTAAAACTTAGGGAAGGATGTACCCTCTCATTCTCTCATCCCCTAGGAAGGTGCAGCTCAAGTCACAAGCATTTAATCCTTCCCACTGGATTAATTTATGGTGCAATCACTAAGATATGAGGGATTTAGAAGGGCCTGGTCTTAATGCAGATTTCTGTTCCTAGGTTACATGAGTTTAGTGCATTAACAGCCCAAGTCTGCAACCCTTGTGCAAGTATAAATCTGTGTATGGATTCACCACTCTGGGGACAGAAAGGGAGCTACTTCCACATGCAGAGCGCTGTCCTGAAGCTCCTGTGTTGAGAACAGTAAACCCCAAGATATTTCAGAAGTACCAAGGGCTGTGCTCTTTGCTGCAGTACTTTAGAAATTGCTGAACACTGGGAGCTGAGCTCTCAGGATCTTCAGCAATGAGGAACCAAAGCAAAGGCTGATCCCTTCCTCTCCTAATGCCACCATTACTGTAGCTCAAGGGCTTCTCACTTCCCTGACACACTGAAGCATTCTTTCTGTTCTGTCAAGGTGACAGCATCATTACTCCTAACAAATTCACTTCCTATAAGATATTCAAAGGATATCCAGTTCATTCAAATGTACCAAATTTAAATGTATCTTAATTTATGACTGTGTTCTAATCACCAGAAGATGATGAATATAATTAAAGATAATGAATGGTCCCATTAGTCTTTTGCTTGCTGTGATAATTCCTTCAGACAGACACTTCCTTTGTCTGTGTGGTGTGGAAAGATGCCTTAGCAAGGGAAACTTCTGTTGCAGCAGATTCTCACCCTGGAGCTTAAGAGTTTTATTTAATAGCTAGTTTGGAAGCAAAGAAGAGACAAGGAGCAGACGTCTATGCTGAATTATGTGCAAGTAATTGCTGAAGGTGGAGGTAGAAAGAGCTGATCATACCTATCAAATTTTGTGTCCCCCTTATGGAAATCTTGGAGTTCCCCCACCATATGCTGCTATTTGCACCTCATGCTTTCTCAGCTATATATATCTTGCTGAAAAGACTGCTAGCAGCTTTGTAATATCCACTATCCTTCCTTTACCTTCCAGGCATTCCAGACTGGCTTGAGATTATGCAATCCATTTATTTGGCACAGGGGTTTTCCATCTCTCATCTAGTTAATGAATAAGTCTGACACTGTGATGCCTTTATGCTGCAGCAGCATTGCAGGCTCCCCTTAATAGGGCTGCAGAGCTGAACCAGGACTGCTGGGACTCTCCTGCTCAGTGCTTGCAGTATACATGTAAAATGTGTGCCCTGATCTGCCCCCCTCACTGCCATGTGATGAAGGCAGAAGGCAAAATGCAAACCATGGTGTTTTGTTTGGTGGGGAATGGTGAGGTGGTAAAAGGAGGCATAAAGCTGAAGTTTAATACTGGGGGAATTTGTGCAGTGCTGAATTGAAAGTTGTTTCCCAGTGTGGTCTGCAAGTTTCATGATTCTGCTCTGTTTGTCATGACCCATATAATTAATGAAAACCTGGAATGCTCTGGAAGGACTCCCTTGGAGGAGGAGGATGGCAGCAGAAGCTCAGGGGTCCCCACAGGCTTTGCATCCCTCTGGCAGCAGTTTTCCTAGTTTACCAGGACTGCAATGAGGAGCTGTCACTTTTGCCTAGGAATACTTTTTGTGGCTGTGTTGAACCTTTGGAGAGGTTTTCCACCCTCTGTGCCATCCTCATAAGATTTTCAATTAGGCTGGGCTTTAAGTTAGTATGGACACTGACACTGTAAGGGCTGCCACTAAAGGCCTTTCAACCTTTGCCAGGAATTCAGGCTTGTCTTGCCTGACCAGCATGGCACAGACTTGGGGAAGGCTGTGCACTGTGTTTGCCCTTTCTCACTCCTGTCAGGCTTTTGAAAATCATTTACTGGGCTGCACACCTCTTCCAAAGCTGTCATGAGAGAGACACACTCTGAGGGGTACATTTGCTCTGAGACCAGAGAATTTCTGCACCAAGAACCACTCTTAGCCAAAGAGCAGGAGTTGCTCCTAATCTCTCTCTTTTGACACAATCCCTCCAGGCTGTGCTCAGCAGATGTTTGAGTTAAACCTGTCAGCTGTGGCAATCTGATGCTTCAAATCTGTTTTGAAACCCAGCAGGAAAAGCTAATATCTCTGGATGAGGGGATATCAAGCTTGTTCTCCTTGCTCAGATTATCAGATGTGCCATAAAACACAGAACTTCAGTAATATGACTCACAGCTTTTGATCTGGCAATTTCTTGTTATCAGTGTACGTGCAAAGACGTCTGCTTAATATTATAAAAATATGCAGGAGATCTCTGTTCCTAAGGTCCCAGTAAAATCCCACAGTTAAGTCCTGTTAACATCAAGAAAGCAGGGTTGAGCCTGCAGCAGTGGACATTAACTGACTTAACAACCCAGGTTAAATTCTCCAGAAAAAAAGCTGGAATTTCATGTACTGTGGTTTTGTCCTTCCTGTTCTTCAGAGGGGAGTTTTGAATGCGAACGTCCTAAAAAAATATTTCAGATACTATACCTATCACAGACTGTTATTGTAGTGCACCAATAGATTCAAGTCTGAAGGCTGATGGGAACACTACATCCACTGCTGAGGGAAGCTACAGTTGTGTGAGCCTGAGGGAAAGATGGAAATGAATAGTAGGGAGACATGAAGGGAGTAGAAACAAAAGAGCAACTTAATAGTGATCAGGTAAGACCTGCTTAGAGCCACAAGCTGTCTTTAGCTTGCCTTCTACAGATCTTGTTGAATATCTGTTTGTATTTTTGAGATGTAGGGATCTTGACTAACAGTTGAGTTTTCAGAGGAATTAAACTTTTGTGAAATTAGCTCTTGCTGAGTAACTTCACTGCAAAATAAAGAGAATAAAGGGAAAAATAAAAGGAAGGGGTTTTTTTTTCAAATGAAAAAGCATTTGGTTTTTATTTTTAAAGCGGAAGGAGACAGTTCATGCTGAAACATGTTTTTTAATTTTATTTTTTAAATTGCCTAAATTGAGGAAAAAAAGAAAAATCTTTTTTAACAAACCTCTTTAAAAAAATACCATCAAAATGCAATTTACAACAGCCTGGAAATAAAAATGTTTAATAAATAGAAAGGGGATGGAGTGGTGCTGGGCTTGCTGGTGAGCATTCCCACTGGCAGAGCTGGAGTCCCTTGCCACAGCTGCTGATGGCTCTGGGGAGCGGAGCAGGGCTTGCGAGCAAATTTCTCCGAAACGCAAGAACGAGTGCTTCCTCGAGGAATAACCACCCCGGGAATTGTCAGGACCATTTGCTTTTTGTGCAGAGCTGTAGTCACTCCCGGAGTATTTTCCTTCTGCAGGAGGTGCCTGGAGCAGGGGCCCTGCTGCCAGCCTGGTGCCCCCTTCTCCCTTCTCCAGGCTCGCTTGCCTCACTCTTCAGCCACCCTGACACTTGATTAATGCCTCGGCTCTGGAGTGACAATTCTGTTTCACACCTTCATCCATCATCCCTGCACCATTTCCTGGGGGCCTCGGGACCTGACAAATTGTCATATAACCTAGCGGGGACTTGCTGTTTCTCCACTTGTCTGTCTGAATAAGTGTCCTGCTTTTTTCAGAAGTTGCAAGAGGGAGAAAAAGAAAGGGCTGGAAAATGGTTTACATGCCTACCATAGGAAAAGGAGATTGGTCTGATCCAGGAAGGTTTCTAATTCACCTTTTAAAACTTTTATCCCAGCCATATTCCCAGGAAAGTTGCAAAATCCAGTCCCTGGCTCCCCAGGGGATGGATGGGGATGGTTTGAGGTGATGTTTTGCAGAACTGCAGCAGGGCTAGAAGACAGCTGAGAAATTAATCCTTGTGTGGAACCCAGCCCTTCCTTCAGACTTGTAGAGGTGCCAGAGGTTTGTGTTTTCATGCCTCGGTTTCCCACTGTGGGATGGATGGCAATGATGGAGAGCAGTGAGTCTCCACTGTGGGAGAAATGACCTGGGAGGACCCAAGGGGAGTCCCAGCGAGCTGGGGGAGTCTGATCTGTTCCTGCTGTGGGACTGGCTGTGAGCCCCTCTGCCTCATGTGCCTGTCTCTGCAGAAGGACAAGCTGCTGTTAAGGTCTGGCATTTGTTTTTTACACTTGAAGCACAAAAGGAGTTCCCCTGATACCCTTGACAATGTCACATGGAATAGCTGCTCCTGCCCACGGCGAGAGCAAGATGAAATCAAGTCGAGAGGCGTTTATGTTTTTGCCTTTGGGGCAGGGATGTGTGGCTGCTTGTTCTGCTGCTTTTGTTCTGAGGCAGGGAGGAGCAGGAGGAGGGAAAGGGATGGCATTAGTGAGAGGTCCCTGTCTGCTGCCCACGGGGGACAATTTCCCCGGGAACAAGGGTGATTTCCTTTCTCCATGTGTTGCACAGCCGTGTTTCCCTCTGTCACAGGATCAGCCCAGGCACAGCACAGGGCTGTGCTGCTGAGTAGCGCCAAGGCCAGGGTCCTGCACAGGTGAGCATCTGCTCACTCCTGAATGCAGCAGCACATCAGCTCTCACCCACTGGGAATCTTGCTCACAGCTTTAATGTGTGGAAAAGACACCCAAGAGACAGAGCCCAGAGCTGTAGATCTCTGTGTCAGGAGAACAGGGATTGCTTGTCAATACCTGAAAAAGAAGCATTAAGTTTTCTCTGATTTACAACTGCAACCATAAAAGTACCTCCTGTAAAAACAGTCCAGCTTGTGTTGAAGTAGAGATCAGTGTATGTGCACAGATGGGTGAGGACAAAAGTCCTCTTCGCAGATACAGCTTCAAATAGATGGGGGAGGAACTGCTCAGAGCCATGGAGAGACCTGGTGCAGCAGGGGAAGGACTGGAATGCACTCAACTATCAACACCCTGGGCAATCCAGAATTGAAACTGCTGCCTCTGTGATGTCAAATGAAGTTAAAAACCCAGATAAAATGGTACACAGCAGCTATGGAGTGATCTTGAAGCCATGACAAGATGCCAGGGCAACGGAGGACTGAGGACTCCTCAGGAACAGAATACTTTAAAAATCCGTGTTTTGTTGATAACTTATTGTCCAAATAGACTCGAGCAGAAACTGTAATAAAGTATAAGGTTAAATAATAGCTTGGTGGTAGCTGATAGGATGAAAATATAACCTAGATTTACCTTAGGTGATTATAATACTGAAACTCACACGCCCAGGAAAATTTCTGGGTGCAAATTGTAGTATAGTGAACTGGACCAAGACCACCACACCTGCATTAAGAATTTTGTTACAGAAGTGCACATGACCCATCGTCTGTTCTTGCATCATTCTTTCTCTGTTGCCTTTTTGTACAACTCACGGTGCAGGTCTACCAGTGGTGTTAGGTGCCTCACATCCTATTCTATACCAGAATGGTATAAAAAAACCCAAACAGCTCAACTCTGTGTTGACTGGCTCTTGCAGACCAGGTATAAGACCTCTGCTTTAGGGACAACATTAGGGTGTTTACAGTTACATGTAAAGGTTTGCATAGAATACCCATGATTTAATCACTGAGTCTAGTTTGGGACAGATTAAATGGAACAAGAGTATTTTATGTAAGGCTGTTCTGTTGTAGATGGGCAGAGCAAATAGAAAAAATAAACTCTGGGTGACTCTATTTGAGCACTTATTTGGAGCAGCTTTGCCTGACTTTAGCCAGCTCCTCTGCACTGCCTGACTGCTGCATCTCTGGATCATGCAGCTCTGCCAGGACCAGTCTGAGCCAAATCCTTTCCAGAGCATGGATTTTTTTTTCTTCCTAATTGCACAGACTGCTACTTCTGACTGTCAAATCCAAGCTGGGTATTTTCTCTAAGCTGAGGAACTGCCTCTCAGTCACCTTGGTGGGGATGGATGTGGTTGTTTCTTCCTCATCAGTCTACAGTTGCCTGCAAAGGAGAGCCTTGGGGGTGGCAATGCTAGCACCACCTCCAGTCACTCCGCACCTTCCTCTACTCACTCCTGAGTCATCTTTTTTAATGTGGGCAGCACATCCAAAAACGACCATGGGGTGGGAAAGTTTCCTTACTGGGACATCAGATGGAGCAAATCCTATCTTCCCAAGGCATAGGTTTGCTTTGGGATACATTCAGCATGGTCCTCACATTTTATTAGTGTCAACAACACTGCAGGTAACACCTGGAGAAAGAAAGAGCCATTTGATTCTTTCACAAACAACTTTTGACCTTTTCTCAGTCAGTTTCCTACATTCTTTTTTTGCTTTAATAACAAGGGTGACATTTTGAGCCTTTGGAACTCCTCCAGTCTCTGTCTACACTTTCATACTTCAACTATTTTCTGGGAGGAAAAAAAAAAAAATCTAGAGCCAGCTGCCTGTCTGAGAGGAGGTGTCAGCTGCACACCAGAGCAGAGCTGGGAGATTTGCAGTCTGTTGGAACAGGTACCAACCACCTTCATTTAAAAATTAATCTGGGAATATAAGTGTGCTTGTTGGGTTATGGAGTTTTCTTATCTTTATTTTAAGAAAAGGCAGGAATATCCTTCTCTCTGATGCCTCTGTGTATTATAATGAAATTCTCTAAAGCACATGCTCTACCTGTTCACTCCTGGAATCACTGGGAAATAGGCAAACATCTGTTGATGTGGGAAGTGAGAGCTCCAGGAAAGCCCTCTCCCTCTGCAGAAAAGGTCACTCATGCTCTGTGCTCCTTTGGCCAGGCCTAGGACTGACAAACCTTGTTGCTGGGTTTGTTGTTGCTGTCGTTTCTGTCTGTGTTTTGAATTCAAAGGTCAAATTTGATTTAAATAACTCATGGTCACTTGTAATCAAAGCTAATGAGCAAGGAATAATTCAATAATTAAAAAAAAAAAACACCACCACCTCTTTGCCAATAAGTCACTTTGTATTTGTCCAGCCAGGGATGATACTGCAAATCTAAACAAAACAAGTCAAAACACATGTGCAAGCACACTGAGTGGGACTCTCATGGGAGCAGGTACCATCTGGAATCACAGTTGTTCTCACAGCCAGAAGAGGCAGAAAGATGCTGTCAAACAGGAGAGGTGTACAAGTGAGCCATGGGAAGTTCCTTGGGCAGTGTGGAGGTGCCTTCTGAGCTTTTCCATCTTGTGACCAAGCTCTGCCCTTTGCTCTCTGTGCTGCATGAGTTTTGTTGCAGGTCACAGGTACCTGTCCCTGCCTGTGTCCAGGAGCCAGGCGTGCAGGTGCTGGCAAGGGGACAGTGCTCCTTGTGCCAGGGGTACAGATTAAACACAGATCTTTCTGTATGGGTTACCAGCAGGGTGGATGTCTCAGCCTTGAACTCACCCAGGAACACCTCTGTGCTCCACGTGCTGGCAGCAAGGGCAGGCAGCTGCAGGGCAGAGTGCCACGGGTGGGGCTGTGGCTGGGCTCTGGGCTGGCAGGAAGCATCTGGTGAGCTGGCAATGGGAGCCTGCCCCGAGTCTGAGGGCACTTCCATATCCAGCCACCACATGGCACAAAAGGCAGTCATGAAGCTTCAGTGAACGTTGCACACAGCATCCATTAACAAAGGCTTTTCATGTGCACAAAATGCAAAAGGACAGCAAGTCCAGGCTGTGTTTGTTGTCTTTGTAGCTGTTCCAAGGACTCCTAATCTCAGAGCCTCCTCGTTTCTTTTTGAGTCTAGATTTTTGGGTCTGTTACCATCCCTGACTATCTCTTGTCTGAGTTGCAGCCTGTATAATTTTGGCTTCCATGTACCCTGTTTGCAACCACCACTACTGAAAGAAAATGAGGTGGGAGCATCATTACACAAAGAGCCTTGGTGGAAAAATACTGTATTTAAATAAGTTGAGAGCATTTTCACCACTTAAAAAATGCTTGGAGGAGTGACAGCATATGCTGTTCTGTCATTAAAACAAAAGCTGTATTTCAAAAGCTCTTTTCCCCCAAAGATATTATGCAGATATTGCTAGTCTAACGGGAATGCAGAGTGGAAGAAGAGCTGAACAGAGGAGCTGCCACCAGGAGAGGTGGGGGCAGGTGTCAGGAATACAGATTTCAGTGGGATGCATTCAAGGAGGAAGATAGCAATATAATTTGCCAAAAGCCTCCTGGAGACAGTTAAAAAGTACATGGAAAACTCCCCTTGCTGCAGAAGTAAATCATCACAGAGCAAGAGGAGGGGTACTGAAATCCTTTTTGGCAGGGGGATACTGGAGAGTGCTTTGATGTGGCTCTTCTTTGCCAGAAACCTCCCACCTTCTAACTGGATTTGGATTTTGCTGGCTCACTGGAGCAGGTTTCTGCCTCCTGTGTATCTCCTGCTCTCAAGGGAAAAGAGGAGGGAGCATATGGGCAGAGCAGTCCCAAAGGCAGATCCTGAGGCAGAGCCAAGCATAAGCTCTGAGCTGATCCTGGTACAGAAATTCAAGCTGGAGGACAGAGCAGAATTTGAACATTGTGACTGCACTGACACAATTCATGCAGTGTGGAAAACACTTTTCCCAGGAAGCTTTATGCCATGAAATATTTCCAAAAACAGAACTTTGAAAACTCAGCGCAGCTTAGTCCACTACAGTCCTGTGAGCTGGACAGCCCCAGTTCAGCCTATACATCTACCAAGAGGAAACTTCTTCATCTTTATCTGGATTGAGCACGATTAGCTTCATAATCTCTACCAAGCAGACTCAGTGGAATACATTGTATGAGTTATATTTTGCCATATTCAGGTTTTCTCTGACATAATTCTATTTTAGATCTGACAAGGTAAGAAAGGCTTTGAAGTTAACCTTACCTTGGTTCTCACAAAAGACTTAGTGAATAGAATGTAGATTCATTCCATGTTTAACAAGTAGCTGATGGCATAATTTTCCATTTTCCAGGTTGCAGATAATTTCAAATTCTTGTGACATGGGAAGGGACTGAGCCACCAGGGCTGCCATAGTGCAGTTTCCTGGGGCTCCCCAGGGCACATCCATGTCCAGTCACTCTCTGCTTGCTGTAATTTTTCACGCATGATTTATATGGTGCAGGGGCCTTTGAAAACATTGTTTCTGAACTGTAGCTGAAAAAAAGAAATTAGGGTTCTGACAGTTTGTGTTTTATATGGTGTTAAAAACCAGGCGGTGCTGTGCTAAATTTCTGGGAACTGGGGCTTTTCTAATAATCACCTTTGCTCTGCTGAAAGCCATGAAAAGTCATGTTGAGATGTTAATTTCTTAGATGATTTGCAGAGCCAGGCCTAGCTGAGGACTCTAGCCTGGCTTGCAAAATTTAAAATAAGTTATCATTTTCTGAGGACATAGTGATGATAGACCTGTATTAATTCAGGTCTAAGGGACCACTGCACCCCTGGGCAGCCAGAACTGACCTGCAGCAAATTATTCCCTCAGGATGACAGTGTGGGTCACCTCCCTTTGCTTCTACATTTTTTCTTGCCTTCCCGGTAGGTGAGATGTTCAGCTTAGCACTGACAGTGTGCATGTGCATTCAGATAATTAGTAAGCACCACAAACTTCGTCTGCTCTGGACTAATTCAGATGGCTGGGAGAAACCTGCACTGGATTAAACAGAGCATCTATAGGGATGCCAAGTGTGGAAAGAAGCACTGATGGCACAGGCCAAGGGGCTCATTTGCCACATGAGTGAGGACGTCCCCAGCTACTCCAAACAAAAGCTTTGGCAGAGCTGAGTTTGCAATACCTGCTGTAAAGGAGGCGAGCAAGGGGAAATATGAGTTTAAGGAAAGCTTTAAAAAATACTGTTCCCAGTAGTATAGTTGTTGAATACAAAGGAAAAAGGTGTTTTTGTTTTGCAGTCTTGTTGCTGAATGTGGCTTTTAAACTTCTCCTGTTTTCCAGATGATCAGTAATTGTGTGTGTAAGTAATTAAATTTTTTTAAAAAGCTAAAACTTTAGGTCCACTCTGTTTGTTCTCATTTTGTTTTGCATGATCCAAACAGATCTGAATGTTAAATTAGACAGGAAGGTTGGAAAGTGCTCTGTGATATTTGAAGAAACACTTTCATAGCTGTAATTTAGAATATTCCCAACCTATTTCACATGTACACACACATCCCAACAGACCTACAGAACATTCCCAGCTTTTTGCCAGGTGAAAAGACAGCTGAAAAGTCTTTTAAATTTAAAATCGATGGTGTATTTTTCCTCTTCCAGAAGATGTCTCATTAATTCCTGTTTGCTGTATCTGAAGTAAAATGAAGATAGGAAAGGCCTGTGCAAGTTCAAGTAAACCAAGGGTGGGGTCCCCACTGACTTGCCAGCTGTGTTCATGTCATCCTTCTCTCAGAGGAATCAGAAGCTCAGATCCTCTGGAGCGTGCAGAAACCAAGATCATTTCCTTCTTCTTTCCTCAGAGAATTCCTTTTCATACCATGTCTGCATCCCTGCAGCTTTCCTAATTCAGAAGTTTCTCTCTTAGCAGCTGATTCCTCTCTCAAACCCCTCTCCTCATGCCTCCCTTCTAAACTTTTAAGTGTGTTTGCATCTTGAAGTCACTCTTGTTTTTAAATTTAATCATAAAGGGGTGGAGAATGGGGGGAAGAGAGCGAAAACGTGCTAAATGAAGAAGAAAATCAATTTTGCATTTGCCACATCTCAGCAAACACTTATCCAACCCTGCCCCTCCCCTGCCTGTCAGTGCCAGGCACTGTGGCTTAATCCCTTCTGCATCTTTTTCAAGCTGGTGGCATCAGGAACGGGTTGCTTTTCGATGCTCTTGACCTTTGAGTGAGGACTGGTGTCCTTGAGGCATAAGGCAATTTGAAAACTCTCCTCTCTGCACTTCACAGAAACTCAGCGAGGTTTGTGTCAGCTCACACTGCAGCACCTGAGGAGCAAATCCATTCTCATCACGGGTGCCACTGCCACTGCCACCTGCTGCTGAGAAGCCAGGGGATGCTGTGGAGCCAGCAGAGGGGCAGCAGCCCTTGCCCTCCTCCCCACCCTGCTGTGGCCAGGCAGGGCTGCTCCAGCACAGGCAGGGGAAAGGCAGCAGCTGATGCTACTCTGGTTGTTCCAGACAGGAAAAAGTCTGATAAAGGACAGCAGGGGACTGTGGTTTGGATCCCCCCACCCACACAGGGTTTCTTCTCCATGTTCTTGCTCTTAGCCTTTCATCTTTATTCTCACTAAAATCACTCCTTCTCCCTGCTCTCCAGGCTCCTCTTAGGAGCTGCTTGGTGCTGGAGGAGGTGTGTGATGTTGGGAGTTACAAATGTTTTCAGGTTAGATCAGAGCTGTCCAAGAGTTTTTATTCTGCAGGGATAAGGTGCTGGCCTTCTGTCAAATCCAAATCAGGTACCTGGCCAGGTCTGTGTAGTTTTGCCTATGGCTCTGGTTTCCTTGTATGGAGCCCTACATCTGACACAGGAAATGTTTGCCAGACAGGAGAATATATTGAGGTGGAAAACAGTCCTGAGTTCCACATTTCAGGTGTGCTTTTTGTGTCTCAGCAGGCTGAGGTTCCCAAGGAACAGGCCAAGCAGTGCAGTCAAAGAGTCACAGCTATCTAAACACACATCCAAAGTTTTGTCCGTGTCTGCCCACTAAAACAGAAATATAAGAAAACTTCCATTCTGGAAGGGGAAAAAAATTAAAATGTGATGTTTTTTAACAGTTTTTTTTCCTTCATTTTAAAGTCTAAAATATTCTTCAAAAAAATGGGAGGCTGCTTCTTAATAAATTCTATGACTAATCTTGTCAAAATGCCCTGGAAAACATCCCTGTCTATCTCATTCTAAAAACTTTGCTATAATGTGAGAGTTAAAATTAAATAAATAACAATAATATTGATTCTTCCTCCAGCTCTGGCATGAATTAGGTATTCAGCCTAGATGGCTGGAGTAGACATATAGCCATGGATGTCTTTGTTTCTAATATTAGCTTGTTTAATTTGACTTGTCTGCATTATCAACAGCTATTCATGTGTGTTACATGGCTTGAAATTACCCTGCAAGCCTCAGTTTTTATCAAAGAGCTCAAAAGACAGCAGCACAAAGGATCTCTCTCTGGTTTTTATTTTTCTGCCAAACCTTGATTCCAAAGTACTGGGGTACTTAAGCAATTCCTGCTGGAGTTTCTGTTTGTAGCTGGGTTGTTTGGCTGATGCACAGCTGTAAATGAGGCTATGAGAAATACTTCATCAAGATGGCTTGGTTCAAAGCCATCTTCTCAATAGAAGATGATTGTTATACTTGGGCCCAGTGCCTAGAGGAGACAATCTTACATAAGCAAATAAATATTGTATCTGCTTTTCATCAGTGCAGAATGGACATTAGATGCAAAACTTTGTAGAGCATGAGTGAAACTTTGTGTTAGGAATGTCTTGGGACATTTGAAAGCTTTGCCTTAATGTCCTGCCAAATTGTAAGAAGTTGGCTCCTTTTAAAGTTCTGAAATTCAGGCTGGAATTCTAATCTGGGATTATTCTTATAACATAAGAATAATTAATCTGTGGAATTCCACACCAAGACAAGCTCAAGAGTGTCAGACAGAGTCAAGTTTGACTACAGCAAGATGCTGTAAGAGACTGATAGCAAAGAGAGCATCTGATAATCAAGAGGTATTTCAGAGGGCATCATCTCTAGGTTTTTAGCCTCTGACCCAGCTCTGAGATGGGGAGAGCCACAGGTGAGGCAGGAATCACATTCTCTGAGGCATCTCTGATATATTAACACCTTAGAACTTCTGTAACACTTTATCCCAACCAAGAATACTATCGTTATCAAAGAAAGCCAAGACCAGGCTAGATGGTAAAAATGGTTGTTTCTATCATTGATTTCAAAGAAAGGATCTACCACTTTTGCAATGTAGTCTGACCTGCAAAACAAAGGCAGAAGAAACCTTATAATTATTTATACCTCCCTCAAATGTGTGACTTTAAAACAAAACTAAGTTCATGTTTCAACTAGATTGGCTTTCTTTATAAAGCTGTGCAGCTCCCACTTGCAGTTCCCCAGGTGTTCTGTTCCCATGGTTATTTACCTGAACTCTTGAACATCTGCATCTCATTTCAGTATGATTTTTTTCTTTCTTAGGTGACAGCAACTGTGATCTTGTTATTTCTTTGACTTCTGATCATGCAGCTCAATGATCATCACCTCAAATCTAGCTCACCTGAGTATTCAGCAGAATGACATAGCCCATGGTCACACATTCCCCTTGATAATATTTGCTGTTAGGTGGCTATTTTGTGAGACACTCCTTAGTAATGCATTAGTGCAGAGTAAATTGATAGAAAGTATTGGCTTGTTTTGCAGGATGCTGGCACTGCAGTTTTTAATGTCTTCAGTGCTCATTGTAGTTATTACTCCCCCTGCCCCAGGTTACTACTGCCCTTACTCTCTGCCTTCAGACCAAGGAGTAAATCCCTTGGTGATGTTCAGCCAAATAAACCCATGTGCTTCTGTGATTTAAGGAGAGCATTCTTATTTACTTCCCTTTAAAGCAGATAGATGGGGATTATCCTTCCAGCATCTAAACTATCTCCTCTGACAGCTCCTTGCATCAAAACCTCCTTGGTGATAATCTGGGAAGAAATCCTGCTTGGCAGAGATGCCTGTGAGGGTGGGAGAGGCAGGGATGGCTGCTGGGGATCGTGCTGGGAGTCCCGGGGGTGCTGGGGGGCTGGGACCAGGGGTTCCTGTGCCCTGTGCCCTGCCTTCCCAGGCTCTCTGCCACACCAGCTCCTTCTGCAGACTGCCTGCCACAGAGTGCCCACCTGTGTCTGCTTCCACTGGGCTCCAAAGAACATGATTGTGACAATAACTACAGGCAATTACTCCATCCATGTTTGGTGCAGTGGAAACTTTAGGAGGAGAATTGCACAAAGGCCTCTTGGGGATCTTCAGTCCTAGCTCTAAGGAGTACCTTAATTTATTAAAAGACAAGAAATACCCACTTCAGCTGTTATTTCCCACTCAAAGGTCAGGCTTCAAATACCAAATCCTTGGTACAGACTTCTCACTAACAAGCTGCAAGGCTGTCATTATTCTTATAAATAAATAAACCAATAATTTTGTAGAGTGTCCAAGAGGATGGTATTATATACACAGCCATTTTCTTAACTGGAAAAGGGTATGTTTTACCTTTCAAATTCTTTCTGATTTATTCAGTTGCCCATGCATGTAATAAATAATCCCATAAATAGAGTGATTCTAAAGGAAGAAGTTTTATAACTGTTTCGAGTAACATCTACAATCATGAAGTGAAACCCTCACTGTGTAGGACCAGCAGTGGCACTATAGAATTAACCATATAAATTGCTCTGAAAATATTAATTGCAGCATGATGAAGTTTGCTGCATCTCTCTGATGCTTCTATGATGTGATGACAAGCCACCTACTCGATTTACATCAACTCACTTTGAGAAAGCAATTGACTGTTAGAGAAGGATCATTATTTAAATGAATTCTTTTTAAAAGATTAAGTCAAGACAGGAAATTGCCAGAAGGTGTGAGTGAAAAGCAGAGAAGTTCAGCTAATCTACATCACCAGATAGGCAGTGATCTGCATCTCTTAAATCCTTATCTCCCCATGGCATGGGCTGTGATGGACCAGAACTGCTCAGGAGTAGATGCAACAACATTGGTTGATCAGAGGAATGATCTTCTGGTTTCAGAAGTGTCCTTATAAACCTATCCTATTCACTGGTTATGTCCCATTATGCTCCATTATGATTATCCATTCTATTATGGTATTCAGCTCTATTTGAAGTACAGTCCTAAATTAAAGTAAAATATTAAAGCAATGCTCTGGATTAAACTATTGAACCTTCTATGAATATTAGATTAAACTGTTTCTTCTGTGAGTCATAAGCTGACCTTTTGTTCTTCTGGAAAGATATAAGCTCCAGATATTCACACACAAATACTGAAATACCTTTTTTTTAAAAAAAAAAAAAGTAATTATTTACTTAGGTGATATAAAAAATAGTCTGACAACTTCTGTTGTTCTTCTAAGCACTACCATGTAAGTTTCTCTAAGTGTAACCCATCTCAGTCACATCAAATGAGAATAATTTAGAGATGTCAATGGAAGCAGACTCTTGTCAAAGGGTAATGATCTCCTGCTGCTGCATGAATACAGAGTATTTACAGAAATAAGTATCAAAGGAGATTGAAGGAGAAACATAAGGCAGAAATATTGAAAAGGGTCATTGCTCTTGTGCCATTGTTACTCCATATTTGCAAGGGGGACATGCAGGAGGAACCTGAGGTGCTCTGGTGTGTGTGGCATTTGTGAGCATGAGGGGACTGTGCATGTCCAGCATGTCCTGGCTGTGTTCCAGGGGGAATGTCTTCAGGAATTGGTGTAGGAGAGCACCTCCTGCATGGTAATGTGGTGCCAGAGTGAAATGTCACCAACCTCATTATTAATATTTTTAATTTATCTTAGGACAAATAAGGACAAGTGAAATTCCCACTACAATGGGCAGACTATTGTGAGGACAAGCAGGAATTGGATACAGCTTCAGCCAATTCTGTTGAGTTGGTCTTTCTTTCCCTGAGGCACACCAGGCTGCTGAGTGGTCCAGCAAGGACCCCAGGCAGAGAGATGTTGTTACTTGCCCCTGTATCAGACAGTCAGCAACAGGTTGTTGCTAACACAGATGAGGCCAGGAATTGTTGTTTTGGGGGATTTATTGGCACAGCTCAGCAGGGCTTGTCTAGCTCTGGGCACATCCACTCAGGATGATCAGGAGCTGGGCTTCCTCCAGTGGCTGCCAGCAGAGTAGCTGACCCTACACTAGTGCAGAACCATTAGCTGCTGTTTCTGCTTTGGAAGCTGCATTTCATCTCTCTTGCCAAGCACCTGTCATTTTTTTGAGCATTAATAACTATAATAACAAGCAGAAATGAAACTGAGAGGTCCTAGATTGGCAGACTTTTAGTTATAACTCAATACTGCTTAGTGACTTTAAAAATTAATTTATAAATATTTAAAGCTATTAATATTTCAGTCGTTTCAATTCATTTTGTTAATTATTTAGCTATAAAACACATATCACATTCTTTACCTCCTGTTCAAATTGCATTTTATTACATTTTGAAAGCAGTCTGCAGATGGCAGCTGCAGCAGCTCGGATCTAAGGTTGTGTTTTGCAAGTGGCTCCTTGGGTCTGTGTTTCCAGGGAAGAAGTGGGGACTGTTTGATGCATTTCTTTTGCATGCTGAGTTTCTTGCATTTGCAACCTGGGCAATGATTCCAGTCACACAGGCACTTGCTGCCCTCCTGTGCTTTTGCAAACCAAGCCTTGGCATATGCACATCCAGAGGCTTAAATTATGCTAATTCAGGAAAAAATTACTTTTGCCACACCTTAAATTCATGGCCAGAAACAGTGATGGTCCTCCTTTGCAAATAGCCAGACCATCAAAGATTTTACAAAATTTAATTAACATCTTTGTGATAAATGAACAGTATCACAGGCCAGATCTTATTATCCTCATCACTCTTTCATTAGACAGATAAGTAGCTCCTTCATAATTATCAGTCTGTTGGAGCATAGACTGACATTTTATTGTAGGCTTGTGCAATATCAAAACTAGAAGTACACAAGTACACCACAGCAATAACAGGGGCTGCTGCACCAACAAAGTAATGCTGAGCTAGAGGAAACTGAAAACAAAATCTGTTGGAAATATGCTCTTATTCCATTTCAGAAAACTCATTCCACATATATGATGAAAATATATGGAGAGAGGAGACCCAGGGTGGGTATTGCACAGCCATGTGGACACAAGTTGCTTTACTTCTCTTCAGAGACTATAGAGGAAGATTAGAGCAAATAAAGGCCTAATTTAGTTTCTGTTAGGTGCCTGACTGATAGGATGGAAATAAATCACATCTGTATCCCCAGTATTTCATATTTGTGTCTTTAACAGAATTTTCTTGGAACTGCTCTCAGAGCATAAAAATATCAGGCACCCTAGAAATACATGACACTCCCATCCTTTATTTAGGACATCCAGTGCAAGCCTGTAATGTTGTCTACATCTTTAAAATATGTAAAGTGGAGGTAATATTTTCTGTTGTCATAGAGCTGCTGGCAGAGTTAATTCATTAATTTTTATGAAGCATACAGATCCTGTGGTAGGAGAGTCAGGCAAGAAAGCTAATGAGAAAATTTAAGATGGCTTTTGGGCCAGGTGGATGGGTGGGAAACAAAACCTTTGGCCACTTACCAATTTTTTCATCAAGAAGAAGATAAAGATTATGTTAAATAATGACTTTGTTGCTAATGAGAATCACCCTTGTGTACCTGAAGCAAACACTGCAGTCAGGATTCTTCTCCTGCAGTTTGCTTTGCTGTAAAACTCTCTAGTGAAAATCACCTCCTGTGCCTTGGATCCCTGCTCTACAGAGAGGGGATCTTGCTGTTCGTGCTGGCTGGAATTGCCCTGCATTGTGCTTTCAATCAGAAAATGCTGTCTTGAAACCAGACATTTTCCAGGAATCTTGTAATTGCAAGGACTTTCCATCAAAAGCAGTCAAGTCTCGGCACTCCCTGTGCAGCAGATCCTCTGTAGGGCAATGACCTGAAAGCTAGTTACTCAATTATAATGTGAAATGATAAATGCAATTACAGTCTTAATGATAAAATCTTCATCCTTCATCTCCTTCCAGCCCCACAGTGTATTCCTGGGTATTTGCCTGGATGGGCAGGATCCTTGCAGTGTGTTCAGTGCTGCTGGAGCTGTGAACTGGCAGTGCCACAGTGCTCAGTGAGGGGAGAGAGCATTCCCTGAATGTGGCACTCCCTGCCCCTGGCACTGCCCTGCATGGGCACAATGCGTGGGCTCCTGCCAGCCCAGCCTGGTGCTCTCTGCCACATTTCAAGTCCCAGCAGCAGCTAAATTCTTGCTCTGCTTAAAAGTGACCTTGGGAATTCAACCCTGAGCCAGATGCTGCTATTTGTGCCTCTGCAGGGATTCCCTGCTCCCATGAGGAAAGCTGGAAGCTGCAGGGCTCTGTATTCTGCAGTGACAGAAATTTTCCTCATTCCTGTTGCACTCACTTGTGGTATTAGGATGATGATGTTTTATGCCAAGTGTTTGAGGAATTTTTCTCTTTCCGTTTGCTCTCAGTCCTTTATAAATGGGTTTCTGTTAGATTTGTCTTACTGCTGCAATTATCTATGCTCTGATTTGTCTGACAAGGAGGCTGCTCTGTGACAATTAATGTCTTTGCTCAGCTAGCTCTTAAATTGCCCAACCTGCCCTCACGGGCTTACTTGTTAGGGTTTCAGAAGCCCCACAGTGCACCAGACTTACCCAGCTGGATTTGACACATACTGATCCCATTCTCCTCTTTACCAAACAGGTTTTGTTTGGCTTGATCAGCTGTTAAATTTCTGATTTTACTTGGGCTCTGGCATTTCTGGGAGATTTTCACACCACCCTCTGTGGTGACGCCTGAGACCAGTTGAGGGCTGGAACGACTAACAAGCACTTCCCAAAGCCTTGCTTTACCCCTGCAACTGAACATGAGAACAGCAAACCAGACAATTCTTCCTGAGTCCACTCCTAGGAATACAGCTCAGAAACTTCCAGCTGTGATGAGGTTAATGCAGCAGGAGGTAAAACAATAAATGTGAGAAGAAAGTTTTTGAGGGAGGACGAAGGATGTATTAATCTTTCCATCAGGATGATCCCTAGCTCACATATACAGTACTTCAAAGTCGAGACTGCATTTCATCTCAAGTCTTTAAAAGGACCTATGTGCTTCCAAGCTGCCGTTGGGCAGAAATTCATGCAGACCAAGTGCCCTTTTCTCTTTCCCTTTATTTTACTTTAATAGTTTTAATAGGCCTTTCCTATATCATCTGAATGTGTGTCTCATTGCTGAAGCACTCCTTTGTGAAAAACTTGCCCTGATAAGCCAGGTACTCAGCAAAGGAAAGCAATGATCATGAAGAACAATAAGAGTAAGCAAGTTTGCCACATCCCTCCTGATGTTTCATCTGACTCAGCTCTGTATGAAGGGTTTGTGACAGGAGAGACTCCTTAGCACCAGGGTTAGAGAGGTTTTGAAGAAATGTGATGCAGCTCTCTGTGAAGCCTGTGAAGTCTCTGGATTCTAAGTGTGAGTGCCTCAAACCAGCTACTTTTCAAGTCTTTCTTTTGGGATGCAAATCTTAACCCCAGGGGCCATGAATTGCACACAAGTTAGATGGCTGAGCAAAGGAAAAAGACTTCAAAGGCTTGTTGTCCTTCTTCAGGGGAATCCGTGCTTCTTGTGCTGCTCCCATTCCAAATCTCAGCAATTTTAACTGGCTGCTTGAACTTCACTTTCTAATTTCAAATCCCATGCGAACAAACGAGGGTGGAGTGTGACACTTCAGAGTCAATAAAAACAACTCTCTGGCTGGGCAAAAGTGTATTTTATTTTGAAAACTGCCTCATGGTCATCACAGTGCAGCTCTGCTCCTTGGTGAGCAGCTTGCAAGCAGGAGAAAGGAGGGAGCAAGAATCACCTGGCTGGTAGGATCTTCCTTCCTGAGCAGCACACCCAGCTGAGTGGAGTGACAGTGGGACATCCCTGTCACCTTCCTGTGCTTGAGGAGTGGTGAGGGGAGGCACAGGAGAGCCTGGTCCCTCCCCAGATATGGCACATCCACATCTGGGGACAGCTGCAGGAGCAGAGGGTGTCCCTTGCAGCTGGCAGTGCTGCTGTCCCTGGACACCCCACGCGTGCCTGTACAGATCAGGGTTTCTCCTGCTTTGCTGAAGGGTGCATAGCTTGCTCCCAACCACAGAAACAGGATTTTTCCATCAGCCCTCTGCATCAGTGCTCATTGCTCCCTTAGCCTGCAATACACTCAGCAGTATATTTGTTCTGTTCTGGATATCCTGGTCCACAGAGTCCACACGTATTGCTCAGGGGAGAGGAGGAAACAGGCAGAACAAGAGGCACTGCAAGAGCTGTACCATTACAGATTCAGCTTTATCTGCAATGGACTCACCAGCAAATTCTGCTTAAGGGACTGGCACTGGGACCACAAAAACACCTGCAGTGTCCCAGTTGTGAGAGCATGAACAGGGTATTACTGAATGCAAGGGGACAAAGAAGGACAGGGTTTGGTTCCCACCTTGCCACTTTTTAAGAGTGACTGCTGTCCTGAGGAGAAAAAGAGAAAGCCTGGCACAGCTCAGTTTTTTCCCTTGGTCTTGTTACAATGCTTTCTATGCTCTACCCAGGCTGCTGGAAGCTGATAATAAAAAAAATACCTTCTATTCCAGCTACTTGTTTTTTATCAATTGCCTGTGGTATTGAATATCTCACCCACACTTCCGAGCATCAGGCAGGTTGTGATACCTCACTGTGTATGCAGTTGGCACCATTGCAAGTGAGTTTAATGCCAGATGTATCCCTAAATATGACACAGGAAATCATGTTGGTGTTTGCAATAAGCAGTTTGTTGTTTTTTTTTTTTTCTTGGTGACATTCCAAGATCAGGTTTTAAATAAAAGAAAACGGATTATTTGTGGACAGAGAGAATGTTCTTCAGCGTGGTTTGTCCACTGGGTGTTTGTTACCATAATTAAATTTATTGTTCAAATTAAACAAAAGCAAGCTTTTCCCCAAAATTAATTAGTCTTCATAATTAGAAATTGTTTTTCAAAAGTGCATTCAATTTATATGCTAGAAATTACCAAGATTATGTTTTGCTGACAGCTATCAGAGTTGGCCATGCATACCTAATGCTCAGAGATATATTAATTACCTTGCTTAACTAGCATGCTCTAATACATTAATAACTCTGTGCCTTGGAGAACTCCTGCTTGCTGAAAGCTTTTTATTGAGATGCAATTTCTTGTGATGCAAAGTTCCTGCTCAGATGACATTCATGCTTAGACAGAGTTACTGAAAATCATCTGATAATAAGGTTGGAAGCCCTTTCAAAAAAACTTGGTGTAGATGGACAACTGGAGACTGCTGGAAGGCAATGGCTTTGTAAAATTAAGTGTGCTTAAAACAAATGTATCTTAAAAACATATAGGAAGGGCAGGGACATCTTCCACTAGACCAGATTTCTCAAAGCCCCATGCAGCGTGGGCTGGAACACTTCTTCACTTCATGGAAAGTCAGTCATGGGACAGGAGGATTATACCAAAGAACAGACAAAAGGGTCACCAGAAATAGGAAAAAAAATAAAACTGGGGGACAATCTGGTTGTTTGACTCCTTGCACTGAAAATCACTGGCTAAGCTCAAGTCTTACTAGGTTCTTCTGAATCCTCATATGGTGCATTAACTTTTTTCTTTCTTTTCTTTTCTTTTCTTTTCTTTTCTTTTCTTTTCTTTTCTTTTCTTTTCTTTTCTTTTCTTTTCTTTTCTTTTCTTTTCTTTTCTTTTCTTTTCTTTTCTTTTCTTTTCTTTTCTTTTCTTTTCTTTTCTTTTCTTTTCTTTTCTTTTCTTTTCTTTTCTTTTCTTTTCTTTTCTTTTCTTTTCTTTTCTTTTCTTTTCTTTTCTTCCAGAATGGAAAGGTCTCAGATAGGAAAATATTCAGGTCTTGAAGCACTCCTGCAAAGTTTTTCTACTATTTCTAATGTAAACAGAAAAGAAAGGACTTCTACCTAGTTTCAAGCCACAAGAGGGGCTGTGCACCTGTTACAAATTTTTTTATATTCCTGCTATATTTTTTTATGGATTCCTTTTTCATGCTGCTAAGTGCTTTCAAATCTAGGCTTATGTTTCATCAGAAAAAAAATTCTCTTTGTGTAAGGTATATTCAGCAATGTCTCCCCTTCTTTGATTTAGCACTAGTTTGGGAAGAAAGCAGCACATCTGACGAGCTAAAACCTCCAGCTAAGCTTGTTCATCCCTATTCAGTTCAGTACTTTGGCTACAATTTTCAACAAAGGGAGGTTAAATTCCCCAAATCCCACAGAAAGGCATGCAGCCTTGTGAATAGTCTATCCTTAAATACCTGATTTACTGGATCTAAATAAACTTAAGCATGGGTTTATATACACAGAGATCGGGTACAGCAATCCCATCTGGCTGAAAAAGAAGAAAGACCACTAAGGATTCATTGACTGTGAACTGGCACACTCTGTTTTTAAAAAGCAGTCTTTCTACCTTAAAAAAAAAAAAAAAGCACATTTGAGTTGATCCAATAACCAAGAGTTATTGAGTTGTGTGTAACTGTGAATCAAGGCACTATGAATATACATGTGGCAAAGACTGAAGACTAGGTAGACACAGCTGAGTGCTGAATTTCCTGATGAAGCAACTTATTCTTAAAGTCCTTATTCCTACCCATTTATTTTAATTGAACCCAATCTCTGCTAAGTTATTTTAATGGTCTCATTATTCTGAACTTCTAATAACCAAGTTTTAAAAGGAACATATTTCACAAAGACAACTTCAATAAATAAGATCAAAGCTATTCTGGGCTGACTGGTTTGGGTTTTGTCTTCTGCAAACAGAGGCATATGCCTGATGCATTTTTCAGGAGTGGGGATTAAGGGAAGTCAGTATTAACATTTTTAACCTTAAATTAAGGTAAGGGCCATTCAGTAGTTTGCCTTCCAAATGTCAAAAATACTGTGTTGATTACCTTCATTTGGGGGGCCAGGTGTTTGCAAAAAGCACAGACAGAATTTTAGGTGTTTAATTCTTAGTTTGAAGACCCCTCACACTGCAGTACAATGTCCCCTTTGGCTGCTTTCAATTCCTCCCTGTTATTAGGAGTACAGCAATTTGAAAATGGAAACCAGCAGAGGGAAGTGGCTGGCAGTGATCATGTCAGCTCCCAGAGCTGCTCTGGTCACACCTGTGAACAGCCAGGAACACCACAGAGGCTGGAGGGAATGGGCTCTGCAGGCAGTGGCAGCTGGAAGGACAAGGCAAAGGAGAAATTACCTCATTATTTTCCTAAGTAATACAAACAGCACTTGTGCTGGTGTGTGGGAGTTCCCAGGAGCACAACTCAGCTTTGAAATCAGGCGTTGGAGAGGAACGTGTACAAACAGCCCTGCAGTGCTGCCAGTGCTTTGACAGCCTACAAGGGACACTCACTTTCCATTTTTCTGCACAGAGAGTCACTGGGCAGTCAGGGGAGCTTGGGCTTTACCAGGATGCTTGTTAATAATCTAGGCTCAAAAAAGGCTTGTTGCTTGCACACATGGTACTGGTGAGGAGATCTCTGAAGGAAGAGATTGTCTGCTGGGAAGTTGTAGGACTGACACAAATTACAAAAGAAATTAACTTTAAATAATGTCCAGATACTGCCTTGCTTTTTTCACTGAATTGCTGTGACATATGGTACTAATAAGCAAGGAGGTCAATGGCACATCAAAAATAGAATTTGGATTGTGGCACCAGGTAAAACATTGACAATTCAGTATTCTATTCTTGTTCCTAATTTAGAGGTATAGTATTACACCTCTAAAAACAAAAGGCATATTTCCACATTCCTTTGGGAGAGAACAGAATTTAATGTGGTTTCTGAGCAATCTTTTCATTGGAGTTTGGTGTTTATGAGTTTATGTCTCACATGCACTTTTCTTGTTACTCTTAGAGCATTCAGCCAGATCTGTGGGTACTCAGCCTGTTCATGAGGCTTTCACATTTCCCCTGGTGTAAGATGAGAATAATGTTAGTTACATGGAGCTCTCACCACAGAAACTGGAGGAGATCCTTTAGTTAATTTTTGTAAATAGATCCAAGGCTATAAAACACCCTGTAAGTGATAAATACTAGTATTTTTATCATGGCATTTTCAATGGCCCAAGCAGTTGCTCCACTGAGAGGTCCAGCAATGTCAGGCATCAATTTAAGAACATGAATCTATCAAGACAGTAATACATTAGCTCCCAGCACTGCTCTGTCCTCCCATTGCAGTTACCTTGACAAATCACTCAGTTCAGAGGCACTGCATCAAATGCTATTTTTCTGACAGATAAACCAGGATGCTTCATAAATGTTGTGCATGGAGGTGGATGTGGAAAGCTCAGTTCAGGGAAAGACAAGGCACTGCAGGGTGCTATGAAAAGGGAGCAGAAGTGGGGGGAGTTGCTGTGAGGGTGGTGAGGCACTGGCAGAGATTGCCCAGAGAAGCTGTGGATGCTCCATTCCTGGCAGTGTCCAAGGCCAGGTTGGACAGGGCTTGGAGCAACCTGGGATAGTGGAAGGTATCCCTGCCCATGGCAGAGGGTTGGAACTGAGTGATGTTTCAAGTTCCTTCCAACCCAAGCCATTCCATCTCTCTGGGAAGGGAATTGAGTGGTGATCTGAAACATGTCCCCTTCTGTTTTCAGAGGGATGGATGCCAGACGATGTGCTAAATAAAGTCTAAGTGAAGAGTGGGATGTGTGACCCTGGGAGCTGGAGGAAGTGAGAAGGACCCTAAAGCTCTTTGTTTATTTCAGCAGGTTAGAAGGCAAAAGTGCAATTTTGTTTTTAGGGAAACTTGGATTTTCAGAGTTTGAGGAAACATAGGCTTTATTGACCTAGGGCTGGGAGGTGGCAGTTTCGTGCTGCCACATGGAAGTCGAAATCTGCTTGCTAAAGCCATGCTGTATTTCCCTCCTCTGGTGGACCTTCCATTCCCATGGGAAGCACTGAACGATGGGCCACTCTAACTGGGGCATAAACAGAAGAAAGTCAGGAAGAAGTCCTGTGAGGCTTAAAATAGAGATAAGCTCACACTTTGCATCCTGATTTTTCTGAGCTTTTCAAGGGTGATGGCCATGACCAGGCCATACTGCAAAATCTGAACTGAGAACTCCTCCATTAGTGGAGAAAGTCTGGGGGGGAATTAGCTTTGTGGAACAGCTAATCTCTGCTGCCTTGATTAATCCTTGCAGCCTGTTGCAGAAATAATTCAGTCGCTCTGGGACCCAAACCTGAAACAGCTTGACTAACATCAGCCAAAAAGCCCAAAAAGCCCAAAAAGCCTGCAGCAAATCTCTTTCAATAACTTACAGCATGTATGGGGGTTTGCTGTATCACATCCTCAGTTTTTGTATGGCAATGGCAGGTTAACAAGCAGACTGATTATGGTTCAGCCATTGGGCAAGAACCTCAAATAGATTTTTCTCTAGGCACATGCTCAGCACCAAAATCTAAGGAAACCTGGTTTTTTGCAAAATCCCAGTACAGTTGAGGCAGGATTTTTTTCTTGAACAAAGGTATAAATTATGGTAGTTGTGAACTCCTATTCTCCTTTCCTTCTCCAGATTTTTTTGGATAGCATGAAATAGAGCTAAGCGTATTTGTGTAGATTTAGAGGTATTTGCTTTAAAAAAAAAATTGGGCCAGGTTATGTCCACAAAATGCTAGATTGTGTCAATCAGCTTCTCAGCATTGTGCACTGCCAAAGCAATTTCACTTTAAGTGCTGGGAAAAGTAATTGGGTTTGAATTGCAAGTTGTTGTTCTCTTGTGTTCAAGACAATATTTTACTGTATTCTTCTCAAGTAATTTTTCTCTTCCTAAGTATTATCTTTCATGTCTTTACACCAGAGCTTGATATCCATTCTTTTGGTTCAGGTTCAGATCCTGGGAGGCTTTGCAAAACTTGGGTATGTGTGAAGATTTAAGTCCTTGTTGCTTGTGGTGTAGCCAGTGGTATAGTAAATGCATCTTCCTCTGTCTGGAGAAGCTTTACTTTTTCTGCTTGTGAAGGACTTAAAAAAGATCTCTGTATTGTGATTTTAAACTCTGCAAGTGTAAATTCCACAATCAGATGAGTGTGGACATTTGCACCACAGACACTACAACAGTGTTTTTCCTAACACAGACGTATTCACATTGAAATAGAAAAAGATGAATAATATTTCATGCTAGAATGAAACAACACATGGGACTTGTTCCTGATTGTTGATGCTTCCTGGGTTGTGAATGATAATATCTGTGTGACAATGGAGAAACAAGCTGTTTCTCAAGGATGGGTTGTGGTTGTCTTGTGCTTTTTTAATTTTCTCTGTGAGCATCCCTGGACTTCAGAAAAGCACAGGAGCAAGAGCTGGCACAGTGGGCAGCACTGAGTACCTCTGCCTGCTCTTTGCTAGCTCTCAGGGGTTCACTATCAGCCTGGAACTGAGCAGAGCTGAGGGATGTGGTGTCCTGGTCCAAGGCTGAGTCAGTGCATGCTCACAGCTCACAGCAGGCAGAGCCAGTTCAAGATGCATGGGCTTAACAGCGAGAAAATGACTTGCACACTTGTCCAGGATGGGGTTGGTGTTCCTACTGAAGAGCAGCAGCCTGGGTTCCTCTGCTGCCCCAACAGCATCACAGCTGTGTCTGGAAGTACCAGGAAAAAGTGCAGGCACTAAGAATGCCCAGACACCTGGAGTCCATGCCCAGATCACTAAGAGGGCAAAACCTGCCCTGCTTCTCTTGAATCATTGTAATTGAGTGGGTCCCAGAGAGCAACCATGGCCCCCATGCTGCAAAACTTGAAAACCTGTTTAACCTGAGCCTCGCAGAGAGTCTCCCTGGCTGGGCAGGCTGTTCCCTTGCAGGAAGCTGCAGAGGGAGCATTAATGCTTGTGCAGAGGAGGGGCAGGCACTGATCTCTGCTCTGTGCTGACAGTGACAGGACTGAGGGAATGGCCTGAAGTTGTGTCAGGGAAGGTTTAGGTTGGACATCAGGAAAAGGCTCTTCCCCCAGAGGGTGGCTGGGCGCTGAACAGCTCCCCAGGGCAGTGGTCACAGCACCAAGCCTGGCAGAGCTCAAGAAGTGTTTGGGCAATGCTCTCAGGCACATGGTGTGATTCTTGGGGATGGTGCTGAGCAGGGCCAGGAGTTGGACTGGATGATCCTTGTGGTCCTTTCCAACTCAGCAGATTCTGAGATTCTGTGATGAAGGCTAAAACCCAGCAAAGCTGTATCTAGCTGAATCTGTACAACAACTCAGTTAATGAGCTAATGCAATTTCGTGTATGATATTCTTCTACCTTTGTTTAATTACCAAAAGTACTTCTTAAAAAGGCAGAAAACCTCTTGAGAACAAGAACAAAGTTTATTTTGTAGTTATTGCCAATTAAATATTTTCATCATAGTTAGATGCATGCTGCATTCAACTTGTGCACAGAAGCTCTTTTCTTTTGGAAAAACCAATTACAATTTTTTTTTCCAGTTTTTCCTCAATCTCTGAGAGTAACAGGAAGATTAACATTCTGAATGATAGAAACCACGAGCTAAAATTATAATAATTAACTCCAACATTGCATGTAATATCAAGAGAAAACTTTCTTATTATGTATGTTGTCTTTAATTATAATTTAAATGTTTGAAAAGGAAAAATTAATTATAGTTTTTACCCTGAGATTGGCAAAACTCAAAACATAAAGCTGATAAAGGATGCTCTGGAGAACATCTTATCCACCATTCAATTTAAACATCATTTAAGAGCCCAGCCTCCTGATGAGTTGCTTAGATTTCCAAATCATGGAATTCCCTTGTCATTAAAAGCACAGTGTGAGAGCAATTTCCAGACCTTGAGCAAATGACAATATCCTTCAGTAACCTGAAATGGGAACTCTCAGGTAATCATACCTGGCATTTTGGGGTAACTCTCTTCTGGGGGCTTTCATACATTAATTTGTCTTTTCAGCATGTAGGTGTTATTGTGGCACAGGACTGACAACAAGGCTTTTGAACCTGATCTTCACCTAATTTGTCATGAACAGCCCATAATCTTTGCAGAAGCCCAGTGTTACTCTTATTGTCATGCTGCAGACTCTTTCAAATGTTACAGCAGAACAACAGAGAGCAGAAATGACAATGCCCACACTAATCAGAGACGTGCAGATCTAACACTGTTTATAATGTATCTGCTGCTGTTCCTTCAGTAAACAGAAGCCACTTCTAATAATTATTCCTTATCAATAAGCTGAGATAGGTTTTACAAGTCATAATATCTATCACATGCCTAATTAAATGAATTAGGGTTTTTTTATTGCTGTTGCCAATTACAAGTGATCTTCAGAACATTCCTGAAGTCTCTAATTATAACTTATCTCTGTCTATTTGTATAATGGCTAAGTGTTGTGCCACTGAAGAGCAAACTCATGTAATCAAATAAAATGTCCTTTAATGCTGTTGAATTAATAAGGGTTGTACAAGTCCAGGTTTATGATTAAATGAGTCCTGGGGAAGATCCTTGGGGCCAGGAAAAATTTGTTTCCATTTGAGAAACAACAAAAAAAGTATTTTTCCGGTGAGTTTTGCTTTATAAAATATGTATTTTTTTATAGTAGCAAATAAATGTCTGCATTTTGCAGCAATTGAAGAAAAATATGGGGAAAGCACCTTTGGAGAAGTGTTCTGTAGATCTTGGAAAGATGAATATTTATTCTCAAGTTGAAGGAAAATTATAATGCTGTACTGTTTCAAGTGTTCTAATTTAACACAGATAATTATTTAATTTAAGTGAACTTTAGAGATTAATTTTCAGGGTGATTTTATCTCAGCCTGATTCCTAGCAGGGAAGGGATAATATCACAAGAGTCTGCCTCTCCACCGGCAGCTTTTTGTGATACTGAGAAGCTTTATGTGGTCCTTTAGAGTATGATGGGTGCCTCTGGACCTCCAGGTTACAAGTATGTCTTTGGCAGAGTGAATGATTCCTGCTGTAGTTCACAGGCATCCCATCATTCCTTCAGGAACACAGGGATTTTGTCTATTTATATATGTATGTATGAATGTATGTATATATGTATGTACACATAATATAAAAAGAAACAAAAAAGGAAAGGAAAAAAAATACATGAAGAGGTATGCAGCATCTCCAGCCGTTAATGAACAAAAGACTTTGCAAAGTGGTTCTGAGAAACTGTGGCCTGAGCTCTAAGTATCCAGTCAAATTTCAGCTGCATTTAAAGGTTTTTGGGGTCTCTTTCAGCAATGCTTCTTTATGCAGTTTTATGATTTTTTTTTCTATCTAAGTGGACATTTTGATAGAGAGAAAAGCCTGGTGCCTTCTGTAATGTACTTTATCAGCTGGACACAGATCATTCAAGCCTGTGCTTCCTTCCTTTGACTATTATTTCTCCAGTTTTAGTTTAGGTTCGAAGAGTTAAAGTAGTATCAAGTGATCCTTCTGTATCATTGACTGTGATTGAGCTGCCTCATAGGCAGGGCCAGTTTGTCCTAATAACCAAAGCAATAACATTTTATCCTGGTTTCTGTCAGCTGTTAGGCAGGATCTGCTTGTGCCATCATCAGATGCTTTTGTTTCTTTTATATTTAAACTCACAGATGGAATCTTAAGAGGTTTATGCTGAACTGCAGATGCATTGGGCTGAGTTGAGCATCACACACTGGTGCCAGCTCAGGACACCCTTTACAGAGCAGAGGAGGTAACCAGCCCAAAGGAACATTTTCCATTGGTCACAGCATTCCCATGAGGGGCATCCTTACTGCCACACAGTTTCCCTGATGAGGGTTGTGACCCCAGGCCCAGGCACTGCCACCACCTCTGCTCTCAACAAACCCTGAAGTATCTGATAAAGAAGTTTACCCTGAGGGCAGATGGTGAAGGACTCCTCTTGATTAAAGCCCTTTAAAGAGCACAGCCTGCCAGCGTTTTGCCCCGGGCAGGGTGTTGCCAGCTCAAGTCAAGCTCTGGGAACACAACCAGCCCTAAATGCTTTGCAGCCCCTAGCAGAAGCTTCAGGAAATGATGCAACCATCCAATAGTGCTGGCAGCTCTCCTCTCTTCCAGGCCCCTCAACAGAAATGCAATTTGCTTAAAGGGAAATGCAGATTTTGTGGTTTGATCTTTAGCATTATTATAAAGGCCAATCTGTAATAAAGGAAGGCAATGGCTCTATGAATGTTGTAAGCCCTAGGAAAAAGTGTTCAGCTTATACTTGATACAATTAATGTCTGGTGAGCTTGAGGAACACCTTGGGGGTTTTCTTCCCTTAGGGAGTTTGGAATTTTTTATCCTGTTTGGGTGGAAGAGTTGCTATTTTTAAGGGTAGAAATCCTAGCTTGGACCAGGTTTTTCTTGTGCCAAAGCAGTGGCAGAGCTGTGCTACATCAGTGTGTGTCACTGTGCCAGTGCAGTCACCATGCAGTGTACCTGCTGCAGAACTGCTCCTATATTCCATGGCAAAAACAGATTTAATCCATGGAAGCGTCTGCCTGTTCCCATTAACTTCTCCCCTATGCAAACATTTCCAAGTAAAATCTGTTGTCTATCACATATAACATGATTCCAGCAGCCCTATCCACATGCTTGATATGGGCATCTTTTCAAAGTGAGACAGAGTAGGATGTGCTCAATCATCCCTTGTGCCAGCCACTGCAGGTTGGGCAGAGGGGAGGAGCAGGCTCAGGACCACTGGTCTGTGCTCTGAAAGACCAGTGTAACAACAGCATCTCTTGGGCTCTTCCCAAGATGGAAGGAAAGGGACAACATCAGCTTATTTCATTTCACCTATGGTGATATTTGAACCTGATTCTCTTAAAATAATAAAATGTCATTTGAGCAATTGCTATTCTAGAAGTACATATTGGTCCTTTTCCCCTTTTTCTTTACAAATGGTAAGAAAAATTAGTTCAGAGCAACTTGTGAAATACAGAAAAAGGTCCTGGCTGACTGGGCAATGAAAATGGACATGTTAGATCAGCAACTTACTACAGTGAAAATGAATAAGAGAGTGGAGAATCATCCCTTCTCTGCAACTAGTAATCAGACAAAGTTTGACTTAACACAAAGCTGGAAAATATTGTAAAAGGCAGAGGACTATAAAGGTTTTGCACAGACCTGTGAGAGGAGATGTGACTCTAGAGTGCTGATCATTATACTTTGGTCCCCAGGTCCCAGGGATCCCTCATGTGACTGACTAGTCCTAGGGGATGCACAAACGGGGTTAAGGACAGGGATTTTCTTCCTGCCAGTCTTGTATTTCCCATTGTATTCCTCACCTCTGCTGGGGAATGGCTGAAGATCAGCAAATATCAGAAGCTGATCACTGGATAATGTTCAAGAACTGGCAGGGCATGTATTTATTTTTTTCCCCTCTATGGCTGTGCTCACCCCAGAACCAGTCAAGAAGAGCCTACTTGAAAAGGCAACAAGGAAGAGAGGAGAAAAAAATAAGCATCTGGCTTGGATCCTGGTCAATAAGAATGTGTGCCCTGCATCCCCAGGACTGATGACCCCAAGCATCTGTATCTTGGCCCCCTGGGGCAGTGGCTGCTTTCCCAATTTGCTTCACCCTTTTGGAGCCAGCTCTTGGCTTTTTAAGTATTTGTGCCAAGCCCTCACAGGCAGAAGAATCCACAGGGGAGGGATGTAGCCTGGGATGCCACTCCAAGACCGGTTTTAGGATAAAGAAGGCTGAGCTCAAACAACTGGGCTACATTGAAATTCAGTGTCTGTACATGCACACAGCTTCTCCCTCAGTAGCACCACAACTGTAGAATGACCAAACTCCATTAACTCTCTTTTAATCCAGCCCCTGATTTACAAGCCAGGAGCACTGCTCTCACTTTCCAGGACTGTGCAGGCACTGCTCCTGTTTTCCAGTGGAAATGATGAGGCAAACTGCCCCAGCCATTCTTCTTATTAATTTTTCCTAATGCATCCAGGTCCCTCCCTGTCACTTAGCCATGGGCTTCAGTATGATTTTCATTGGAGCTGAGAGAAGCAGTTTGTACGTCTAAGCATGTGTGTATATATATGTACACATATATGTACCTGTATAAGCATTTCCCTGGGCCAACAATAATTCAAGGAGCTCAGAACATCACTACTGATGGTCCCAGCCAGGCAATCCAGGCAATAACTTGGCTTGGCTTCAGGTCAAGAAGCTCTGTCTGTTGTCTGTGAGCAGAGCCAAGCCAGGCACATCAGGGTGCCAGGGGCTGTTGAGCAGGTCTGGGAGCTGGAGTCAAACCACAGCTACCAGCTGTTGGCCAGGGAGCTTTGAGCTCTGCTTTGCTGGGGTTATCCCTCTTTTGGGGCACAGTCTGGGGTGCACTGGGGTTGTGAGGCAGAAGGCTGCTTATTAAATGCATCAGATAAATACCAAGGTAATACTAAATGCCTTGAAGTTGCCTCAAAACCACTCGGAGAATCTCTGAGGATCTTCCATGTCATCACAAGAGCAGGATGCATTTCAAGTGTCCTCTTCAGGTCCTCTGACTATCCAAAGGGATGGTGCTCAGACGCTTATGATTGGGATAGCTGAGAGAAGTAATTACTGTAATTACACTTGTGTCTGTGTGCTGCAGTACTAACAAGCCATACTGCATTTGCTGTAACTAAAAAAGCCAATGGAGACAAAGGCCAACTACAATTAGGAGCTCACAGGGTTGCTCCTGGAGCTGGTGTAGTCTGTTCCTCTAGTTTGAACATTCAGGTAAATTTTCCTGCTGGCAGCTCCAGCTGACACTCAGTGCATTGCCCTGCTGTTTCCTCCTTCTAAGCTGTGAATTAACAGAGTCCTGTGGCCATAGGTGAGGTAAAGTTCACTGATCTTTCATGCCTCTTGACAGGACCAGGCACATGAACATGCAGCTCCACTTCTTAGAGTGAAAGGCCGAATTTGTATTTCGCAAAGGAAAGGATTAAAATGCCATCAAAGGTGAAAGAATAAATTTTCAGGGTGAAAACTTCAATTTCAATGAAATTATAGCAGTAGACCTAGATAAATGTGAGGGTCGGTTGGCAGTAAGTTTGGAGGCAGTCCATTTGCTGATTAAATTTGATTTTATATGTATAGCCATGCTAAACCCCAATTATCGTTATTCAGGAAAAGCACCTGGATTAATCAGACCTGCCACATCCATCTTTTTCTAATGCTTATTTCACTGGCTGTGACTCCTACAGAGGAAAATTTCACCAACTGATTAGTTTTACTGCTCTTATATTTCTAAGATGCAAGTAGGAAGAGCCAATGTAAGATTTCCCCACTCTCCTCCCTCCCCTCCCAAAAAGACTGGAAGAGCTATCTGCAGGGAAATTGGGAACCCAGCCTTCCAGCAGGGCTCCTGGGAGTGTGGGGCCAGGGGTGCATGCCCAAGGGGTGTGGCAGTGCTGGGGTTTCTCCCTTGTTCCATAATAATGTCACAAAAAGTGAGATGCCGCAATATTGCCATTCTTTCTGCAGGTGAGGAGCATGGTGGGGATGAAGGCAGGAGTTTGGTTTGAGATGCAGAGCCCTAACACCCAATGCAACAAGAGACAGACAGACACACGTGGCACTATCAGGGATCCTCCATGGGGGTGTTCAGGGGAAAGGATGCAGTAAGAGGAGAAGGTGTTGGGAACAACAGTGGCACTGAACTGTGGGCAGGGGTGGAGCAGCTGCACACTGCCTCGTGTCACTGATCTTGACTTCATCAGTGCTCCCACCCCCTCTGTGCCACTCGGTCTGCAATGTCATCCTGCTCCCACCCAGTGATACCCTGGCATCAGTGAAGAGAGGATGCCTTTAAATCATGTACCTCAGCAGGAGGCAGTTCTGGCTCTTCCCACCATGAGAGCTGGGCTGTCTGAGGGATGCAGGATGAGGAAACACCCAGCCAGGCTCTCTAATTGTTTCTGGCCACTGATTGACTGTAACAGCCCGTGGATTCTCAGGCTATTCCCTGCTAATTGAAATGACTGTGGAAGAACAGACTTTGCTGCTACTCAGACATCTCTTTTGAGCCAAAGGAAATCTATCCTTTATAGTTTCCTCCAGCAAGTGAGATGACATCAGCTCTGTGGGTGGACAAATGTATTGAAAACCTGTCAAAATTCATAGTATTTTCAGAGATGCAGATATGCTCGAGCTAGAAATGCTGTTATAATCAGCTAATGTCAGCTCCTTTCTGTCACAAAGGTTGGAGAGTCTCACCCAGGCATTTTGACAATTTCCAGATCTAGAAAAACTGAATCTAAAGTCAGAGCTGAACTGCTCAGCAAGAAGGTCATTAATACTGAGACATATGAGACAGAATAGATTCTCCATACTTTATTTTTTTCTTTTTCTTACAAGTACGTGACTTTCCTTCTGATAAAACTGATACTAATGAGAATTATTTTACTGATTTAATACAGTGCTAACTGGTATCTTGTGGTCTGTGTCACACAGAAAATGTGAATGCTTTGTTCTACCTTTGGCATCCACAAATCTTTGAAACATGGAATGTCTGACAAGTGGGTTTGTGGGCTGCATTTCAAGATGTGTGACAAATCTTCTTACTGGGAATCTACCAGCATATTAAGGAAAGTCTGGATGGTTGTGTGCGTTTGTTTGGCTGCAGATTAAATATTGGCCATGAAACTACATGTCCTGAGGACATGCATGGATGTGTTTCAGAGCACCTAGTCTGCAGTATGAAGGACAATTTGGAAAAGGCAAAATATTGTTTTCTTCTCTTTTTTGATCTTCACATTCACTGTACCTTTCTCTGTACCTTCCCCCTGTGAGTAAAGAACATGGCTGTGTGCTTCCTTTATTAAACAATTCCAACTTTCTTTTCTTCATATGAAGAATTATTGTAGCCCTCCTGCCCTCTCTTGTTTCCAAGAACATGTTTTCCTTTGGTTCTGATGGATCAGTTTGCACCATTGAAACTCAATGCTCTGAAACCTCACATGAATTTTACAGTCTTGCAATAAGATTTTGAAAGTTAATAACACATTGTTATGGAGAAGAAAAGCACTTGAAGACAAGCATGGGAAATTACACAAAGATCTGAAGTTCTGAAAGACTCTGCAAGTTCATAAAACCTTATAAATACAAAATGAGTTTCTCAAAGGGGCAGTCTGAGCACCTCCTGAAGCCAGGAAAATCATTGTGTAAATAGTCTGAGCACGGTGCAATGCTTTCTGCACACCTCCTGGCAATGCAAATTCTCACAGCCCTTTCCTCACAGGTCCTGGCTTCATAAGCAGCCACCAGCACAGCTTGTATCTTTGCTGGATTTCCCAGCCTATTTTTGAAGAGGCTGACTTCTATTCCATGCACAGCTTTGCAGATCCCTAAGTGTCAAATCTAGGGTGGGATTTCCACCCCCACTGCTCCCCCCACCCTTTACTGCATCACTGCTAGCTCCACAGAGTGTCTGATCTCTCCCCAAGCCAACCTTTCTCACTTCACAACTTTTCCCGTTGCAGCTTGAGCTGGGTTCCCAGTGCAGTCTCAGTCTGCTATTTCCTAGAAGACAAACAGCCCAGCAAGGGGAAGTATTTTAGGGCATATTCCTCCTCATTTTCTTTCTTTGCTTCACTCTGGTATCAAAACCCCTTTTAAAAGCATCTCTTGGCAAATATTCAGAATAATTTGACTACTCTGGTCTGGAAAGATTTTTCTTTTCTCTCTGTAACTCAGGCAAAGGCAAAAATCCAATATTATTGCTGCTGAGCAGCTCTTGCTTGTTATGATGGCTCTGCAAAGGACTTGGAGATAGCACAGCCACCAGGGCTGAGGGTTTGGTGGTTGTGGTGAGTTCAGCCGGAATTTTGTGCTGTGTGCTATTGTGCCCACATGCAGAGCTGTGACTTCCTGGCAAAATATGCTTTGGCTGTGACAAAAGTACGGACAAGAGATGAGAGAATCTTCACTTACTGAGGATGCAGGTAGTAGAAAGTCCCCATGAGCTAATGGGAATATGATGCAAAATGTCCAGGCCCAGTCCAGGAGACGAGGGTCTTTGGATCCTCCTGGTGAGCAGCCTGTGAATGCTAATGCTGCTAATTAGTTGAGGGAGATGCTGTTATAAATAGAAGAGCTGACTGAATCTTTTTTGCAGCAGATAAGCGTACAATGAGTTTAGTAATTTCCTGTTTAAGAGCATGGTGATATTTGTAAAGCTATTTTTAATTGTTCATTACTGTTAATTACTTGGTTTTTAAAAAAAGAAACAGCATTATGAAAGAATTGAACTATATTGGAAATTATCATCAATCAAAATGCCCCCTTCAAGCTGACTGCCAGGGAAGATTGTCGAGGTAGCAGACACACGTACTTTTAACCAACTGTGATTTTTCAGGCTGACATGAAGCACTCACATTTTTATTTTCATCGTGTTTTTCTTTTTACAGTTTCCTTTCCCTCTGTCCATGGGACAGGGAACTGCAGGATTTTGCCCCAGCCAGGGAGGAGATTCTGCAAAGCCCAGACTTTGCCTGAATTGCTGCTCTCCCCAGAAGAGTGACCCACAACACATGAAATATTTTCCTATGTCAGAAAATCTCCCGATCTCTAACACGTGGGGAGTTGCAGCAGACTAACAGCTGATGCTTCATCGCTCCTGTCCAAATGTTGTTGCCCACATGCTTGACAGTGAATTAGCTGCTAATAATGGATCACCAGGCTCTTCTGGAGTGAAACATTTACAAGAACCGACATGCTGCCGAGTTTAAAGTCCGGGAGCACAAGGCAATTTCAAACCTGTCATTTCCTCACAGAAAGGGGATTATTGCTTTGTTATCAGCAAAGATACTATGTTATGTAGCTTTCCTGCCCTTGAATTATTTAGATCACATGGGATGGCCATGGGTTATATTGAAAAATGTATCTTTTGGGTCCGTTTATGTACTGGATGTATTTCTATATAGACATCCAGTGTGGAATTCGCTGGCTATGTGCACAGACCACGTACATGCAAGTCTCTGTGCTTAGAAACTTGCCAATTGCCTCAGACAGCCCCTGTAACAGAGATTTATTGCCAGCTGTTCCTGGCAGTCAAGGTGCCTCCTGTGATAGGTGCAAGGAACCAGTGCAGCAACTGAGGCACTGACTGAAGGGAAAGATGGCAAGTACCCCTGCTTTATCCTTCCTTACATAAGCCTTTACCTACATAAACCTTTATGTAGCTGAACTTCACTGCTTTATCCAGTGAGAGGTGCTCTGAGAGCCATCTCTTTATCACATCTTTTCTACAGCTCTGCTTATTTCTGCTCATCAACACAAAAAGGACCTGGTAGATTATAAAATTGCCAGTTCATGTGGAATGAGGATTGTGCTGTTGCGTGAAGAAGGCAGCAGCTGATCCCACTTTCATTTTGGGCGAGCCATCTCGTACTCTCTGTTGGGTTTTGCAGGAATTTCTGTGGATGCTGAGGCTCAGAGTGTACAGAGCTTCAAGTAATGCATTCACATGCCTGTACTGCAGAAAATTGGGAGATGGATCAGACCTAGTTTTTAAAACATTTGAAATCCTAAATCAGAAATTGTATCTCAGCCATGTTCTGGCTTCCCAGAAAAGCCATGCTTCTGTTGCTGACAGTCCCTTTTACTAGGTAAAGAACAAAAGCTGTGGTAACAAATTCATAGTAAACTATTGGTTTGTAGAAAAAACATTCTACAATTTTAAACCTTGTTTCATTTTTGTTATGATACTGAGGCATACAGTGATAATAAGACACACTAATATTTTGTTTGTATCTGGTAATTAGTAATATAAATATTCTCAGTGTGCTCTCAAGCCTTTTCTTTTGCACATTCATTTCCTCTGCTTCACAGTCTTTAGTTAAACTGTCTTGAAAAATCACATTTTTCAGAATGTGCATGTTTCTTGAAGAACAGTTTTAACTTGAATATAAGTTGATTTCTTGCAGCTCCTCAAAAGCTGAGAATTTATGCAGAGTATTCAAGGCTAATTTCCTGTAGTTTTCCAACTGAGGCTGTCATCATGATCTACAGAAAACAGCAACCAGCCTTACATGAGATACAGCAATGATTCCATCTTCTTGTGTAGTGAAATAAATATGTATGTGTGATGTATCTACACATCTATAGTATATGCCCTGTACATGTCTTTGGCACTTCACTTAAATATGTCAGTTAAAATAATGTGTTTGAATGTTTAGACTATAAGCAAAACAGCATGAGGTTATGAACTTTGAATAAATTCTGATAGTTAATATGCATATGCATTCACCTTTGCAGGGCAGTACCTGCCTTACAAAATGGTGTTTTACTGCAGAATTGCCTTTGATTTACGGCAGTATCAATGTGCTGATTGACTCAAAGGAATTGAGACAGCAGGTCTGGCTCTGGCAGAAGATTTAATTTATTTCTTTTAACTGTTTCTTTCTAAGTGCAAGGCAGCTGCACCAGTAAGGAGGCACTGGCATGTTTTAAAAGGGCATTTCCCTCACAAAAGCAGGTGTAAGTCTTAGGAAATCTAAATTCTTCACTGCATGAAAATCAGAGGGTAAAGAGAGGCTGTTTGGAGGGCTCATTGTTTGAGAATTCCTTTTAGGAAGCTTTTCATCAGTAAATCTGTAGACATCATCACTTCTTACTCTAAGCCAAGCAAGAAAAAACATAATTTTTTCCTGTCAATGTCTTGGATTAAAAATGACTAAACAAGCATTTGTGGCAGGTTAATTGCTCCTTGGGTACTTGCAAGCCCTGCACAGAGTGGGTGTGAATATTAACTCCAGCAGGCAGCAGCTTTCCTCCCAGGGAGGCTGAATGAGGCAGACGTGGATGGTCCCCAGTAGGCTCCTGCCCAGACGGCATGTGCAGCACAAGGTCAGCTCGACCTTCCTCCCCTGCTTCCTTATTATTGCAGCTACTCCTTGGCTGAATCGAGAAATCTGGCATTACAGAGCTCCCAAAGCAGAGCAGCAACACTGAGATGGAGGGAGGGGAGGACAAGGGGCTTGGAGTAAAACTATTATTCTTTAAAGAGTTCATAGGGTGAATCCTACCTATAGAACTATGGCACAAAAATGTTCAGTCAATGTTTCAAACCCACCTGTCTACCACACAGGCACACAAACACAGCTTCTCTTTTCTCCAAAGACCAATATTCGTATTAAAGCAAATAAATGGTGCACTAACATTTGGATTCACCTCACATTAGTTGGAGTAGCATGTACTTACACTTGGAGATTGTCAGGATGATATACAATCAAAGCAAGAATTGTGTTTCTATGACTGCATATAAATATGTGTGCTAGGGCTTTGTTTTCTCCTGGTATTTCGTTCTACTCAGATCTCCAGCTCTCTGAGTGTGTGCACCCCTGGAAATGTGGGGAAGCACTGTAAGAGAAGTGACAGCAGAACCAAAGAGTGGCCAGGGCTGGTCTTTCCACTCAGGTCTGGAGGTTATTCAGAGCAGGCTGCCTTGTCTGCTCTCCAGAGGCTGTCAGCATGAGTGGCACTTAGATTAAGTCAGGTTACTTGGTCTGATCGAGGATGTAACATTAGAAATTGAATGTGTAGCAATCTTTCATATTCATCCAACCTCTCATTGCTTTGCCTAATGCAACTGTTAATGCTTCTATTCTTGCAATGCTGTCTTGGGTGGTTCTGTGATCCTTCTTTTTGCAGGGAGGGAGCTGAACTGCAGAGTCGCCTGGTAGAGCTCAGGCAGGAAGGGAGGCAGGACAGCTTTCTTAAAACATCAGAGACATCCCTGCCCTAGAGGCTAATCCTGGAGGGAATGAGGATTGAGCAGGGCAGGCACACAGGCATGGAGTGACTTACTTTTACCTTTCCAGTGCCCTATGTTCCCTCAGATGCCTGAGTGGCAGCCACAGGTAACAATGGTTCCAGCTGCATTCTTGGGATATGTATTGGTGACACTTGGTCCTGAATTTGGACATCCAGGATAAGGACAAAGCCTGCTTTGGGAAGGGGCTAGGGAAGCAACCCCAAGATGCATCTAATCAGCTGTGATTTTTTCAGTGATGTATTATTGTTGCTTTGTACCCTGTCATATGGTTCTTACACATAAACTCCTGCTTTGCTTTGCTTTCAGTTTTCTTTGCTGTCTCCAGAGATTAATGCAGCTCATTTTGTTGATCCAGATGCACATAGGGCACAGGAGGAAGGTCATGGCCTGAGATTAAGTTTTGATCTTGGCCTCATCCCTAATTTTAATTTTGTGACCAGAATGGAAATCAAGTATAAGTGTATGAACTTTGAGTCTGTCTTAACTTTCTGACATATCTTAATAGTGACATCCTTCTTGACACTGCAATGAAGAATTCTGCACCAATTAATTTTGTATCTGGATGCAATTTTGGCTTTTATCTGGATTTAGCTTCATGGATCCGATCCCATCTGCTTTTGTGGGTGAAGCAGCTACAGAACCAAGTTCTTTTGCAATGACTGGTCAGTACTTGATGTGAATAACTAACAGCAGTGACCCAGCAGCAGTCCCCAAGTTTGTTATCTCAGTTGGCCCAGCTGGAGGCATGAGGGCTACAGCCAGAGCTGTTTCCAGGGCCATCCTGCTGCCCTGCAGTTAGTTTCAGGGTGTACTCCTCTACCAAGCTGGCAGAGCAGGTATGTGAGTGTGATAGCACCTACTGAAAGACATCAGTTGTATTCCTTTGCAGTAGTTTCTTTTTCCTTTTCCTCCTGTGCTATTTTTACTCTGGTTTGAACCAGTGTTTAATTTGCCTCTTTTCACTTCTTGCCTCTAATAACAACTCTCTCTCTCATCTCACTGCTTTGCCTGATCATTTTTCCTCCTTCTTTGTTAGATGTCTGGTTTCTCATATTCTCCTTTCTTCTCTCCCCGTCTTGCACACTCCTCCTCACATACATTCCCATGTATTGTTTATCTGCACAGCTCCCCAGGGCATGTTCAGTAGAGAGGCATGTTGAGAGTTAAGAGGCTGAAGAGAGGGTCACAACCCTGCCAGCTACTTGGACACATGTGCACACAGAGCCATTTCCACGAGGGAGGCAGGCTAACGTCTGCCAAAGAAAGCCAGCTTTGGTGGCCCAGCAGTTCTGAGCAGGCAGTGCATGGAGCTTGCTGCCTCTTGATGCAAAATGTTCCCCTTTAACCATTACCTTGTCCCCCTGTTTGCCCTGTTCTGTTTCCATTTCAGCAGTGTTTTGATGGCATTTTCGAAGAGGATTCTGTTTTGCAAGGCTCTGTGAGAGCAGTTAGCAAACTGCAGCTCTTTCAGTGAAGAGCTAAAGATGAGAACTGGCAGCCTGGAGGAGGAGGCTCTGCAAACCCACCAGTTCATGGCCACACAAGGGTCTGGGTCCAGGTCACTGGACTCACTGCACCCTGCTCTCCTTTTGCTCAAGCTGTTGCAGTGGTGTCACACCTTATTCTTGGCCTCAGCTGACCTCACCCCCTGAACCTGCTCCTTTGCTAGGGTGCTTCAGTTCTAGAAAAGTGTAAAGCATTAGGAGTCACTGCATGACAATTGGAATTAATGTGCTATAGTTTCCTCTGGACTGGTTTGCCACAGCTGGCTGACTGTAGTCTCTTAAGAGAAAACCTCTGAATTTTGATTGTTGTCCATCCCAATGTCCCATTTCTGACATCTCTGCAGTGTGTCCCCCGTTTGAAGGACTTTTGTGGTCTCTCATACCCTGAGAGTTATTTTCAAGCTTATCTGCCTGTCAAATATAGCGTGGCACTGGCTTCAACAAAATGGTACAAGATTGCAGCAGGATTGCCAAAATTGTATTTTTCTTATGAAAAGGGAAGCCAAGCTTGGTACATGACTGGTTTTCTGTCTTTCTTTTAAACAAGCAGCCTCCCCACCTACCTGTAATTAAACACTGAGGGGTCCTTCAGCTACCTGTGTTTGCCTTCACCTGTGGCACCTCCCAGTCCTGTTTAGCTCCTGATGGCATCAGGTTCCTTCAGACAAGTGTGGGGCTGTGGGACCATCCCCAGGCAGTTCCCCCTGTTCTCTGGGGCTCTCCTCAGCCCACTGCAAGGCTCCAAGGCAACAGAATTCAGTGGAGGGAAGAAGTCAGAGTACAAACAAGGATATTGCCAGGTGACTCCACGTACAGCTGGGATTTATCTCCCATCTAGCCAGCTCATGCATGCACGCATGGATTTTGGTTTTTCAAAGAGTGGGAGTAGTCTGGTCAAGTTTTCCTTTTGCACTTGCAATTTCTTTCTCTCCACCCCCGCCAAATATCTCTCTCTAGCAGAAAAAGACCAGGAGAGTAGTGTGCCTAAGATCTGCCAGATGAGTGACCACCTGCTGATCAAAAAAAACCCTACGGATAATCACAGGCCTGTTTAGTTATTCTTGTATTTTAAAAAGAGCTGAGAGCCTGTCTCAGAAGCAGTGATTTAAGTGCTCCTTCTACCCTAAACAGTGCCAGACCCACCCTGGAGGAGCTTTCCTTGCCATTCCCAGTTGGGAATGTTGGGCCAGCCCTCGGTGAGTTTGTGTCCTGTGTCAGCACAGGAGGGTGCAGGACAAGTCTCACAGCACCACAGCCTCCTACCCTGTGGGAACTCAGCCTTGTGCTGGAGTCACTGTGGTCCCATCACCTGTGGCTGCTGCCACACTCTCACTGAAGAGAAGATTGGGGTCTGACAGCCATGAGCTGGAGCAGACACAGTTCTTGTCCAGATGGTTAAGTAAGACTGTTTTTTCCCATTTCTGTGGGAGTTCTGAATAATTTGTAAACTGTTTTCTTGCTTGCCGTTTTGGAACAAAAATTAAAATCTCAAATGGTTGATGGCAAAGCTGTAAAGGAAACAAAGAGTCTGGATAAATTCAATATTTCATATTTGATTTTGACTTCCTAATGTTTTATTTACTTCTTCAGAAGCCAAGAAATCAGTTAACATGCAGAATAAACGTGTTTATTAAGAACAGAAAGGAAGAAAAGTTTTCTCCATGTTCTTTTTATCAAACTTACAGCTAAGAAACATTAAAAAAAAACAAAAGAAACAAAGAAATTGATGGGTGAGAGGAATAGCTGATGACTGAAGGGGGTATAGGGAATGTGCTCTTTGTGTATCTGCTATATCATGAGCCAAAGCTAGGAGTCAAACTGAAAGACATCCGATTAGTTAACAACCTCTCCATTTAAGTGCATTCAAAAAAGTCAAATTATAGCAGGAAGAATCTGGGCTCGCCTCCGTCTCTGCCCCAAAATATCATTGTTCATTCTCACAGCCTGGCCAGAGGCCAGCTGCTTCCAGGCTTTTAGCCACAGGGTGTATTTAAAAACCATTCTGTGTTCCTGTTTTCCTGTCAGTCCAAGTGAAATCACTGAAAACAACTATTTTCAAGTGTGCCCGTGTCCAAACAGAAGCTGTTGCTGGGTTCTCTGGGGTTGGTTGGAGCAGGGGGCAGAAAGGATGAGGAGCTCCAGAGCAGAGCTCTCCAGCCCAGCCTCTCCAAGTCTTCTGCAAACATCTGCTCAAGCCTGAGAGGGAGCTTTTCCAGCCAGGATCAGACTCTTCAACAAACCATGGGGAGTTTGTTTGAGCTCTGCACATAACAGCAGTGGAAATCTAGTCAGTGCAATTCCTTGAGGGTGGCAGTCCATCACAGCCTACCGTGGGCTGGATGAAACCCCAAGGAAAAGACAAAGCTGTTGCACAGAACTGTCAAAACCCCCCAAAAAACAGGTGAGGGAGGCAAAACCCCAAGGAAAGTATCTGGCTGAGTGTTTGCTTTTCCTCTAGATCTAGGCATGGCTTTTGTGAGCTCCCCAACTAGCTTGACTGCTGTAAGACAACACAGAAGCAGAGAAGTCCTCTGTTACTTCTTTTAAATTACCTTTGCAAGAAAATTAATAAAAAGCAAACAAAACCCTTCCCCCCTCCCTATTTCAATTGCATAGGGAACAGTTGTTTGGGTTTTGGAGTTTTCTGTATTTTCTATTGACACGGACATTTTCCTTTGAAAATAAGTGAAGAAGTAACCAGCAGTAGAAAGCCAGCTCTGATTAAATCCTAAGCCTCTCAGCCTTTTGCGTTCTTTTCCTTTGCCCTGTCTCCTCTCTTTCAGCCTAAAAGAAGCTTCTCCACTGTGCAAGGCCCTTTTGCAGGGATGGGGGGTTGGATGGCAGTGATGCTGAGGATTGCTAAACCACTGTGACTATTGAGGCCACTGCACTGCTCCACTCCAGCACTTGCCCCCACTTACCATCATTTTCGTGGCACCTCTGGGGAGCTGGGACTGCCACATCCACTGCTGTATTTCATCATGGGGAAAACAGGTACTGGATCCCTATTCTGGTTTTGTGGCAATTCTTCTGAGCTAGGAGTGAGGACCACTCAGAGAGCACAGGAGGTGCAGTCAGAAGGAGCCAGTTTCATTCCCTGCCAGGCTGGCTGTGCCCCTGCAGAGTTTGTGTGCTCAGTGCCTGATTTCCCCCGCAGGCAGAAGACCTGCTCCCAGAACAGAAGCATTTCCAGACTTATTTCTGTCCTCTCATGTGAGAGCTACAGGCTGGTTTGATCATGTCTCAGTACTCAGGGATTTATATATATCATTGGTAGGATGTCTCCATCTCTGCCTGGGACTGTGTTTGCTCACACACATGCACTCGCACAAACTGTAGGTGGCACTTTGAGAATTAGCAAAGATGCTGCTGTGTCCTGTGCCGGGGCATGGCTCTGTGCACCAGCCAGGGGGAAGGAGGAACAAAAAAATGGATCAGTTACCAGGGAGAAAGGCAGAGAGTGAGCAGAGCCTCCCAGGGAAAAAACAACCCGCTCGTTCCTCACTGGGATGCGGCATTCAGCTGCTTACAGCCTGCGGGAGAGATGTGCCAATACCCTGTACTTTTCTTTACAGTATGTTTTATTTATCTGCCTCAGAGGAGGAGGTTTGCTGGAGTTATCACCCCAGGAGTTCAGCTGGATACAAATGTTAACAAACTGGAGGGGAAGCAGCTTGCTCCAAAGGTTTTATCATTGTTTAGTACACAGCGAGCGAGTGCCAGGTGCAGATTATGCATTTACAGAGCTCCTTGCCTTCTCCTGCCTGAATTGTCAGGAGAGAAATTCAAACCACACTGATCAATTTGCTGTCTGTCAGCAGATGGGAACTGAAGGGCAACCCTGGATCGATCCATTCTTGGAGCACTGTCCTCATTTCAGGGATTACATGGCTGTATTAACATCTTAGTGCTGGGTGTTGAGTGAGCTCTGCATGTGGTTATCACTTTTGCATGGTATCTTAGAGAGTGTATGTATATTCAATATATGAAATATACTGATATATCTTCCCAAAGCTTGCTTTGTGGCTGTCCAATGTTGCTCTATATGAGGTGGAGGCTGGCCTCTTTGATTGTGTGCCAGAGGGACAGGGAGTCCCTTCTTTCATTCAGCATAAACCTAGATTTTGGAAATTATTCTGTGATTTTCATGAAGCTCTGAATGCCTCTGGAATGCACATCCCTGGTATAACACTAAAGATGATAATGTGGAGAGAAGTTTGCTGCAGTTCACATGCTGATAAGCCAAGAAATGCTTCTCAGCCTGCTGAAGTGGCATCACATGAAAACTTGCAAAGTTTCTGGCCTTTCTGGCATTGGGAGAAGATATGCAAATGTCATCATTCATTTTTAAAACAGCTAAGCAGCTTAGAGGTCTGTAAGAGTGGGGCCATGTGTGGAGAGTTTCAATCCTTTGTGTTTTGGAAATTGTTGCTGTCAGTCCTTGGAGGTGACCCTTTTAGTGTGTCTTGCTCAGAGCTGCTCTCAGCTGCTGGGATGTGGAGCCCAACAGCACCTGAGAAACCAGCCATGGCAGGGAAGTGCCATTTTATGGGCATGTGGTGTAATCTCAGCTGTTTGCAACAAAACTTAGCAGCCAAAAAGGTAGAAAAGGACTGGGACCATATCCCTGTAAGCCACTGGCAGGGGCTCTCTGAACTATGCCTAGTTAGATAAGCAAGGCCCAGGGAAGAGATCATCTTCAGCTCCTGGTTCTGCCTAACCAGTGCTTGTTCTCACCATCTGGGAACTGGGTTAGGCTCCAGCGTCATTCTCAGATGTTATTGGCAAAATACTTCCATTCCTCTTTCCTGCTTGAGCACCTTTGTGCTCTGATTGCTGCAAGTTTGGATGGAGCTGGGTGAGCAAATGGACTTCTTTTTGCCAAAGGCCGTGGCCCTTGTTTATCATCCACCCTGGTGCTGGTGAGTCTGGAGTTCTCTGCTTAGGGAAATGAGCTGGAAGTGTGCATAATGTGGGGTCTACTGCAGTCTTTTCTTTCTTACTCTTTGTATTTTGTTTCAGGTAGATGCATTGAAGATGCCACTGTGTTAATCATGGTTCTAAGGTGGAAGACTGCATCTTGCCTGTATCAGCACAAGTGATTGGATTTGCCAGACTGTCCAAGACCTTGTATGACCACAACTGCAGGTAAATCTGCATCTGTAATCCAAGGTACACCTAGAAATATTTGCCTAAGAAGTCTGCATTCCAGAAAGATATCAAGACTGATAAACCCACAGAATCACAGCATCATCCCACCCTATCAGTACCTCTCTGAAGTTTTCTAATGATAAAAACAGCCATGCAAAATCCACAGCTTTTTTTTTGTTTTCTCCCCCCCCTCCCCTGCCAAACTTTCTCAAGTATGACATCAGCCTGAGTCCTGCTCCTTTGGATCCTCAGCCTTCAGTGCCAGATGACAAGGGAGCAGTGAGGCATGCTTTGTTAGCTTTGATTATGTTCAGTGTGGTGTAGCACAACAGCTGGAATTATTGAGATAATCTCCCAGCTCGTGTGGCAGGCAGTGATGTTGAAAGACAGGGGGGAAGTGACAATGAAGGAGAGCTGGCAGCACAGGAGCAAGGGTGCTGTAGAACAGGGGCATTTCAGCAGTCAGCAGCTCTTTGGGGTGTTGTACCCAGTGGGTCTGGTCCAGCACCCAGGGGAGTGCATCATCACAGGCTGTGTTTGCCTGAGACTCGTTTATCCCTGCATAACATGAGACCAGTGGTTTTGGGTGTTTGGGAGGCACAACTCACTGCAGTGCAAATGTGCTGGTCACTTTTTACACTGAATATTTGCAGGGTCCTTTGAAAACAAATTCTGCCCCATGTGCTGTTCATAGAGTTAATGGAGGGTCACAGTGATGGCAGCTGTGAGCAGCCACTCCTTGAAGCTGGTAGAGAAACCACTCCTGAAAAGCACAGTGAAATCTCCCTGTGCACTGCAGGAGCACTCTGCAGGAGCAGCCTTTTTAAGGATTTGTTCTGCTTTCTCTTAATCAAAAACATTTATCTGAATTGGGAAGAAGTTGAAGCCTGCCTAGGTTAACTCTGCTTTATATGCAAAGACTGTTTGCAAAATCAGCCAAGAAACAGTGGATCCTTCTTTTAGCTTAAGTTTGCAGTGCATGCAGTCCTGCAAGGACCAAATGTGTGACGCTATTTTGAGATTTACAGGGTATAAAGCAGTAAATTAAAATGTCATAACCATAGTGGTTGTGAAGTCTTGGAAAACAGAGGTGATGCATATTCTCCAGTTAAGTGTTAGCCCAGCTTTCAGTTCCACCTAACCTGGAATTGGGATTTCCTGAAGGTAACTAGCCTGTTTGCAGCAGTTACATCCCATTTTCAGCATTTGTCATCAGCCCCTAAAGCAAAGATACAATTTGCCTTTCTGATCTTTATAGGTCTCTTCCAACCCTAATCATTCTGTGATTTTGCTTTTCCTCTCCATCACACTGCTGTCCTTTCTTTCTGTACCAGCAGTGATACACCTATTTCTGCAGGTATCTACAGTTCCAAACCAGTCTTGGACCTCAGGTAACTCTCAGGTAATCACATATGCTTAAAGCAAAAACATCAATCTTAAAAGTAAGCTAAGGAAGCTGTTTTGGATGCTACATGTGTATAACTGTATAACAAAACGCCTAACATGCCATAGTAAACTTTACTTAACAGATTGCTTAATCTCTACAAATGTTAACCTCCAGGTTTTTATTTACTGAGCTGGTGTTTTATGATGCCATTGTCTAATTGAAATGTGTTCATTCCTTCTCCAAGTGCCACAGCTAAGCAATTTGCTGATATATTGCAGGAGGACTGGATGGGATTTTCCTTTTTTTGGAGTAAACTTGGGAGACAGATGGTGTTCAGGCAGTACAGATGTGACAGCTTCCATTGCTTTCTTTATGGAGTCTTTCTTGCCAACTAAGCACTTTTGTTGTCAAATGACAACACTGTAATTTCCAGAGGTACCATAGAGAATGGGCAGGAGTACAGGAGGAAGGAGATTTACATTTGTGCCTCTTTGGCAATGTGGAAATTTACTTCCAAAACCAGAGCTGGAGGTTGCTGGAGCCCAGTTCTCATCAGCTCTTGAGCTCAGACCATTGCAGAGACAGGAGCAGCTTGGACAGTCGCAATACCTCACTCTCTCCTGTTGAACTGCGTGTCTGGAGCTTTCAAGAACAAACCTATGTCTCACTCTTTTGCTACAGAAAGGGAGATTGAGGCTCACAGAAGGGATCTGAGCTGCACAGCATCAGGAAGGAGTGGAGGAAGGCTGGGAACAGATCCCAGCTGACCTTGGTGTGGAGCAAAGAGCAGCCCAAATCACTCCCCTAAGAGTGGGTGGGAGCAGAGGGTGAGGGCAGGCAGACATGGTGGGACTGCTGGTGGGAGCAGACCCCAGAGCTAGGTGGCATTTTCATTCCAACATTGAAACACCTGTAGATTAGGGACATTCAGAAAAACTCATTTGTTAGCAATGGTTTGTTTCCCCTCAGGTGCCTGAGGCAGCAGCAGAACTGCCATTTGACATCCTTAGCAGGCTGCTGTTCACCACAGGGAGAAAGAGCCACAGTGTATTGCACTCAGGGAGGATTACAAGTCCATTTCAAACTTGCTCTCCTGGATTATTACAAAGGTGAAGAGCTCAGCAGAAGAGGTGTAGCTCCATTCCTTCCCTATTAAGCATCTTATGGACAGCCTTACTGCAATGTTGTTGTGCAGCTCAGCCAGGAGATGGGCTGGAGCTTCTCCCTCTAACAGTCCTTGGGACTCTGCTGTTACTGTGTATTCTTTTCACCACCAGCTACCTGCCTGCTATTCACACTAAAACACCAGGAGACAGTGATAAGGAAGGCCAGGTCTGTCTCCAGCCCATTTCTTAGAAGTTGTTCACCTTTCATAAGCCAGTGCTTTCAGCAGTATGTGCTAGAGAATGAAATCTGAGCTGCTCTGAAACTCATGGGACTTTGCCAACTGGGCTGGAGTTTCAGCCTGGAACAAAGACTAGAACTCTTTGAAATACTGCAAAATGTGACATTCTGGCCACGAGCCTCTCTCACTTTTGAATTAAGATCTGTATTTATTTATTTATTTATTTTTGCAAGGGACTCTAGAAGCCAATTTTCCTCTCTGTGAAAACAGCTGAGTCTGTGCTGCCTGCCTTGGATACTCAGGGCCACTCTGGACAGAATTTACTCCCTGCTCTGGCACCAACGTGGCAGGAGAAATGTGGTTGGAACAAGATCCCTGGTGAACCCAGAGCAGAGCTGGGCACAGCTGGCAGCTTAGCACAACACTGCTATGAAATTCAGGCAGGCTGTCAGCAGCTGCTGCCGTGCATTTCTCTCTGAACACTGCCTGTGGACACGTGGCCAGGTGATCCTGGGGTCTGCCATGCATTTCTGTCTGCACATTGCCTATGGACACATGGCTGGGGAATCTCGGACAGCCTGGCTCTCTCTCTAATAGGATTAGTCAGCTGCAGTGCTAGAAATACTCAGAGCAGCCATCTGTGGAGACATGACCCTGTCTCTGTGTGTTTATAGCAGCTACATAGCTTTAATGTGCTTCTGTTCATGGGCTGTTGTTAATTTTCATTAATTCCATACCCTTCAATGGAGAAAGGAAAGTCTCTGGTTCGGAGCAAAAGCCACCCTAGGACTCTGAGACTCTCATTAATCTGACAGTGGCAAGAAATCTTCCAGTCAGGAGCCTGTGAGAAGGGATCCTGCTGTTCTGTCTGCAGTGAGGGCAGCAGGCACTGAGGACATGGCCTGGCACTGGCTGAGGTGATGGAAGGGCTATCTGCCCCCACAGCAGCAGCCCTGCCACCAGCTGCTGTCCTCACATGTTCCCACCCTGTCCCTTGTGCCACTGCTGGCTCTTGGCTGCTCCTGGGGTGAGTGCCTCAGGGGCTAAACCAGCAAATAATTTTCTTTTGGTTAGTGCTCTGGCCTAGCTCAGACCAAGAGACAGCATGATCTGGGGCAGCCCCAGCCCTGGCTTGGCAGCAGCCACACTGGCTCACCAGTTTCACTCAGTCTAAGACATAGGGACAAGCTCTTCTGTGCTTGTGGACCAAACCCACCTGTAAACCCACGGGTGGTTGGTGCAAGGATACTCCATTAATTAATGCATTAAAAGCATGAACTGTCTTCAGGAAATCAGCTGGGTTTGGCTTCTTCTCTTCCTGATGGTGCCATCTCCAAATGCTGTTAGAGGGCTATGGTTTCAATTCATACAACTTCTAACATATTTTGTTGTTTATCAGTTTGTGCAAGGGGCCCACTGCTGTGCTGTATGACTACAGAGTGCCAATTTAAGTGTCAACAGCCCTGAGAATGCAGTGCCCACACTCCCAGGGCCAATTCCCTCTGCCTCACATAGGTATGCAGTGTCAAACCAGGTAAGTGGGGATATATTAAAAATTTAGCAATTTAGCTCAAGTGCAAACGTGCCAAGTGGCAAGAATCCGCAGAGCAATAAGATGAAACATTTTGAGTTACAGAACAAAATGTCTGTGCTGGGGTACTGAAATACATGTCTTTAATGTGCTGATAGTGAGGTTTAGTGGCAAAACAGAATGAAAGCTATTTTAAAAAATCCTTGCTTCATGTAATGTTGCTGTAGTTTACAACATTGCCCAGCATATCATGAAAGACAATATTATCCAGCTTTTGAATTGGTTCAATACCAATTACTTTTCTGCTTCAAATATCAAGAAGCATTTTTCAAAAAAAAATTTGTTTTGCTTCAACATTAGGGAAAATAAAATTAGCAGACATCAGAACTCTGTCTTAGGAAATTTGCTGCAAAGCAGGTACAAGTATAACAAAAGTAATTGTAAGTGAGGGTTGATAATATATTTACTGGGAGAGTGCCACTGTTAGAGATGTCAAAATCCTTTTTTATCTGTGTCTGCACAAGTAGGTTTTTTGAATGGGTTTCTATGCTTTCAGCAGTAGGAGACTCCAAGTTTCTAATGAGGCTGCAAGAAGTACAAGGACTTTTTCACAGGAGCAGAGAACTCATGTCACATTGGATTTTGGAGTGGAGCAGTCCCCATTTGAGTTTGGCCAGAGGCTCCATGTCAGACTGAGCTCCTGAGTGAACACTTATCCATTGGCTGGGCTGCATCACCTTGGGATGGCCATAGAGGGTTTAGTTCATTAAGTGACTTTTAGGAAAAAAACTCTGGTGGAGGAGACAAGGGAAGTGCAACAGATCTGATATTCAACCAAGGACTGGTTCCTCTCTGAGGGTCCCTATGGAGCTCCTGCCTCTGGAGAACCCTTATTCCAGAGGGAGCTGTAGTGCATCCCAAAACAGCAAAGTACATATGCACACAACAAACCCAAGCTCAGCTCCTTTTGCAAACCAAAATAAATTGTTTCCATGCCTGCCCGGATTCTAAATTAGCAGAACAAACAGTCATTTAAAATGAATGATTTCAAGTCAGAGGAATACAAATCAGAGGCTGTGTTTTTTCTCATTGGAAAAATACTGTTCCACCAAAAAGTATTACATAGATTTTTAATCTTCTACAGATGGGGTAGAAGATTATAAAGTGGTCAACAGACAATACAACACATCTGGCTCCACATCTGACATATCCAGATATTGACAAATTACTCTTTTTGGTGCTTTTGCACATAGCAAAGGTTATCAAGGACCCCATTTTTATCTTTTTATGTGGCCCTGCACCCAGAAAGATTTTACTCCAGAAAAATTTTACCACCAATATGAGCAGTTTCTGTGGTCTGTTGTGCTCTGCAGGAACCCCAGAAGCTCTGACAAAAGACAGCATTCAGATTTTGCTGAAGGAGAATGGTTGTGCAGGAGAATGGGAGAAAGGAGTGCCTGTGGTGTCCTGTTTTGAAGGGGAAATAAAATGGAGGGATAAGGCAACATTAGCTGAGGCTTCACACAAAGCTATTTGGAGTTCTTTCTACACCTCTGCCTCAACTGCTCCTAACTCCTGAGCTTTGGCTCTGTCTCTCTGCCATCCTCACCAGCCACACTTTCCTTCATCTCTGCCAAGAAATCATTTTTGCGTGGAAGGAGGTCAGTAGGTGATCCTAGTTCAGAGGTCTTCTGAGTCAGTGTCAGTCCAGGCAGGAAAGCTGTTTGGAACAAGTTATGAGAGGTTACCTTCGGGCAAGTAAAAATGTGTGATGAGCACATTACTCCAAAGGGAACTCATAATTTGATACAGACCTCTGGAAGCTACCAAATTTCAATTGTGCATATTAAAACTCTGAATGCTTCAGGTCTGATTTAGGCTGCTGCAAAGTCAACAGGAGTCTCTCATTGCCTCCAGTGGGCTTTTAATGTGATCCTTATTGAATAAATAATCAAGAAGTAAACCTGCATAGAATCTGATTACCTGGTCTGCAGCCTCTGAATGAACTCTCTGCTGCATTGTGGAATTACAACACTGGCATGTGAGATTCCAGTGGACTAAGAGCAGAATTACCATTGCCCAGCTGGGTACCTCTGGTCAGGCTAATCTCTGACTTCTGCTCTGAAATCACCAGTCTGTGTTACACAAGAGGTCAGACTCTCTGATTTACAACTGTCCTTTCTGCCTTTAATAGTCTGTGATGAAATCTTTTATATGTGAACTCTAAGCAGCTGCAAGTGCCTGCACCAGCTGGCAGACCTGCCCCACAACCACTCACCCTCTGTGCAAGTCACTGTGGCTCCAAGGCTGCCGAGATGGTTCTCTGAGATGATCCAAAGGATCTCTTTTATTTAGCAGCACAGCTGTTTGTTATTCTGTCCAGGAGCAGTAAAGCTATCAATTGCACAGAAGGACAACATTTTAAAGCACACTAAACAGCAAATAATCCTCTGCTCAGGATATTAAAATATCACAAACCACAATTTTCCCAGTGTTATTATTTTGTAGCAGACATCTGGCAGCCAGTCTATAGAGAGAGGAGGTGATGTGCTCATATCAAGTCTGGGTTAAAAGGGGATGTCCAGATAGCCTTGTGCAGTCTGCTTCTAGTCAGGAATTGCTTTTGCAGACCCTTTATCTCTGATCTATTGTCTTACAGTCACTGCCACGTTTGAATGGCATATTTTGTTCCCATGATGAGGCTGGATGTACCAGGTGGAGCCTTGGCCAGCATGCCTGACACAGACCACCTTGTGAGGGTGAGGGTGTCTGCAGCCAATCCTTTACACATTTTTTGACCCACCTACCATTTTTGGAACTTGGAATAATTGCTCTAATTGCTTGCTCACATGAGGACTTTGCCCTCAAGTTCTCAAAAGCAGGTTTTAAGGTGCTGAGCAAGTCAAGACCTAAGGCAGGCTGACTGCACAGTGCTCTGCTGTTATCAGAGGCTCCTGCAGAGCCAGATCCATGCAGACATCCATGTGCTGACACAGAGGGGATTACTGAGAAGGGAGGGGGGTACAGGACTATAGGCACAGATAGATGAATAGACCCACTTCCCCTCCAACACCAGAAACTTACAGCTGGTTTTTCTTAGCCCTTCAACCAGAAGAAAGATGCTGGTCACACTGTTGGATAAAACCTACAGATATGGGAAAGAGTAACTTCCCTGAAGTTAAGATAGAGGGTGAGTGGTGTCAGCTGGCATAAAGTGTGAGATTTTGGAGACAAAGGAGGACAGATTCCTGCACTGTACTCTGGAAGGATACTGGATATGACTTTGGGAGACACAGGAGAGGTGGCACATAGTAAATATAAGGTCTGGATTTTAACATCAAGAGTCTTCATCTTATTTCCTGTGATCCTCTGACACTGTGCAATAATTTTTTAGCCCTGAAAATGATGGTCAAGGTTTGATAAAAGGTATAACTCATCAGTATGTGCAGAAGCCTCTGCAAAATCCAGATGGGAAAATGACCTTGATTCCTGCAGTTAAAGAGAAAATGAGGCTTGGGCCAGATTAATTCCCAGGGTTGCACACTGATTTCATTGGAGTTGCCCTGGGGGTGAGTTTGATTCTCAACTCCTTGAAGTTTCCAAAACAAAGCAGAATCCAGGTGGGCAGCAGTGGAATATGAAATTGATGGGGGATTTAGTTTGGGTTTTGGGGTTCTTTGTTTTGGTCAGTTGTTTTAGTAGGAGCTACACATGATGTAAGATGTATTCCTGCAAATCTGTAGGGGCAGGGAACTATTTTACAAAGAAAAGAGAAAGCCTTCACCTGGAACCAGCTCATGTTGATTTTTGAAAGATTTCCTGTTATTGATGAACACGTCTTTCTGTTTAAAGTGCCCCAGCTTTGACTCTGACTGCATCCATTCTCTCTTTGAAGCCACCTCCTGCTGATGTGTTTGCAGTAGCTTGTCCAGAACATATTTCTGAACAGAAAACTGGTTTTACTTAATTAATATTAAGTGGGATCAAACTGCAGCAGTTAAATTTCTAATGGATGTGGACTCCACAGTTTGGGCATGTCTAGAGCTAAATTATTGTGTTCCTTGGCCGTTAAATATTGCCAATACTGAGTGTTTTGCTTATTTTAAATGCTATCAATTTATACAAGGCCTATTCAATCCTACAGATAGAATAAAATTCTGAAATAGTCTAGTGTTTGAATTTGGAGATTCAAGAATACAGAGGTGAATATAGAATTTAGAAGTTGAGTTTGGTTTTACAGGGACAAATATGAAAGTGGAATTCAAAGATGGTAATTTGAACTGGACCCTTTCCCATTGTAAGTTTAGGTCTCTACATACCCATAGGGAGCTTTCCCTGGGAAGTTCTGGTTCTACACCCTGAATGAACAGTTTGAATTCAGATCCTGCCTGGCAGCCTATTGACCTTCTGGGAGAATCATATGAAATTGCTAGTGAAGTGTCACAGTGCCCTAACTGGGACCTTGTGAAAATTCATTACATTCTCATGTGAGAGATCCTCATATGAAGCCCAGAGGAACTGAGCTGGGAGTCACCAGAGTATCCCATCTGTTTGTAAGATTATGTTTTCTGCTCCCACAGCAGAAGTCAGTGTTTTCCCTATTAGTTCTGCTTTCTGTGCTGATAGCAGGAAGAACAAAACTGACTGAAAATTAAAAATAGAAGATAATGCAAAGTTAAACACACCTCTTTTTGATCTTCAAATTGAGTTGATGTCAAGTAAATCTTGTTCCCTGTGCATTGGCTTGCTTCTTTGTTTGATGGTGAATTGAGTGAAACTATTTGATTTGCCAGCTTCTGCAGTGAGTTGGAAAATAAAATTAATAAGTGGCAGTGTCACAGTAAGAGCATGTAAGTGCCCCCTTTGAGGCACAGTGGAATTGGGAGCTCTTCACCTTGGCAGTGTCCTGTTATCATATGATCAGAGCACTCCATAAGCTTTGTGATCCCCATAACCCCTGCTCAGGGCTGCTCCTGGCACCACAGCCCAGACTGGAGCAGCCCAGCAGGGGAGCTCACATCTATGCATCTCTGATTTTGGGGTTCTTGCTTTGGGCTCTGCACAAATCAGGGAAGCAGAATTGCTCAGGATCATGAGCTTTGTTTTCCTATCTTTCCTGGCATGTTTGGAGGAGGCATCTCTGTGAGGAGCCCCTCTGGCTTGGGCCATCAGCTGAAAGCTTGAGCAGGGCACTCAGTTTGGGTTCCCAGTGCTGCTCTGCTCTCTTTGGGCCAGGGTACCCCAAGGACATAGTGAGGAGGATCCCCCAGGGAAACTCAAAAAAAAAAGAGTAAAAGGAAAGCATCACTGTATGTAGGAGACAAGCCAGGAGCTGGATATAGAGACTTAAATATCATCAAAATCCTTGCTTAGGGACTTGCATTAAGATGGATCCACTGGTTGCTTTTCTCCCCGCAAATTTTTTAGAGCTCAAGGAATTAAAATTCACCAAAGCCTTAATTTCTGACATAATTTTTCCTTCACAATGTCATTTAGTTGGACTGGCCAACATGTTCCTCCTCCCCAGTGCTGCCCCTTTATTCTTGTATCAAGCAATGAGAAAGAAGGGTGGTAACCAGCTCCCTAAGATGCAGATTGCACACAAGGCAAGCACAGCAGAACCATCCTGCTTTCTTCTACCAGCTCTGCTCAGTATTTAAACAGAGTTATTTAGTTCCCACGGGGAAAATTGTACTAGAATTGAGAAAGGCACAGCACGCAGCTATTATTGGGGCAGTGATTGTAATGAGCATGGAAAATGGAACAATATATAACCTATTCTTAATAGACTCTTGGGAGGGTTATCCTCTGCTATTCCTCAGATCCCATATCCAAACTTTTTTTTTTTTTTAATATATAATTGATAATGCCTTGTTTTTTTCCATCTGTATTGCTCAATAAACATTAATGGCATTTTCCAAAGATGGATTATCCCTGTGCCTGCACCAGGGTATTTTGACTAAAACAAACCCCCTTCTTTCCTTTCAAACAATTGTTTGATGAGAGATCCTGTCCTTTCCAGAAAGGACATTTGACCGTGGAAGGCCAAATTTTTCTGCACTGAAACTCCAGTTGTCTCAGCTGGGAATGCTCTGGAGTCGTGTGAGCTCCTGTGTCATCACCATAATTCCTGGTGAATGCTATTCCTGGTGAGATGGAGCCAAGCTGGCCTAGACCTCCTTTACCATAGAGAAGGTGCCTGAAGTCCAAGAGGGAGGCGGGCTGGGAAGATGTCCAACTTTCTATGCATGCAGCAGTTCATTATGCAACTATCATGAATATAAATCCTCTGTCCTGAAATGGGAGTTATTAAGCTTTAACTTCATGGCCACAAATGTATTAGCAGTTTTGAGATGTTCATGCTCTTAAACATGGTGCTAAAAATGTATCAGCCTGGCTATAGGATTTTTTGGGGGGCTTTTTTGCCCTTAATAAAGATGTGTAAGAAGAACATGGGGAAATTGAAGGATGCTCATGGCTGTAGCTCAGCAGCTGAAGCAGAGAAGTCAAGCTTAACTCCGTGCAGGTGAGGAGGATGTGAGCCTTAATGCCTTCTGCTCCATGGAAACAGCCTTCCATGGCCTTGAAGGCTGAAGCATTGGTGGTGGGAGAGGGAAAACGTGAATGCCATGGAAACATCTCTGCTGCACTAAGGAAGTGAAGTGCTGTTTCTTTTGGGTTTACTTCTAGGTGTGTGCAGTGGGTCATCCCACAGCAGCAACTAAACACTTTGTTTCAGTTTTGGGAGAGAAATCACAAAAGACACTCACTTGTGTCTTTTCTTGTTTTTAATTTCCTTGGTGCAGTGACACACAAACGGATCCTTGCCATCTAGGACCAGGGCTACACTATGCCCCAATTAATAGAGTTTTAGTGCTGGACATATTTTGGGCCCCATGTTAAAAGCAGTGTATTTTAGTGCATGCCCATTAGTAAAGGTTGGGTTTGTGTACTTTAACTAATGAGAATTCCATGCCTTCTTTGTTTTAGGAAGTGTCGTCCTCGTGAAGATGTTTTTTCATGCCTGTCATACATCCAGGCTGCAGTATTGCTGGCATGGAACCAGGAAGGATAGCACACTTTCCTGCTAGCTCTGCTCAGCCTTGGGTGCTTACACATCTCCTTTTAAGCCTTGCTCAGGGTATGGCAATGGTATCTTTCTGGGGCAAGAACTCTCCTGGTGCACAGTCAGTGCAGTTTGAGATATAAAGGTGTAAAGTGAAGCCCGTGACAGCTTGAGGGGTTGCGTGGGCCTTTATCAGCCAGAACCTCTCTGAGCACAAACACAAAAATGTTGTTGACAGACAAGTTTCATAAATTGCTTTGTTGAGTGTCAGCTTTACTTTACAGCACATTGTCACATGCCAGTGCTGACACTTGTGGCAGAACTTGCTGGCGCAGTATGGTATGCTTGTCTGTAGCTTTTTCTGCATTTTCTTCCTAGGAAAATCCTTATGGTCCAAACTGGAGCCATTTTATCTGGTTTTGTCCTTGATGCAGAGGTGAGAGGGGATGTTTTGCACAGCACGTACAGCCAGAACCATGACAATATCACAATTAAAAATGGGGTGAAACAAATGAATGCTTTAAATGCACTCATATTTCTGTCACATATTTTCTACTGCTGGACTTCTAATGCTCAAAATCTTTTATAGCAGCATCTGTTCTTGGAGAGCAATGGTTTGCTGCAGCCTTACCAGAATTAAGAGTAGCTATGGGCCAGGTTAGATGAAAACATCCTTCTTTTTTATCATTTACTTTTCTGTGCTATGTGTTTGCCCAAAGCCATGCCATCATAGCAAGGAAATTTGTCCTGCTAGTATCACGTGCAGCCAGACAAGGGTTGTGGTCACAATAATGTTAAACTGAGTGACAAAGCTTCCTAAATGGTTGCTGTAAGTGTGGCTAAAGAAAGAAAAAAAAGAAATACCACTCATCAAGACTTTAACACCAAGAAAGAAGAGCGAGAAGCAATGAAGAGAGTGTAGGAACTTCAAAGTAAGGAAAAAAACTCTCTGTGGATTCCCTTTTTCCCTGAAAATTTGGAAGCAACAGCAAATGGATAATCAACAAAACCCACATCACCTCCTTGAGATAAGGCCTGGGGACAGAGCTTGCAAGGTACTTGTGTAAAAAAAAATGCACAAAGCTTTACATGGTATCTACAAGCCATGGATTCCCTGGATCTTCCCAGGCATCTGGAGGGTGTTGAGGCACCTGGAGCCAAGCAGCTCCCAGTCAGCAGGTGGTGCAGGTGGACACTGTGCAGCCTCACTGTTTTTTTGGGCTATCATGATTTCAGGAGTCCCTGCATTACACCATGAGCTGACTTTCGCAGCTTCCTGGCGGTCAGGAAAAATCCCAGTATTTCCTCATGGTTTGTGCCATTGTATGTGGCTCATGGTTAAGAAGGGAACAAGGAGAGCCAGCACTTAATTTCAACACATGGCAGAAGACTTGCTCCAAGGTTGTGCAGACACTGGGTGAGAGTGAGCAGGAGCAATTGGCTCTTACTGTGGGCAAACTCAGGGAATGTCACATGAAAGTGATTAGCTCAAACACCATGGAACAAAGGAGCAGATTATTTTGACATTTGGGCCTGAATATGGCATTTCTAGGGATTCTTGTAATGATTTGGCCAAAGACTATTTACAAGGCAAAAGGCCCATGGGGGAAGTGGTGAGTTCCACAATGCAAAAATTAGCACATGGTAGGACAGTCTGCTGCTGCCCACAGCTTTTGGGGCTTAGGCAAAGGGTATCCTGCACATAAGGCACAACAATTTTTAGTCTCTCACGCTGGAGCTGCTCTAGATTACATCAATGCCCTTGGCAAGCTGCCTGTGGCTGGGTCCAGAAGAGGCTTGTATGCTGGGGTTGTTCTGTTTTGTGCTAGGTGTTGGGCTTTCCCTCCACTAGGGCAGCTGGAAAAGCTGTGGCTCAGTGCCTAAACCATGATCTGCTGTTTGATGACTTGAATAGTTCAGGAACCTGATAGCTCAACTTATTGGCCTTGAGACTCCATTTTATTGAGTGTACATGTCTCCAGTGATCCTTTAATTTAGGGTGCTCTCTAGTTAGTGAGGGAGCTGAAATATAGACAGTGAATGACATGAGATGGGGCTGAGCGTGTGTTAGTGTCCTTGTTTCAGTGTTGTGGGGCTGTAGGTGCAGCAGTAAGTCACCCTAACATGATGTGTAGCACGGGGCTGCCTGCTGTAGGTGCAGCACTGGGCAGCAGAGCCATGGCAAGAGGCTCTTTATTTCAAGGTTTCAGCTCTTCCAAAACACAAAGGGACATGCTTGAAATTCATTCCTTCACGCTGATCCTGGGAGTCTTCCATAACCTTGAGATTTGGCTGTCTCTGCACTTCCCAGCCCTGCCTTGTGTTGGGGAGGCAGGCACCGGGGCAGAAGTGGCTTTGCATTGTGGCCAGCCCTGGCACAGCCCTGGCACTCCCAGCAGCAGCTCTGCCTGTGTGGCTGCCAGCCAGCTGAGGCCTTGGCTGGGATGGCACAGGAGCCTCCACAATTATTTGGAGTATTTGTGTATTTGGAATTCACAGGTGCCCACTCTGAGCCCCAGCCTGTAACTGCAAAGCTTTAGGCTGGTTCCCTGTGTATAAAGGAGTGTTCTGTCCCCTCTCCAGTCCCTTGGGTGATTATTTTTTCCTTTTGTTCTCACCCTTGGCAGGACCTGTGCCCATGGCAGAGCAGCAAGGCTTCCCAGGCCCCTCAGCCAGGGCAGTGCCTGTTTTTGTCACAGCAGCCCTGTCACTGCTGCTGCCCGTGTCATCACTGTGCCTGCTGAAAGAAGTCAGAGACTGGAGTCAGTATGTGTGATCTGTGATGGGGCACCAGCCCACACTGCCCTGCTGCAGCCCCACCAGCAGCAAGGGTTCACTGCTCACCCCAGCTCACAAGGAGCTAAAGTGTCAGACAGGGAGAGCCTTGTCAGTCCCCTCTAAAGCCCTGGTTTCTGCAGGTGGGCTCAGCACTGGGCATCCCTCACCCCAATCCCCCTCTCCTGGCCTTTGCCCATTTGGGAATTTGTTAATTCTGAAGTGCTGCTCCAGCATCTGCAGCCCTGGCACCAGCAAGACTTGTGCCCACACCCATATCCAGGCTGCTGCAGCATCTCAGGGGCCTCAGACCATCCCAGGGGGAAGGCTGGGCATTGGAGAGGTTTGCAGCCTCTGCTTTGAACATGTGTTGTATGTGTGCAGCCAGAACATTTAGGGAATGCTGCTAGAAGGAAATGTCCTCACCCTGGCACAACTGGACACCCATGTTCCACTACACCTGCTCCCTCCTAGGCACACCCCATCCCCACATCTTTCTTTCCATTGCTGAAATCCTGTTACCCTCTCATACAGCACATGCCTTACCATTTCCTTCTGACAGCAAGGGTTTCAGCAGCATTTCTTGATCTGTTTCATATTTTAAAGCAAGCAGCTATCCCTCCTGCCCTAACTCTGCCCTATCCCTCCTCTCCTAACTCAACTCTAATAAATATGATCACTTCATCCTGTGAGACCTGAAAACCCATTTCTGAAATTCCCTTGGCAACTAATACAGTAAAACAAGCCTATAAATATAAATAATTATGATAAAAAGGCATAAAATGCCTGACTTGGGTCAAACATACTCATGGTGTGACATTAGCAACAAATAACTACACAGGGTTTGAATGTAGATGGAAAAGGCTGAATAAAGAGTAGCTACTTCATTGCCCATAACTGTCAGGCTCCTAATTCGGGCAGGCTATATTTTACTGATAACAGAGCAAACAGAATCTTAATGCACCTCTACCTTTCCTGCTTTGTGAAAAATCCCATCCATCCCCAGGAAAGCAAGGATGTTAAAAACAGTGGTGTGAACGTGAGGTGAAAGGATAAGACAGAAAGCACAGCCACAGGATGCAATTCCCATGTGTTTGTTGCATATCATATGCTAAGTTCAATTTTCCAAAAGCTTTGTTTTATTTTTAAAGGTAACATCTTTATTATTATTATTATTATTATATTTATTAGTTATTATTATTATGCAGAGATGAGATTTTTTTCCCCCTTTGATCACAGAGCAAACAGTTTGCTTTTGAAAATGTTAATGGAGTCCTGATTTAAAACATTTTTTCTTCACTTTTTTTTTTTTGTTGTTGTTGTTTTTTAAAACGTTGCAACAGGCAGGATCTGGGTTTCGATTTTCTCGTCCTACACAAAGAAAGATTCTGGAGTTCACACTCCAAGCCACTACTGGTAGGTCCTGCCTTGCTCAGTTGTCATCGTCTCAGTGTGGTTTCGCCAGGTGGGGTGGGTAGGTGGGTGGGAGGGGAGGAGCTGGAAGAAGGGAGAGTATTTGTCAGCTATGTCGAGTCTTGGTTAACAACTTTGCCTCCATTCATGGTTGGCGTCCCTGAACTTTTCCTTGAGCGTCCTTGTTTTTCTCCAATTTCATGCAGCGATGGCTCTCTGTACATGCACACTGCAAACAGAAGAGACACCTGTTAACAGCCCTGAAGTCACACAGTCATGACCACAACAAATTATTTCTTTGTATATGATGCTGAATTCCAGCCCCATTACACACACATACCCACAGTTACAAAACCTCTGTTGACCAAGCAGCAGATTGTGTTACCAAGCAGTATCTGTTCACCTGCCCTTACTGCCATTTGCTCCTGTCTCTGTATTCTTTCAAAGGCAGGGAGAAACAGCAGGTTGACTGCTCACAGATAAAGCTTTCTATGTTTTATGTGCTTTACAGTTTTTTCATGTTATATTCACATACATAAAATAAATACTTTAGCACACAGAACCATACACTGCCTTGAGATGCTGATTGTCATATAATTGTCCAAGAATGACCCGCTTCCCAGCCTTTGACCTGCAACAAAAGCCCTTGAGAGACCTGAATCAAAACTACACCTACATTTGAGCCAAGCAAGCGTTCTGGGTGTGAGCTGTGGATCTGAATTGGTGACTCAAGCCCATTTGGCTCCATCAGCCAAGAGCTGAGGTCTGCCCTCGGCACTTCCGATTTATTCCTCTGTAAATCAAGCCAGCCAGCCAAGGTCAGGGCTGTGAGCAGACACATCGGATGAGTTCAGTGACAGCAAGTCAGGAGCTGTCCCAGCTTTCTGTGGTTGTCTGGCAGCACCTGAGAACAGGGTGGCTGGAGGGCACCTTCTCTCCAGACCCTGGCTATGCTGTGTGTCCTATAAAAATGTATTTGCTGGAGCCCCGACAGCTGGAGAAGGCAATGTCTGCCCAAGGCACGGCTCATCCCACGTCCTGGGCAGGACAAAGCATTTACCCAGCTCATCTCGTGGACTAAATCCTCATGGCTGTTCTCGTGCCATGTGAGGTGTGCCAGAGCAGGGGCATGGGCTGCTCACACCAAGGAGAGCATCTCTGATGAGCTCACTGCAAATGTGGCAGGGTGCAAATGAGATTGTAAGAGTGAGGCATCTCAAGGGCAGGCACAGTAGAGTTGAGAACATAAGGCAGGTCCAGACTGCAAATGTCATGCCCAGATCTTTGCAAAAATTAGGAAATGAAGAAATGATTGTGTTCTGCTTCATTTTGTGAAGCTGTCACATCACAAACAATGGCGCAGAGCTCCAACACAGGATAAAGCCTATCAGGGTTGGGTTCTGGGTAATCAACAAGGGCAAAACTTTAAAAATTATCTGAAGAAATTAAAAAATCACCCCTTGTGTGAAAAGGCAACGTAAATGCTTGCATCTACAATCTTCCTTGATTTGCAAATAAATCCCAGCAATTAGAGGCAGGCTGAAAATGACATTATTGCTCTGCACTTTTACTCTTGACTAGATAAACAGTTACAGCACTGTGCAACAATATAGGACAGAGATAAAGTGCAGTCAACTGTGTATTAATAGGAGGGATACTGAATTGAATATATGAGCAGTGAAAAAAATATTACTTTTCCCATAGAGTATTTTCCATGCAAGGCTTTCAAAGCAGTTTAAACACAAACACACACTGGGCCTCCCAGCAAGGCTGAAAGGATATACTGCTGTGCAAACTGTTATTGCTACTGGAACCATCTTTTTCATGAAAATTAGAAAAAAAGAGAAAATGAAGGAGTTGTCCCATGGGCGTGGGCCAGGATGAGCCCTGCCAGGACTGCCCATAAGGTCCAGACAATGGATGCTCTTTGCATGCTGCAAAGAAAATGTGTAGCATGGCAGCAACAGATGGAGAAGGGCTCTCACATCCCCTTTCACTCCTGAGCTGCCCCTCACACCTTGGAGAGTGTCACTCAACAACTTGGTGATGGTGAATTTGCCTCTTGTGGCAAAGTACCCAATAAAATCCTAAAGAAAGTATGAAACAACTGAGGAAAACCTGTGCCCTTGTGATTTCTTACCCTGTAAGAAAAGAGTCTTTTGTACACTGAGGGTGTGCATCACTTCTGTGACTCACCTTATTCTCGGATGTGATGTCTGCCCAGCAGAATTATGTATTTGTGCCAGTGCTGTTCCAGTGTCCCTGCCATTCCCCCTGACGTTCTGTACACAAAGTTTTGTCTCAAGTGCACTGTTGCCTTCATCCTGACCTCTCCATGATTTCCTCCCCCAGACAGCTGCATGTACCAAGCTCATCTCACCTTCACCCATCCCAAATAACCCATCAGGCTGGGCCAGATGCTTAACCACAAGGACTGAGCACGGGTGAGTACTGCAGCAGCACCACGGCATGCTGCCTCTCCTCAACTCCCTGCCTCTCACCATGGCCTTTGGGCAAAAACCTTGAGCTGCTAACAAGGCCCACTGAGTAAAGAATATAAACCAGGCTACAGAAGGAAACAACATTTGCAGCTGCAAATGAAGGAAATCCTGTACTGGGCAAGCAAATAGGTCAGGAATTCTAAGTTTATCTTTCAGTCTAGTGCGATACAAATACTGTTGTGGGGCATGGCTGGAGACTGCTCACATTGAGCTTTTCAGACAAGAGTTGTCAAAGCCTCTGTACCAGACAGGCTGTGCCAACAGCCCATGCCAGAAAATCTGTAGCAGTATAGGACAAGCATATTTTCAGTATTTAGATACACCTACAGGATCAGTGTATACAGTACTTACCTGGCATCATGCACAAGAGATGCCTGGATATTCTCCTACTCAAGAGGCTTGTGCACATGTGCTGAGCTGTGGCCATGGCTCAGCAGGGGCTGTAAACCTCCACTGTGGCACACAGGTGTGTACACCTACATCTGCACAGGCACAGGGCTTCAAGGACAGCCCAACTTGTTGTGCAATAGAGGCTCGTGGACTGCAGCTTGTTCCTCTTTGTACTGAGGAAGTCTGAGCATGACTCACGCAGGGAGATGTTAGTCACGGACTGGGGAGGGGGTGTTTGCAAATGGACTGTTGTGAGTGCCCAGATCTTCCCAGCTTTGAGAGTACATCTTTAGGGTCCAGGACTTGCAGCACTCACTGGCAGTTCTCTCTGGGATCCCTCTGTGTGTATGTGTGTGTGTAGACACAGTTCCCTGTCACCTGCACCAAGGTAAAGCAGCAGCAGTGTGACAGTCATGCCTGGACGCCTGGGAGGTCTGCTGGAGCACACAGCACAAGGAGCTTTGGAAGCATGAGCAATTCAGCTAGAACAAGAGTTCCCTCCCTGCTTTGCCTTGCTTCTCCCACCCACCCACACCCACACACCAAGCCAAATACAGCCCTTAATGTCTGAAAACCAAGCTAATGCTTTGGAGTTTCAATCAGATAATCAGCTCCTATGCCCCAGATTCCAATCAACACATCCATATTCATGCTTTAATTGTAAAGTGCTGTTAGTCTGCTCTGCTGAAGAGCTGCAAGCATTAATGGAAGGGGGTGAACGCAGAGGAGCTGTACCCATGTCTGGTTCTCGTGGCTTTCAATTCCCTGCTCCCCTGTGAACCAGCAGTGCCTGCCACTCACAGGCACAAGGGAAAAATTTGCACAAACTCACCAATTAGGAAGGAGACTGAGGATACAAGTGAGGAGGAAGGGGGTGGCAGGGACCATACTTCCTGAAGACAAAGGCGTGGAACGGGCTGCCTGTCACCCAGAAACAGCTCAAACTCTTGCCTACATGCTGGCACAGGATCCCACTCTCATTTCTGCTTCCCAGACACAGCACTGGCACACCACCCACACGATGACACTGAAATCACCCTGGGCATCAGGGACTCCCTGAGTTTGGGAAGTGTCGTTTTGTGTCCTGACCCTAGCATTTCTCACTTGGCATCACTGCAAGTTGAGGAGGTTCAGAGGATGCAACAAACTTCACTTCCTTTCTCTACAATACGGCAAAAAGCTTATTAAGCACACTAAATATTTCCCATCTATCCATCTCCACTTTGTCTTTCTTTGCCCCAGACCTTTGTGAGTCAGGAGGAACCAACATTCTTCTAAGCTGTTGTTCAGCAAGTGGGCAGCCCTGCAGGATCACCATGTGCCTGATGTGCCTGGCTGTACCTGGGCAGGACTGGAAGCACACCCTCTGGCAGCAGCCCAGAGAATGCTCCTTGCCTTGACAGATACCACAGCTCTGGGTGTTGGTATCAGCCCTAGCTCCTGTATTTGCCAATGCTTCAGTGCAGGGAGTTAATTGCCTGAGCAGCAGCACTCAGGGGCACCAGGGAGTGAGTGATTAGGCACCCTTGTTTTCTGCCTCTAATTACCGTGTTCTAAAACCCAGCAGATGCATTTCAGAGGCATGTGAGCTAGTGTCTATCTGGTGGTAAAATGTGAAGGATGCTGCCAGGTAGAATCACAGTGTTTGGATAAGAAAGGCAGCATGGAAAAGCCGAGCAAAATCATGGTTAAAATACATCACGTTTGCCATCTAATATGATCAAGAGTCTGACAGATGAACAAGTGAGTTAGTGTGGGATAGAAAACATACCAAAGCCTGCCTACTTGGATGAGAGACCCAAGAGAGGGGCTGTGTTAGCAAAGACTTACAGAATCTGGAGATTTTGAGGTCTGATTTTTTAAGAATACTTTTTAGGATGTTGGAAAAGTGACATTTTACATTGGCGGGTAGTAATAGGACAAGGGAGAACATTTTTCAACTGAAAAAGGAGAGATTTAGGTTAGACATTAGGAAGAAATTCTTTTCTGTGAGGGCAGTGAGGCACTGGCACAGGTTGCCCAGAGAAGCTGTAGATTCTCCATCCCTGGAAGTGTCCAAGGCAAGGCTGGATGTGGTCCTGAACAGCCTGATCTGAGGAGATGCTGTTTAAGGTCCCTTCCAACCCAAGACTTCCTATGCTTTATATACCTTTAGAAGCATTTTCATGAGGCCTACTGCATTTTCCTAGTTAACAGTGTCTTGTACTTTACAACATCTGAGGACTCTGCCTTAGCAAAACTTGGATGTTATTTCCTTGAGGAATGACACTGGGAAAGATCTGGCTGCTTGGATACTCATCAGTGGTAATAAATGGATCCAGACTAGCCATTAACAGGCCACCTTTGTATCTGAGACATGTTCATATCATGAGGGCTGAAGCGCCATAAATTCAAGAGTTAGGGACTGCTCTGCTGACTTGGAGGAAGTTTTCTGCTTCTGTGGCCAGATTTGCCACCCTAAACATTTTTAAGTTTGGGCCGAGAGAGAGGAAATGTAACTCTTTGGGAGAGTTATATTTGAAAATTATGTCTTCAAGGAGAAGGAATACAAATAACAGAACATATCCACAGTAAGCATCTGATAATATTCCTATTTAAATGACTGGAAATGTTTCACATTGAGATGGATTTGGATATTTAGAAGAACAAAAGACATTGTGGATGGTAAGGTGGTTCTAGCACTAATCATTATAGACACTTAGAGAGACAAAATTTCTCTACAAGATTGCTTGTTGTCCAAGTGACAATTATACTCAAGCTCATTTCTTGTGCAGTCTAGTTCAATCTTGATGTCTTCCCTTTAGGGCTCACTTAGCTCGAATAATCAGTGATCAGAAATAAAAGTATCAAAAGAAATGTGTTGTATGTGTGTTTTGAAGCAAAACTGGCAGCACACAGTACATCAACTGCTGCCGACCAGGCTGTCTGCCTTGGCTTTGCCTGTGCACAGATGGGAGAGGAACTCAACGTCTTCCCTGTTATTACTTACTAAGTTTTTTGTGCTTTCATATTGATTAAGCTAAATCTTATTTCCAAAAATAAACAAATCCTACATACACTAAACTAAAAACACCTCCTACCGACCAAAACCCAAAACTTTTTCAGTCGGTATCTACTGAATTTTATACAAAATACTTCCAGCATCCTGCCAATCTACGTGAGTCAAAACACTCTTGAATGTTTAGCACAGCAGAAAGCCACAGCTGATAAAAGCCACAGATACACATCCATACACAGATACCACTGCGTATATATGCATATGTGCTCCTGTGAGTACTCAGAAATTATCTGTGAAGATATTTCTTATTTATGTATTAGTTTGCTGTCCATTTGCTATTTCAAGGAGACTTCTGGATTCAGAGAGCAGAAGGAAGCAATAGGAATGAAATGAGCTTGGGGAGCAATCCGGGCTTTATTCTGTTTCCTTTCCCTGTGAACACTCTCTTCACTAAAATGCTGCATAATTTTTCTGTACATCAGAAACAACTGGGAAGTTTCATCTCAGAGATAACTGCCATTGAGTGGTAGGTGAAGTGATTCCTAGCAATGGATGTGGCACCTCTCCTTCCCAGGGGGAGCAGATTCCTCCTTGCACACATTCCTGTGCCAGCCATCATGTGGTAGGACTAATGCTGGTGGTGGTACCCAGCAACAGGAAACCTGGGGGTGTGACTGTGGATGGAAGCTCTGTCCAGAATAAGCAGCACAGCCCACACACTGGGGCAAGCCACAGCATACTGCAGAACCAACATGCAAATACAGCAGGAGAGTGCTTTGAGTATTTCCTTGGAATCGTAACAAAGAGAAAGAAACTGTTAAAACAGGGTAGGAATTGCCCCTTTTCTGTAACATCTCTGCTTGCAAGCTCTGCTCACAGGGACTTGGACGGATGCGGTGCAGAGAAGTCACGTGGAGATGAGCGCGTTTTACTCCAACCCTCCCCGCAAGCCTCTGCTACCTACAATGAATCTTAGGCTTGGGAACAGAGTCCTCTGTCTGGAGTCACAGTCCCAGACAGCTGAATGCTTTGGGAAGCTGACACGTGCCTTGGCTTGGGAGACTGCCAGCTCTTTGATGCAGCAGTGCTCACAAAGCCTGACTGCAAAGCATGTGGAGGAGGGAAGAAGTGGAGGAGCCCTTAATTTGGCTGCCAGCTTCCAAAGCGCTCACTCGCTCGGGAGGTTATGTGACAGCTGTGATTGAAGCAAGCGTGGGAGGATGCAACTGCGGGAAAGGGAAGCTCTAGGGCTGGGCTGAGTTATTCAAAATGAAAGCCAAGGCGGCATTTGCTGAAATGAGATCTCTGCTGTGGGTCAGGCAGCTCTGTTAAGGCAAGGCTTTCCACGGGGAGAGCCACAGGAATGGCCTAGTTTAATGCATGCAGAAGGGAACTACTGAGTCGTTCAGCAGACACCACCAATGCTAGATTTAAAAAGAAGCCTGGATTCAAAGGATCCCACTGATGAGTGTTAATGCCCACCCAGGCAGCAAAGAAATACCAGAAGGAGGTGGAAACCTAGCTGTGAAAGTTGGTGCTTGTAAAAGACTCTCCTCGTGGTCAAGGCAAGAGAGAAGCTGGTCACCCACCCCATGCCTGAAGCAGTGCTTGCTCCTTAGCAAAACATGAGGGCTTAGGGCACCAATCCCACTAATGCCTCAGATAAACAACAAAAGGTTCTTGGCTGCAGAGAAGGTGTTGAAAACAAGCACAGGACAGGCAGCTTCAGGCCATTCTCTGCTCTTTCAACATTTCCATTTCCTGTGCAAAGGCCACAGATACTCTGGAAATGCTGCACTGAATTTCTCTCATGCTTTGCTTCAGATGGCCTTTTCCTCACACTCACAACTGCCCACCCCTGATCTGGGAAGCTCTTAAAAAGGTCACTGCTGTGTGGAGTGAGCTGTGGCCTGCACCACTTGTAAATGGTACCTGTTAGGAGAGCATCAATTCAAACTTTCTCCAATATGGGGTAGTGAGAGGGAGCACAGAGCTGTGCAGCCAAGGCCAGCTCCAGGCTACTGTGTCCCTGAAGGGGACAAATGGCAAGACTAAGATGGGGTCAGAAAGGCATATATAGTTTGGGGATCAAAAAGTAGTGCTTTTCCCAAGCAAGAGACTAGTGTTGTTTCCAGAATTAAGTTACTACCTATTAAGTACTAGGCTTATCACACTATCTCTCCATTTATCAGAGGCCAGCTCATAAAAAGCAAAATGTCCTAGCAGGAGCCTGAGGCACACCTCAGAGAACGTACAGGCATCAGCAGGAGGGCAGAATTTCAACTCCATGACTTTCACTGAAGCCTCACACTGTGATGAAGACATATGGCATGACAGCATCCCATCTAACTTTGGACAACAACTCTACCCCCCAGTGACTAACTAGGATGTCTTTACACATGAGGAAAACCAGATTTAAGTTATCTCAGGACAAGCATATAAAGAACATCCACAGCTGTGCTGGTAGGATCCATTTTTCTTCTGTTACTATGAATGGAGTGCCAAAGTCTAAAATCAGGTGAGATAAATCCTGTCTCTACTGACTCTATATGGGACTGGAAACCTAATGAAATACACTGGCAAAATCCTCTGAAGAAGACATTATGATCACTGCTGCATCACATTCCTTTGGAACTGCTGGCTGCTTTTCTTTACCAGTGATTTCTTGTGTTGCTGGGCTTTTAAAATCATCCTTTAGCACCCCAAAGCCAAGACACCCCTTTGAGACCAGAAGGAAAGAAGAGGAAATGCTAACAGTGCATCCCAGCACTTATCTGAAGTGCTACAAGCATTTCTTCTCCTTGCTTTCTGGTCTTGAAGCCCAACACTCCCACACAGGAAACCCCAACTCCCCCTACCCAAACCCCACTGAGGGAGAAAGTGGGCAGATTCCATACCTTCAATGGGTTTGGGTACAAAATGTGATGAGGGTTTGGTTTTTTTCACTCGGTTTCCCTTCATAATTTGACCTTCTTTATTGAGTCCCAGGAACCATGCTCGTCCGGATTCTTGCTGCCGGTACAGCGTGGAAGAATAAATAACGTAGTAGTTTTCAAAGACAGATTCTTTAAATTTGCACTCTGGTGTGAAAACATCCTGCAGTGAGAGAAAGAGAGCAGAAGAAAAAGCAATGGAAGAGTTAATCACTGATCTTTTAAATTAGGCATCACTGAGTTATACACACATTACACTTAACAACAGAAAACAAGAGGCACCAGCAGTTCTGGCTTCCAGCAATAACACCATCTAACTCCAGGCTGAAAGGCAAGGCTCTCCTTCCCTGGCAGAGCTGTGGTTTGCAAAACAGCCTACAGTGAACAGGCATGAAAAATGTGCAGGAGAAGTCAGAAATTTGCCAGAATTTAGACTAAGCAAACACTAAGCAAAAGAAAGAAAAAGAGACCTGAGAAGCAAAGAGAGCCTTGCTGTTCCTGATGCCTTCCCCTGGTTTTGTGCATACCTTCCCTGGGATGGGCAAATGTACAATGCTTGTTGTCTAAAATATTGAGTGTTCTTCAAATTCTTAGAGGCAAAGGGCATTATTGAACCATTTAAGAGGATTCAAAGAAATGAGAGTATAAAAGCAAGTAAGCCATTTAATTTCAAAAGCAGTGTGAGGAAATGCTGGCACAAAGCCTGGAAATCTTTCAATAAAGAGAAAGAAGTAATTTTAAAGATTTCTGGCATAAGTATTTCTGCAGGTGCCAAGACATATTTCCACACCTGCCCTGGAGCAGAGCACATATGGATCTGTCCAGGACATCCCCTGAGCCTGTGATGGCTGTGAGAGTGGCTGTGGCTTTGCTACTTGTTCTGGCTTTGCATGAAGTCTCCAGGACGAAACTATACTCAGCTATGGACTAGTACTGGTTATGTCCCAGTATTCAAGATTTTCACAACAGAGAAACATTAAACTTCTTAAAAGACCTGGCCAGCCAGAGGATTCTGTGACAGTGGACTCCCAAACCTTCAGTGAGTCATATGTGCTTGTTAGTGGGTTGGGTTTTGTTCCCAGACTTTGATATTGAGCAGGAAATTTATCCTGGCCAAACAAATTCTCCCACTAATTTTCTAAAAACTATCCTTGCAAAAAACAAGTTCAAGCCACAATGAAAATTAATTTTCTGAAGCAAAACTGTTTCAGCAAAAAAAAAAAATCCCTTCTTACAAGTCCCAGACAAGGCATTTGTGAGGCCTGTGAGTGAAGGCAGATGCTTCTACAGGCAAGTGATGCTCCCTCCCCAATCTTCACCACTTCCAAGTCTCTGGGAGCTTCTCCAGCCTTGCCAATGGAAAACCCATGACCAACATCTGAGCACAGCATCTGGAGTAATGCCACATTATTTCTGCAGACCTTGTTTAAGAGCAAACATTCTGAATATTCAGCAACACTCAGGAACGTGTTCCCAAGTGATCTGGGCTTATATGAAGTGTTGCTGGTGTGACAATAAATTCAGTGTGCAACAGACCCGCAGAGACTGGCAGCCTTGAAGCTACAGAAGATAAAGCACAGCAGAAAGCACAGAGCTGTGCTGCACACATGAATTTTGCATCAATCATTAGCACCACACAGGTAAAAACACCATCAGCAAAATGGGCCACTTTGCCTTATCTAAGGGATTCCTTCTTGCCGGAGAAATAAATATTTTTAAAAGAGAGTGAAACAAGTTAAGAGAGATCTAGATTACTTAGAGCACTATAAAATGGTGTTTGAAGTAGCTTCCCAAAAGAACAGTGTTTAAGTGTTCTTTAAATCTGCCCTTTATCTCCAGGCTTTGTCTTGCCTGGGAAGGCACACAGCTCACCTGGGAGCTGGGTTTGCAGGAGCTGCCTCTGGACTGTTGGCTCAGGGGCACTCCCTGGCACCAGGCCCAGCCAGGTAGCAGCTCTCAAACCAAACTGGACAACTCAATCTCCTATCCCATGCCTTCATTACTCCACCAGTAAAAACTTATCACAAAAATTTCCTTTAGGGGTACTAAAAGGTTGGCAGGCTGTGAAAGATAGCTCCCAACTTGACCTAAACATGGAACTAAGACTATTTTCAATGAAAAGGAAATATAAAAGCTAATGCATTTTGAAAATGTAGTTTCGCAAAGAAAAAAAAAATAGAGATTTTAATTAAAAGTTATTGCAAATTAAGTTTTCGGCTCAATATTTGTTTTAAAATTAATGCAGTATAATATTTTATGGCAAGCAGCAGTAGTTCATAAAAGCAGATGCTGTATTGTATACCCACTTGTACCAATAAACCAACAAAATTCTTATATTATTTTAAAGCAAATGCATGTAAAGACATCAAAGTAATGAAGATCTTGAAAAAATAAAGAAAAATCTATTGATTTCCTTTAAATGTTTATGTTCCCCCAGAAGCAAACAAAAGCATCCCATTCCTTTGGTGAGCTGGCTGGTTGATTCCTCATCTCCCATAATTCAGTTGAAAAAGCACTTCAGGATATGAACCATGGCAACACTACTATGGAACATCCCAGCTCTGTCCATTCAGCAGCTTAGAAAAGCCACAGATTTGACATCTAAGTCTAGTTCAATAATACTGTGTTTATCCACTATTACCCTTCTTCTTATGTACATCATCTCACCAGCAACAACTGTGCCACGTGGAGAAAGACACCCATGGGACACTGCTCATCCTGCCACCAAACTGACATGTCCCAGGGTCCTCACTGGTTTGAGCAGCAGAAATCTCTGTGGACTTGACACAAAGAGCAAGAGGATGAAGAAAGAACCATATGACCAGAGAGGAGACAGGGCAGAGGAGCAGGACACAGGCCATTCTCCCAAGCACTGCCTGAGGATTTTTAGAGTGTCCTCTAAATCTCATTAACATGCAAACCCTTATGTTTTTCTTCACGGATGTGTCCTTGGTGCCCCATGGCCAGCCTTCAATTACCCTGCATCATTTAGTTTCATCACAAGCCTTTTGCTGTCAGCTTTGGGGCTACATATAACAAAAGGCTATTGGGATATTAATGACAGAACCTCTCCACAAGCTGCACTGTCAAAATTAATTGTGTAATTATGCTGAATCAGGTGGGAACTACTGTTCCAGTTGTCTTAGGCTGAGATGAGCTGGGAAGAAAGACAGAAGTGCAGGTGAGCATTACAGGCTTCACAATAACAAAGCAGCTTGTAGAGGCACTGCTGCACAGACAGAAATCTGAGATAACAGAAGGTATTTTTAAAAAATTGCTAATCTACTGACCAGACCTCTGGGGTATGCACGATTTAGGGTTGTTTTATTTGTTTGGTTTTGTTTATAAGATAAATTCACTATTGATGAAATGTACTACATGGGCACACCAGGAGTCCAATACTTTCTCTTCATCTCAGATAAAGAGTGGGTAAACACAGCAAAGGGATCCTCAGGCTGTGCCCCCCAAGTGCTTCTGACAGGACATAAGGACATCCTGCCCCAGAGGCAATGCTATGGTAAAGCCCTGGGGTCATGAGCACCCCTTCACTTCCTCACTTGCAGGAACCTTTGGAAACAAGGTTATAACGAGTCCCACTCAATTATTTTTCCAACTCTCTCCTTGATGGAAATAGCATGACCATGTACAAGACAATGACAGGACAGATGGCTTCTATCTTTTAACCATCAGTCTTTTTTCAGTCTTCAAACAAAGAAATAAACAGTGACTCTATTTTCTGCACTAAGTCCACAGAGGTCCCCTGTCAGGACTGTCATGAACTCAGCTCATTCAGAAAGCCCATCAGTTCTTCTCATTAAAGATTATGCTTGTGATCTGTAGAAAAAAAAGATTCTCTCAATTTAACTCAATGTGAACTATGTCTTAGACTGAATTATTTTTGCATACAAAGTAAATAAATGCATTTATTTGTTTATCATTTGGAGGTTTAGAGCCTGAGGTACTTTGTTAAGTGTCTACAGATATTACTGAAAGTGGCTTAGAAAAGCAGTTTTTTTTATTTGTTTAACTAAAAACCCATATAAAATATTTGCAAAAGAAACGTTAATAATTTACATGCAAAATTATTAGGATCTGCTTGCAACTTGTTTTTTGCATCTCAATCCAGTCCCTTGAACAAAGGCAATTGTATTAAGAAGAGTAATTAGATTTGCTTTGAAAAAACAAAAAATAGGTCTGGTTTGTGATAACTGTAGTTTTATTGGAAATTTCACAGTTTAAATAAAACCAAAACCAACACAGCAGCTATCACACAGAAAAAAAACAAAGGGAAGGAGATCACATTCAATGACACTTGGAAAGAAAAGGAGCTAAATGGATGCATCTGCCACTGGGGGGATGAGGTGTGTCAGACCTGCTCAGGGAGGCTATAATGTACCACGGATTGTCCCACGAGTTATTTCTGGGTTAGAAGAGCCAGTAAGCTGCTCTCCAGAAGCCCCTGGTGTCCCCACATCATGGCAGAAATGGTGACAGGTTTCCATGTGCAATGCTCAGGGAAAGCCAGCAGGCAACTGTCACAGGCTGCTTTTGTATTCAAACCCAGCTGCTCACTCAGTGTTCCCTCAGACTGGGCAGCTTTGTTCGTATTGCTCACCATTTCCCTACAAACATTCCTGAAATTGCCAGATAAATAAAGATTTTTTCCCCCAAGATCTCCTTTTATTATAACCCAAAGGAGAAAGCAAATACACACATCCACAAGCAAATCTAATGACTTAATAAATTTAGTCACTGAAACTAGCAGCAATAAAAGAAAAAACCCATTCTGCAAGTAGTTTGTGCCACAGTTTAGGAAAGGGATGTTAATTATGAGTGTTGAAATATCTAACACACTCCCAGAGTAACAGTTTTCCTTTGTTTACAGCACTTATGGGTTTCTCTTTTACATTCTGCACAATTACCGAGCCAGATCTTCAGATGGGATAAAAGCTAAACTGCACCACAGTCTATGGCATGGCAAGGCTTCCCTCCCAGAGAATCTGGCTCAGGATACTTACTGATGTTAGTGTTAATACTTAAGAGCTCATCAACTCATTTAAAACATATTAAGTAGGAATCATAAATATCAGCACAGCTATCAGCAGTGGCATTTCACTGTTGTTGTGGAGGCAGAGGATGGAATGATTGGATTGTGTTCACTTGTCTGTATAAGCACTGTTCCATCCTGAGGAAAAGGATGGCATTATAGAAGAGCATCTGTTTTATGGTGCTCTTTACCCAGTAAAGCCCATTCTACATTCCCTACTGACCTCAGTTAGGGCAGGGTTTCATCAACACTCCTCTGATGCTAACAGCACTGGGAAATTCAGCATTGCATTTAATGTTTAAAACACTGGATTCTTGAAGACATTTGGGCTTCCAGATGAAATGCAAGTGCTCAACTCCCATTTAAACTGCTGAAAGTTCAGGGACTGTTTTTGAATATCTGGGAATTTGTGACCACAAACCTCATATGACAGCACTTGATCCTGGCATACTCTTATTCCCAGGACAGGTCTTTAACCACAGAGATTCCATTTGCAGGATAAGCCCTGTGCAGACCTCAGCAGCACTGCCACAGGTAGAGATGCCTTGCACAGATTCTGATGCAGTTCAGTGCCCACTTGCCTCAGTGTAGCTTCTCCCCTGACCTAGGGTTGAATCTGTCTGGAAATGCTTTAAAATAATCGTAGCTGAGCTCTCTCTTGGCATGTGATCAAGAACCACAAATGTGCATCCAAACTTTACATCTTATCACATCTTTGTCCAGATGGCAGGTGATATTCTACTCTTCACACTCCACTCTTCCTCCCCCTTCTAGCTCTGTAAGAGATTGGTGACAAGTCTTCCTGGTGGCCTTTTAGAAGTAGGAGAGAGTAGATACATTTTAAAATAACAAGCTGCTACATGGGAGTGTACAGTGAGGCAATATGGTATCTGAAAGCATTCTGACTCCGCCTGGACCATCTGTGGGCTGGAGGGAACACATTTTCAAATAAATCATCATCCATGCAGGTCTGTTCTCCAGCTCTGGGAGCTGGGAAGCAGCATTAGCAAGTCACCTAACTTACTGCCTCTGAGTATTTAACTAGAGGGCTATCTGCCCTCACTTTTGCGGGTACTCTCTGTATAATAATTGTTCAGCTGGCTTCCCTTTAAAACACCGGCACAAGAAGTGGAAGTGCAGATCTGCAAAGTCTTGTGAGCTGACCCAATGTTTCTAGACAGGCAAAAAACCCAAGTGCTGGACAAGCCTCTGTAATTAGGCTGTGGATCTTTATATGCGGACAAAGGTTGTCCTAAAGCACCTCTTTATGTTCAAGGACTGATTAAATTATTCACGTCACCATCACTGAGGAATGCTGGAGACAAAGGTGTGATTGCAGCATGGACATGCCCAAGGTGTTCTGCAGCAGCAAGGACATCTGCCCAGCAGCAGCAGAGTATTGACCAAAACCTGTGGTAGGTTCTGCAAGACATTGAGCTCTGTTTCACCCCAGATAAACCAGTTACCCTGAGCACAGTGAGCACACACAGATCCACACAAGCCACGGTCTCCCCCTGGCTACAAAGCAAATGAGTTTTGTGGATCCTAAATCAGACCTGTCCGTCCCACCCCAGCCAGTATAGTGTTCTTTTGCTTACAGCTCTTGGCCTGCCCCCCTTGCAGGCACATTGTCACCAAGTACGCAATGAAGTGCCCAGATTCACTGCATCGGCCTTTGGTGAGCTGCTCATGCAATCCTCACAGGAACACAGCTTTCAGCTTAATACTTGCTGACAAGAACGTAACTGGGGATGACTCTTCCAGCCAGGTTGCTTACTTCCATAGCTCCCTGGAGAGCCTAGGGGGACTGGATGAGAGAGCAGGCTGTGTCAGTCAGGTCTGGGTACCAGTGACTGCACAGCTCTGTGGGCAGTGTAACCTGCAGAAGCCAGCACATCGAGCTGCTCACTCATTTGGCACACTGAGCAAGGCACATTTTGCCCTTTGCTTCACTTTTTCTTAATGACGGACCCCGAATTAAAATTCATGGTTGGATGGAGTAAATTTTCATCCCTTCTTTTAAAAATATAAGGTATATTTGGAATTTACTTGATTGATTCAGTTTTTAATTTTGGATCTTATTTCAAACTGGAATCTTAAAGCCTCTGAAAGTTTGGACTGCTATGAACTGAAGCAGTGATCAGAGCACAGCTCACTCATGTGGCACTTGGCCCATCTAGTGCAGCAGTGCTCTTCCAGGAAAGCAACTGCTTCCCACAAAAGGGGTTTTTCCTGACACCATTGTCTCAGGTATTGCATTCCTGGCAGCCTGGGGATCTGGTGAAACCCCAGGACAATTTCCAGCTTGGGAATCCCAACTCATCTATTGTCTTCATTCTGTTTTCCTGACAAAGTGTCTGAAATTGCCAATGATGTTATCAACTGCTTACTCCAAAACACCATCCAGAAATACATTTTTGCTTTCAGACATAATGATCATGAGACAAGATGGCACTAGATGAAGATATGTTAGTTGCATACAAGAAAAACAGATTTCCTAAATTAGCATCATACTGCCTCATCTTCTAAAGCCTGAAATAACTATAAAGAAAAATAATAATGTAAGAACCCAAGAAGCACAGCCAGATGGGATGCGCTGAACCTCTGATCTCTGTTTCTTGGCATCAATCTAAGTCTGAGCACAGGGCAGAATAAATTGATTTGTTGCTTTTGGTTACATTTGAGATCCTGCTATTTTTATTATTGTTGATAATAATTACAATGTATAAACTAAAGTAATGGTTATGCATTTATAAACATGAGATTATTTTCTTCTGACAGTCAAAAGAAACCTTTTAGTGGAAAATAAGCAGTCAATATTGGGTTTATCATGTTATTATTTATATGAAAATCATCCTCAAAGGCTCAAACCAGAGTATAAATGCTTCAGGCTATTAATAAAATGCCTTCACAATGACAGGAGGACAGGGTAGATCTCATAATTTCTACATTTCTGTGTTGAGGTCTTGAGCACTGAAAGACCAGATGGCTGGCTAGGTGCTCTGCAAACAGGTGGTGTCAGTGAGTGGAGAAACAAATTTCAACCAAGTTCCAGTTCAGTTTCTTAGGCAAACACCCCCTCTCTCTGACATAAATGAAATAATGCAATTATAACAATGTCAGCAAGAAAAGTACTGAGAATGAGCCCCAGCTCTTGTAACGAACAGTCTTACAAGTGTTTTATGGTTTTTAACACGCAGAAAAAACTGTCCTGTTCTCATCCAGCAGTACAGCCTGCAGAGAGTGCAGGTCTCAGGGAAGAAAATGGCCTCAACTCAATTTTCTGTGTAGCTCATTTTTTCTGTGTAATTCATCGTCACATGGGCAGAAGATAAGAGGACTTGCCAAGGAGCTCACCAGGCCTATTACAGCCCTGGGATGTTGATGTGCTGAGATAGCCTCTCTGCTTTGACTCTTAAATTCAAACTGTGAGACTCACTGGAAACACACCCTATCTTTCTTAAAGCTGGAAAGATCTCTCCTGCATTAAACCAATTTCAGAGTTGTCACAACCAGGGCTGTAAATTCAATTTCTTTGCTGTTGAAACGTTCATTTTGAAAATGAGTGGTGCTAGATTATTAATATTTTGACAGCTTACTAACAGATTGGCTACAACTGGGCAATTAACAAAGTCCTGTGGTCTAAAGCATCAGCTGAGGCTGGGCTGAGCTGGTGTTGGACCAGCAGGTTCTTACAACCAAGATGAAATGTTACCAAGTGTGACAGTTTATGTGGCTTTTCCCATCCCTCTGTACCCACTGCTGCAGCGCCTATACAATGAGAAGGAAAGGTTCACAGAATATTCTTGGGAGGAGGCCAGCTCTGCTGCCCACTGGGAGAGCCAAAGGGAACCCTCTGAGATCTGTGCCTCAAAGCCTGGGCCCCAGCAACATTTCTGCTGACAAAGCCAGCAAAGAAGGTCCATGGTGCTCCCAATATCTGCCAGGGTGGTACTCAGGTGACACTCCACACCCCACTGCTCATCATCCCAGCCCCCAGTGAAGGTAGGCAGGTAGGTGCTAGAAAAGAAGACTGTGGAGGGTGTGCAGGCACATTTCTGTGGCTTTTAGACATTTATTCACTGGTTTTCTGAGAATTAAAAAAATCAACCAACTCTGCTGTGACAGAATTTCCATCCACATATTGACCACAGTATTTATGCACAGCTTGAATGAGCTGACAAATCTCACAGCCCAAAACAACTTCACAGACAATACTGGGCTTATTATTACCTTCAATGGATTTCCATGGGACATATGTGCTGACAACCTGACTCGTTCTTTTTCTGTTAGTTTCCTTTTGAAGTGGAATAACCCGTGGACAATGCACAAACATTTTGAATGGACCCAAACTATGCCACAGCTCAGATCTTACTGCTCCAGTGTATGCAGGCAATTGACCCATAGTAGTGATGCTATGCTTCCCAGGAATCACGCAGATGGAAGTCTATCATAAGGGATTTTGCAGCAATGGCTATAGTGAAATTTTTCACTCTGTTGCACACTTTGCTAGAGAACACAGATTAGCTTTGGCATCTGATCCTGTTCAGAAGCCAACTAATGACTTCAACCTCCAAACTAAGATAATATAGTCACTCTAGAGAGAGTAATATAACACACTAACTCTATTTGACACAATGCACAGTAAAGCAGGAGACCATTTTATTGTGGGACTAGTATACAGAAGGCTGTGCAAATGTCTTTAAATTATATGACCCAAAATCAACAGAGCAATCCAGAGTTAAAAATTACTGCTTTCACTTTGTAGCTACTTATTGCAGCATGCAGGCTCAGTGAGATCCAGGGTTTACAATTAGATCTGAAGGGTTACAATTAGATTTGATTGTTTTTTATATAGACCATGTTTACACTGTGGGACCAAATGCATAGAGTGAAACTGCTGGTGGCAAGGGCTGGATGCTGGCACTGTAGACATTTCAGGACGGGTTCAGAATGGTCTAGTTGCCACCTGGTCCCATGGTCTGACTATCTAGTATTTTAGGGGCACTCCCAAAGAGAACCCTTCAGTTTAGTTTCACCCAGAAGTGAAGCTGGTTTGCACAGCCTGAACCACTCTGCAGTGCAAACCAAAGAGCTGCATGTGAAGGGGACTGGAGGGATTTTTCCAAAAGTGCAATCCTGGTCTAACTAAGCACTAATGCCAGAGATAGCTAGAATAGTTGGCTTACTGCAGTGGGGTTTTATAAAGCAGGCATGTGATGATGTGAAATGTCAGTGCTCTTAAAAGGGGCCGAGGGCCCTGTATGCCCTCTGGAAAGCAGGGACATGAGCTGCCCACTGTACCCTGGGTGGGGACCGTACACAAGATCTTCTGCCATGTGGAGTTTACATTTCAGATTGTTCCTTTATGATCTCAAATGCCTCAGCCACACTGGATGTAGTAACACAAAGCCTTCCAAAGAGCACTTATCACCAACATCCACAAACAGCTACACTGGCCATAGTAACAACACAACAGTGCTAAGCCTGCCTATTTGAAATCAGTACCTGGTTTCCAGAAAGCCTGGAGTTTACTACATGTCACAGCTGGATTCTTCAGAGGTTTGAAAATATTTCCCTTAGGATGATAAATTTTAAAGAAATCTGATTTATATGTTCCAGCAAACATGCTGAGGGGGAAGGAAATCTCAGAGCTGTCCTGTATATTTCACTGGAAAAGAAACATGTCATTCCTGCTTTCTTCCGTGCTTTTACAGACAGGGGGAGGGAAAAAGGCCCCACTGAACCAAAAAAGACCCGCAAAAGAGAAACCATTTACTCATAGGCATAAGAAGTCCTTTCTTACCATTCGCAATGCTTCTTAATTTCCATCTGTTTTCATCAATACTAAGTCCTGAATCATTAGTGCAGCAACATGAGCACAACTGGATCCTCTAAGAATCACTAAAGCTGGACTAAACATTCTGTTCTAGGAATAAGCACTGATTCATGAATGTTTGTATTAAAATTGATATATCACTTCCACAACAACGGAGATGAAGAAGATGACAAGTCCTGTGGAAACATAACTTCTGGTGCTGGGAGAAACACACAAAGATATCCTGTGTCAAAGTGTCTGATTTAACTCAGCCAAAGGCAGGGACTTCCTGCAAGCAGAATGATCTGGCAAAACTGTGATGATCTGTTCATACTAATGGACCTGAACAGTCACTTCTGCCCCCACAATCTATGGCACTGGGGTCAGCAACAGACAAGGTGTCCTAGCCCATCCTGTCACAAACAGTGCAGCCATCAATGATGGTCACCATCCAGCACAACACAAAAGTATCTGGAGGGTGAAAACCTGTGAAGCAAAAATTCAGTGAGGCAAGTGGTAGAATGCTTATCAAATCACTGAGTTTTATTTACTAGTTCCACACTACTGTGTCTCAACTGACCTAGGCAAAGCACATTAGCAGCTGCTAATTCACAAATACATGCAACTGCACTTAGAGGAACACACAGAAAGTAAGAGCACCATGGGGATCATTTTACTTAGAAGAGGGCAGTAAAAAATATGAGGCAAGTGAGACACAAAAGAAAAATAATGAGAGTTGTGAGATTTTACTTTTTAAGTTGGTCATTAAAAAAATAAACTTTCTAAAGTCTGCTTTCTAAATTTAGCTTTGATATTGAAAAGTCTTGGGTTTTGTTCTTTTGTTTTTTTTCGTTAGCGTACATTTGATAAAAAACCGAGGCGTGATAATCCTGGCGCTACACATTTTCAAAAGCCATTCTTTAGCTGCAGCCTCTTCAGAGGGTGCAGATAACATTTGCATGGATACAAAGCCCTTGCAGAAAAAATGTTCCTTAAGGGCAGAACTGGCTGTAGGGTTTAATATTGTAGGAACTGACATTCAAAATTAGCAACATTCACATTAATAGCCATGAAATTATTTATTCATATCAGGCTCTGGAAGGCAGTAGATAGACTAGGTTCTTCTGAAAGGCTCCCATAAACTTTGTTGCATGACTTACTTTCAGTTACCTTTTTCAGGAATGTACATTCATTATTACAATCTTGGCACACGTTAATGCCATTGGTTCCTTCTTTCCCTGATTTTGTGAATGGGGAGACAAGTCTGTACACCAAGTAATGTCCACATCCAGGAAGCAGATGCCATAGTGCAGCACAATCCATGCTCCAGTGCAGCAGCACAGAGAGGGTGCATTCTGGAAGAGGGTCCTGAATTGTTTCTGTCCTTACTACAGAACAACAGTTCTCAACAAAGCTCCATCTATAACCTTCTGATTTCTTTCCCCCACAAATTATATGATCCAAAAAATACTACAAAGCTGTTTTGAAGTACACCTGCTTCGACAGTTGTCACTTTCTGTTTTCCAGCCAGTATCTAATAGACACAGGCATGAGGTTCAGGAGTCAGGGGTTTCGAGGGACTCCTGTGGAAAACTTCTGCCAGGAAGGCAAGGGGGCTCTTCAAATGATCCAAGTACCTGCACCCCTCCAGCCAGCCACAACCTCACTGTTGGCTACCTCACAACCATGGGAAAAGCCACCTGAAAAGCATCACATACATCTTGTGAGGCCAGAGGGACAAGCAGCAGGGTCACAAAAACACTGACCTGAGCTGCTAAAGTTGCCAACAAGGTGGTACTCTGCACTAAAGAAGTTCTCGGCCTTTTTTCACCCCCACTTATGTCCTGAGCCCTACTGCTGACCTTGATCCATTTAATTACATCCATAACCAAATTACATTGTAGCAGATGTAATTATGCAATCAAGTAATGAGCTATGGTTTCACTCTTGGTCTTGTATGCAAAGCCACCTTTGAAGAAGGGCGATGAAAGAAGGGATTATTGTAAAAGGACAGTGCAGCCCCATGTACTAACTACTGGTCAGGATGTAGGGAATGATGTCTGCTGGCAACATTGATCCATCAGCTGCTTTTAATGGACAGCTGAAAATCTCCATGCTGCAGCCTCACAGTTGGAGCCATGGGTTTCATCCAGACACCAGACATATGCTCATGACAGGCATGCTGTGTGATGGGCCTCCACACCTTTGCAGCCAGCAGCCTCTTTCAAACACACTTATTAAAACTGACTGAAGAACTGCTGCACTGCTGGCCACTGCCAGATTGGCAGTCTGGCAATAGCACCAAGCAAAAGGTGTAAGAACAGGGAAAATGCAGTGAAAGCTCCTCCTTGCTCTTGGCAGTGGGGAGTGTGCGTGCTGGGGCCAGCAAGGGTGTCCTGGTGCTCAGGCAAAGCACCCAGCCTCCTGTGGGACTGCACAAGTGTGGCAGGCACCCTGTGCTCAGAGCTTGGTGTGGGAGTGATGTAGATCCCCAAGGAGAGACAAGAAGGGCCTGAGCCAGGAGAGGCTTTAGTGAAACATCACAGGATGGAGGATTCCTGGTGGGGCTCAGATTGGAAGGGCAGCTCCAGGATTGCACTTTGCTGCTCAGCTCGGTGCCCATCAGGTTTCAGCCCATGGAGAATTTGCCGTTGTTGAGATTTCAAGGTGTTTGGGAGGAAATGGCAAAAGAAAACTCGCTATTTTATGGAGATAAGAAACTGTCAAAACCAATTCTGACCATCATACTTGTATGTGTCATGCCATACTCACATTTACACAGGCAGCTTACAGAAGAAAAATCAAATCCATAATGCTACAAGCAAGGGTGGAGGTCTGTCCCTGTAGATAAACAAATGGTGCCTACCAGCAGAGCAACTGAATATTTCCATTTATCACACACACACAAGGATCCAACAAGAACGTCCCACCGTGGTGAGGAGATAATGGACTAAGAGAAATGAGGTCAGTTGCATAAGTTCCTTGAAAAGGCTGTGTCAGAGTCAGGATCTGGATTTCTGAATCCTAGCTTTCACAGTAAAAGCTTTCCTCTACTGCATTTAAGAAAGAACAGGAAGATACTGGTGTGCCAGACAGAGCAGGATTCACTCCCCAAAAGCTCCATTCCACGTCACCTATCAGCCCAAGATCCTTGCATCGAGGCACAATATTGCTGTGCCCCATCTTTTTTCTCTCTCTAGCAGGAGTAGCACAATGTTTGGGAAAGTGAAAGTCACTCAGCAGTGATGCTGAGCACACGCACATCCAAAAGCCCCGAAAGCTCTATGGAAATGAGTTCCCTATCGTCAGCAGCAGCTTCTCCCTAAGCAAAGATAAATAGCTTTTTATGCATGCAGTATATGTGCTAGCATGTACTCTCCAGCTGACAACGTTCAGCCTCTAGTGTAGCTTGTCAAAGCCTGATATGCTTTCCCTTTATCAATGTGGCAAACTCCTGAACACCGTGTGCTCCAGGCAGTGGCTGCTGTCCCTGTAGGCAACACAATGAAGCACACCATCATTCTTGCTGCTGCACTCTGACACATGCATCTCCTGGTGATCAAAAGCCAAAACAGAGCCAGATGCAGCTCACAGCTTCACCAGCACAACCCCTCTAACCTGTAGATCCTCAAAAGGCCCTGAGATGGGGTGCTGTGACATGCACTGACTTCATGTGAAGAAACCAGAAAAAGTGATGACAGATGGGGTGGCCACACTGCTTCAAGAGCCTCTTCCTGTTAAGGGTTCTAATTGTGCAATTTCTTGCTGTTCATTTTGAACTGAATAGGATTAGGGTCATCCCAGCACGAATCACTCATGAAGCAAATTCCCCCAGTATTAAGCTGCTTCCCACCACTTTGCACTACAGAGACAAAGGACAAATCTGTGCAGATAGCGACTAGAATATTGTGGGATTATGAAAATTTGTAGCCAGATACTCAGAAACTGCTGAAACCAAACAGTTGATGTAATTCTGATGACCAGGGAGAAGCTGGGGATTCCTGAAGTGTATCAGGCAATCCCTCAGCTCCAGAAGCCATTTGAAAGCTGAAGGTGTGCACTCAGGGACAGAGCACTGGGGAGATGTGTTGGCATTCACAGGCCATGCAGAACAACTGCACTGACTGCACTTTTGGGAGAAATATGCTGGGAACAGCAGGGAAGCATAGTGATTTCATCTTCATCATATTGACAATAGCCCTTTCAGGAATGACCCTGCAGAGTGTTTCTTAGGGCAGCCAGGACTGGGAAAGGGATGTGCTCTCTCCCATGCTTTTCAGGATGCCAATTTACTCTCAAATCCCCAAACAATTTGTCTCTTTTAGTCTCACAAAATGGGCAATCCCACATCATACCTACTTCTTCCCTTTTTTTTAATTCATAATTTAAAATATTTTTCTTCCTCTTCCCATTCCTCCTTCTTTATTCCCCAATGTTTTATTTCACCACTAGTAAGCTTCTGTGTCTGAGACACAGTTTTAGATAACAAAGATAATCTAGAAATTCAGCTGCTCTGATGGGTCCTTCAGGCACAAGTCATAGGCACTATGCCATATAAACATTTAGACACTTTCTCCCTCCATTTCCACTTTGATTGACTGCAAGAAGCAACTTCTCTTTAGCAACTTCCAACACAGAGAAATGTGAGGCAGGACTAGGGCCTTTCAAGCCTAATGAGAAAGAGACACTGCTTTCCCATGGGAAATGTTGTTGGCATGATAGAGCAAGAACATAACAACACCAAGGCCTGTGTCAGAATCTCAACCCAGCACAGAGAACCTGAGCCCAGCAGTCAGTAAGCCATCTTGAAGTACTTGCACACTTGAAATTCAAGCTCCATGCAACTTATTTCAGCACATTGATTGCCCTCTCTGCTGCAATCCTGAATCCTGCACAGAGCAATGACACATGAAGGCTCCTTGGCTGGCAGCCTAATCCCACATGACAACACTACAACTAGGAGCTGTGAACTGGTCCAGTCTGGGCTAACAGGGCATCTTGTGCCCACCAAGAGATGGCACAAAGGTCTCCCAACCCTCCCTTGCTCTCACATGTGTAGTTCATGATACATAACCAGACCTTATCACCTCCCCTTAGTGCTAACAGCAGAAATTTAGGAAAGAGCCTCTGCAGAAACAGATACTCAGACTCTGCTCTTGTCAAGCCACCTTGAGAGCAAGCAGGGATCCTCCTGGGAATCTTGCACAGCCCTGATCCCCCTGCAGGCAAGCAGGGTGGCCCTGCAGTGATGTCATCCCATGCCATCCCGGCTGCCCTGTGGATGTGGGAGTGCTTGTCACACTGTGCTAAGACTTATCCATTCCTGTCACTCCCCCACGGGAAACAGAACGCACACAGCAGATACTCAGCGTGTCCCAATGCATCAGTACCGTACAGGTGCTGCAGAAAAAGGCTCGATGAGTTGAACACATGCTGTATTTTAAATATTCTAAGCTGATTTGTATATATTGTGCTGCCTACACATGTGCAGCTGCTGCTTGCGTGGGATTTCTGCTACCCTGGATGAAACCTCAGCATTGGCTAAACCTCTCTCCTTCTGCATGGGAGAAATTTTAATGCAGAAAAAGAGTGTCCTGTCTTGCTGCCTCACTTCTGCAGCCAAGAACCTCTAGATCTGCCCCTCAACTTTTCCAAACCTCCTGCATGCAACCCTTGCAGCCACTGGGAAGTGGTACAGAGATGTGGCTCTTTCCCAAACACATGACAGTTTATTGCTGTTGCTGTCAACTCACTCTTGAAACAACAACAGTGAGCAACCTTGGCCAAACAGGTTAATTTCCATGAAAAAGTTGTTTCCAAGGAAGGAGTAGAGGCAGAATGCAGTGATTGATGGTTGGGAGCAGCTGTAGGCAGAAATTCATCCCCCAAGTATGTCAGCAGGACTGAAAGGGGTTTGCACAGAACAGCCCAGTGCAAGGAGCAATCGCTGCTATGAGGAGAAAAGGAAAGAGGAGAGCACAGCTCATACGCTGTGGCCTGGCTGCTCTCCTTTGCAGTGTGCACTGATGGCAATCCTGGAGCTGGGAGAGCACTGTGGGAAGTCTGATGCTCACAAGGAGAAGACAGTCAGAAATTGAAACACAAACCAAGCTCAAGCCTCCCTTCCCCTAGAAGATAATTCCTCTGCTTTGGCCATGTGGAATTCCATACACTACCCCACCACACCTGTACACAGGGAGTAGCAAAAGCATTTTTTTCTCTTAGTAGGAAACTGCTGTCATATCACTTCCTCAGCTACTGGGTTTATGGTGTCTTTAGCCTAAAAGTGCAACAACAGATACACAAAATGTTTATCTCTCCTATTTAAGAACAGGTCACCAGAGAATTTCAGTGACTTTTGCTCATCAATCCCCACCTTATCCAAACAGCAGTCTTTCCAAGACAGCCACACTGAGACTAGACCTTGGCCTCAGCAACAACACTGCCACTGTTGAGAGAAAGGAAGAGAAAGAAAACCCCTAACATAGTTTGGGGTCCAGAAAACGCATTCAGATTCTTGTTTGCCATCTGTTCTCTCTTTACTGAAACAGATATAGCCATCTAGCCAAAAAAAAAAAAAAAAAAAATTAAAAATCTGAGCAGGGCCTGGAAGACTGAACAGAAGGAGTTTTGGTAGAGACAGCCTTGTGTCCTGTCACAGCAGGGTGGCTCTGTGACAAAATAGGGGCCCTGACAGCTCAGGGAGAAAGACATGTTTTTAAAAGAGGCTGTCTGCACAGACAGCAATTTGGTGTCAGTGGGTTACATGGTTTGTGCTTTCTAGGTTTGATTTTGTCCAAATTCCAAATCCATATACTCATTGAGAGGACTAAAGTGCTGCTGCAGCTTGTTCTGCCTGTGAGGATTTCACTGCAGTGTGCTTGTCTCCTCATCCCTTGGAGGCACAGAAACCAGGGATCAGACTATCCAGGGAATTTATGATGTCAGTCATTCTTCCTGTACATAAGGGAGTATTTAAGGCAATGATTCCCAGAGTTTGAATATTTTATTGATGTTATGAAGACTGGAAAAAACATTAGTGTGCATTGTCTGCATCTCGGAAGGGCCATCAGGGACCTCATGGGATTTGGAATGTTCACCTTGGTCTGATGGTGCCTGTTGTAAGTTGAAGCCTCTTTGGTGTTGGATCAAACACCAGAGGTTGTTCTCGGAAGGCTTTCACTTCTACCAGGGAGAGGACAGGTAGTGACTGGCTGTGCCTGGCAGCAGGATTTCCCAGTGGTTCTGTCAATACAGATAGAATATTAACTGAAATTTTCTGTGTCTTCAAAGGCAAATACACCACCAGAGATAGCTAAAAGTTTTCTGATCTCCTCTGACCTTTAAGATCCCTTGATGAAACTTTCCTCTCTATGTTAAATGCTGCTTTTATATTATTGATGAACCCTTCAGTTCCACCTAGTGAAAATACTTTAGACATTCAGAGGATCTGAGATTGGCTGTTTGGACAGGTGACAAGCCCATTTCTGCTAAGCCAATATTTTTCAAACTGAGAGTCACCAAGCAATGGCAGTAAGAGTGAAACAAGATGAGAGCTGGAGATACCAGCCTGGCTCCCAGCTGATTTCCTGAGTGTCCTGCCAGCCTGAATGTGCTCTAGTGCTTGAGTAATTTCAATTGGGAGTTTCTGAAAACAAAAGGTGTCACACTCGGCTTCTAATCAGAGCACAAAGTCCTATGAGTACTCAGCAGGCAGTGAATGCCCAGCTGCACTGCAAGATCTTTGTTCTTCCAGGATCTTCTGCAAGTAACAGTGTTTTCACTGTGTGGCTTTTTAAACCGAGACAAATAACCTCAACAGAGCAAAAAATCTCTCACAAGTGTGGCTCTCCAGTGATTACCCCAGGGACCTTTGTGCCCCACTGAGGCACAGCCCTTGCAGCTGGTTTCTCCAGAGGGATGGAGCCCAGCACTGCCTGTCTGAGTATCCCGCTGATCCTTTCAGCTGCTTTCCAGGGTATCTCTACCTCTTTGAGTTTCTCTTCCATCTCTACCTCTCTGAGTTTCATCCAGATTTGGGAAGATGAACCTTATCCTGCATGTTCCTGGCCCCAGGCTATCCAGCTACTATGAAAATACAAACCAGTGGCTAACAGAAATGGTTATTACTAAAAGGTTTCTTGCTATATTGCTTTTTCTACAGACTCTCATTCTACATCGAAACAGCTACCTTTCCAACACATGCATGCATAGTCAGTAAGCTATGAAAGTACAACTTTATTACCATGGATTTACCTCAAAGGGCAAAACGGAGCCAAAAATCAATTCAGGTTTGCTGACAAAAAGCAAAATGCTAATACTAGGGTTAGGGAATCAAAATGTCATTCCTTAGCACCAGCATGAATATTAATAATTTCATTTTTTACATAACATTTTTGTTTCTTTTGCTTCACAGCTACTTTGCAGAGTAGCTTAAACCTTTCTAAGGTTGGCCTTAAACCAATTCATGCCCTTTTCTGTGCCAGATGTGCTTTCAGGTTTGAGGTTCAGAGGCCTTTTCATTAAAATTAATTGACTTTGAGTGGCTCTTTTAATTTTGTCACCAGTTCAGTAATAACCCTGAGGTTTCATGGCTTCAGATCTGTATGTGTCGTATCACAGTGGATGGTAGTGAGTGGAAACTTGGCCCTAAAATCATCAGTCTCTTGTACTTTAATTGCTGTCACAGCCAGACTGTACCAGCGCACAGCACATGCCTGGATGCCCATCTCCCAAGGTAGATATTTAGCAGTTTCAACATGCAGTTCATTCACTTGCTCAAGATATGCAACAGCTCTGGCACCTTAGCTCCAGCTGAGCAACAAAAGGGAATTAGGCACCTAAGTCATTTAAGCATGTCTGTAAATCCTACAAAGCTTCTGTAAGCATCTTTCCCCATCCAAATGCTATTGGAAATCTGTGTTGTAATGTAGATGGCAAAGCAGAAAATGCATAAAGATCTATAAGTACTCTAACTATCAGTGCTATTAAAGACTTACAAGTGGTCATGTTGTTTTATACGCAGGGCTCATTAATAATAACAGGATGTGGGATGAGGCTTGAGTTCTGATGCAACAAAAAACCTACAGCAAACAAATTTGTGTGCAAAACTGGATTGTAGTTCTTATCCTGGCCCAAACCATAGGAAAATCTTCAGCCTCATCTGAGAAACCAATGAGACTCCAGGAGAGCCAGCTCACAGAAGCACTAAACATTTGCAGCTCTTTTTTTTGCCTGGTCTGATGGGTCTGCAGTGAGAGCTGGGAGCACATCATCTCTGCAGTGGAGGCATTAAACTTGGCTGTGCTTGCTCTCACCATTTGAACTCTTTCAAGGGGAAATGTGCTGCTGTGATTAACTGGGGTTATTAACAGTGCTCAATGACTTGTAATGCCATTGGTAATCAAACAGGTCTCAGAAAGTGGAAGAAGAGGAATTGAACAGAATTAAAATACACAGAGTGCCTAGAACCTGCCATCCCAGGTCAGTGACGTGCCTGTGCCTACAGCCTGCTATGTATATATAGAAATTAATTCACTGACTGCAGATGCACAAGATGAGGATGGAATACAATTCCAAATGTCTTTGCTTAGAAGACACTCAAGCAGTCAAGCATCATTTTAATGTGGAAATACTGCTGTTGTATAAATCACTGACTTCAGGGCCATGAGTAGTTCCAGAGATCTCAAATCTCTTGATCTGCTCTGAGGAAGCAGCAAATATACCAAACCCAATCCTGATAGATACTTGCCTGACATGGTCTTGATGCCTCTGTGCCATACTTAACCTTCTCTCTTCTACGAAAGAAACCAAAGCAAATGCATCCTATCCTCTCAGTATTTAGTATTTTTTGCCTCTAAAAAATATTGTTTTCCTATCTCTTTTTTCCTCCTAGCCCCTTTTTTTTTCAAGCTTTCCTGTCATTTTCTTAAATACAGCATCCGGAACTGGCTCCAGTCCGTCACCCGAGGAGCAGAGTAACAACCCTTCCTCCCAATGACATCCATTCAGAGCTGCACTGGAAAGTGCTTTTTAAATAAAAAGATTCCCAAACAATCTTGACTCATGTTCAATTTGTGCTCCGCTGTAAGTTCCTGTTTCTTTCCTGCAGTGTTGCTGCCTTCCATATTTTTCATACTCTATCTGTGCACTTAAGTCTCCTTTCTAGACCGTAACTCATAAGAAACTTGTCTTTACTGAATTCTGCTCTATTGATTTTGAGTACTTCTCCAATGTATCAAGATGATACTTTAATTCAAGCTATATCCTTCAAAGTGAATCCCAATTTGGCACAAACCACGTATTTTTTTCTAGGAGTACGGTTTCCTATCACATACACCATTAATGAAAATGTTGGCTTGAACACAAACTGCTCAAGACTCCTCAGTCTGTCCCCCATTTAACTGCAAAACATTCTATGCAGAGTGACTTTTAAAATTATGTGTCCTCCACCTTACATTAAGTTAATCCAGCCCCCCTTTGTCCAGGGGTAGGAGGGGCAGGAGTTCCTTGTGGAGAATTTTCACAAGGTTCACTGATACCACAGTTCATCACATTCCCATTCCTTCACTCAGGCCTGTTAGGTCAGACAGCTGCTCTGGTTCAGAAGGCAAGTTTGAAATGAAATGCTGTAGCATCTCCTGTGCCTTACACTAATGCAAGACCACAGTGCTGGAAGAAGCAAGCAGAGCTCATCACCCTGCATCCTGATGGCAGTCACTGCATAGATGCAGTGGGTCCAAGACAGTCTAAGGCCTGGGTTTTTCAAACTTAAATGCTTTTCAGATATATAATTCCTTTCTGCTCAGAAATACACGTTTAGGCAGTTAATAATGGTAATTGGAGTGTGCAAAAATCGGGATAAGTCTATAAAAATTAGATGGAATTTCATGCAGCTAATTCTTTATATAGTGCTTGTTTTCTTCTGCTCTTCAGCTGCTTAATAACTATTTCCCCTTGGAACAGCCCCTCTGTGTCCTTGCTTTCTCTTGTTTTTTTCTAGCCCATCTTCAGTTAAATCTTCCCAATTCAGCTCTCCTTTGAGAGGGTTTGAAAGCTGCCTAGCTAAGTGATTTGCTCAAAGTGCTCTGTTTGACAGAGGTGGGCTATGAGAGCTGGAAGGAAGGGCAAGCCCTGAGGGGAAGCAGCAAGCAGGTCCTTGGAATCAGTTCAGATTTTGTTAATGAGCCTGGCAGGTAAATGGAAGGAGCCAACAGCCTATTTGGCTTATCAGCAAGGACCCTTTCTAACCTTTACTTAATTAGCTTCTATTGATTTTCAGGATAAGAAAAATTTCTATGAGATTCTGAGCAATTTTAGGGGACATGCTGGACTGGTAAGTAATTTGGATTCTTCCCCACCCATCACCTAAGATTCCTCTATTTGCATTTCCTTCTCTCCTTGACTCAAGTTTCACCTTTTTCCAGGGCTGAAGGCACAGGTGGCAAGCAGAAGGACAGGAGGCAGCAGAGAGACCATGTTTTGAGAGCTGTATTAGAGGAATCTGGGTGAGTTTGGAGTCCATGCAACAGGCAGTATGCTCCTGTACCCAGCCCATCCAGGTCTGCAGATGGACTCGTGTCCAAATTACTGTAGCCAAGTCAGGCTGCTGAGCCTGCAGAGCCCCTGGCCTCCTCACCTGGGCTGTGAAAGCTGCTCCCATGGCTCTGTCACACCATCACAATTAGCTGTGTGTTTCTTCAGGTCAAGGTCCTTGAAATAACCTGAGTTATCACAGTGAAGCCCAGTGGTTATGGTTTTAGAGCATGGGATCAAGCACTGCCTGCCCTGGACTACAGACCAGTGGGATGTAAGAGGATACAAGACCTGCCAGGATAATTTTGGAGGACTGCAAAAGGATTGAAAGAAACCAGTCTTGCTCCTTCCTCTGTTCTGCATCCTGGAGAGCTGTCACTACCCAACAACCCCAGGAGAATCAGATTGTTGACTCCAGAAAATAGCCTGCATCCATGCATCCAGTGCAAACAGCTGGGGAAACTGGGACAGGAACGCCACAGAGAGCAAAATTCTCCAACAACACACAAAAGGGAAGGGTTGGCAGATTACCTCAATCCTATCTGCTGCAGAGTATTTTTTTACCTACTCTGAATGGACAAGCTACGAGATGAGATGGGAATACTGGGAGTTGACCCAGTGTGGTAGTTGCTGTGCTTTGGTCTTTTACTAACACAAGAAAGCTGATTCTTGCTGTGTTTGCCATATTAATGATGAGAGAGACACCACAAATGACTGAGTTTTGTGAACTCCAAAGCAAGGATTGAACACAGTAACAAAAAATAAAAAAAGACAAAAGCTGACAAGACATGCTCTGTTCATTTACTTAACACGAGTAATTTGGTTTTTAATTATGCATACCACTGCTTCACAGGGTGGTGGGGACCATTTCATCACAGTTTATTCTGGAAAGTGATTTAATTCTCAGTATCAGGAATCCTCACTGCTTCTCTGCCACGGCTGCTAAATCCTCATTTTGAGACTGAAACAGGAGCTATCACTGGCATACGAATGGACAGGCTCTGTGGAAGTCAGGGAAACACACACAGGTACTCACATGTGCTACATGGGCACTCACACAGTGAGTGACCTATTAGTCACAAGGGCTGTAAATCAAATTAACTGATCAAACCAACTTCAGCCACTAAAAATTCCCCCTTTTAAGTGCACTAAAACATGTATTTGCACAGACAAACACATATTACAATGTCTCTTTTCAACAAAAGTCTTGCAGACTTAAGCAGTAGACAAATTATACCAATAAACCTAAGATGGCACAGCTGCAATGGGAGGGCCCTGCAGTCAGAGAGGGGAGCACGGATCCTCCACCAATCTGAGTCTTCAGCTGGGCCAACAGTGCCTGATGCCAGGCACTGACTGTCTGGGCAGAACAGAAGGAAAAGCATGTTCTTTGAGCCTTTGATGATTTTTATCATTATCTGCAACTAATATCTGGGTTCTGTTGAAACCAAGAGGATATTGATTACTGAATCAAGGGCAGGAGAGGAAGGGAAAAATAATTTCAAAAACCTAGTGACATGATCATTTCAAATCACTTCCACTGGGTGCTGTGCTAATGAAAGATGGTGCAAGCAGTTGTGCAGAGCTCAGCTCAGTATTGATCCTGACAGATCAGAAGATCCTTTTCATGTCTAAAAGGGCAGAAACTGTCAAAACCATCAAGTACTTCTTCAGATTATATTTCTCCGTTTTTATTTGCCATCAGGGAGTTCCAGTTAATATATGTATTGGATACAGACAAGTCCAGACACAGATTATTTTTTTGCATGCAAATTCTTTTACTATACATAGGAGTTGCCACATCAGATATGATCAGGGCGTTTCCAATAAAATCTCCCCTCTCAGAGCTGCACAAGCTGCTTCAGAGAGTGTCTAAGTGCTCCCACCAAGGAATTAAAGGTGTAAGTGGCCTTGATGAAAATTTCCTCTGTAGCCTCAAAATTTAAAGGTTGGATTAAATAAAAAGTCACTGAATCAATTCACCTCCTGGGGAAGCCAAATCCACAGCCGTAGCATTTTTGAACCTCCATGTCCTACCACAAAGCAGTTCATTGCAGAAAAGGAGATTGAACTGATGCATAAAAAGGTAATAGATTTTTAAGTAATAGAAGGGAAGATAATGTGGCCTATAAAGGGCCATCATAAAAAATGTCACATGCTGACCAAGGATGGAAAATGACACTGGCATATCTACCCTGACATATCACAGCTACAAGGACAAAAAACAACAACAACAAAAAAAAAAGTGAAGAAATGCTACCACCCCATCAGACCCTGCCATTTGTGTCCACAGCACTGTGACATGGCCCCATGTGGATATCCCCACTCCTAGGCAGCCCTGATCCTGCAAAACATGAGGCTGTGTCTGAGAGGTTCTCCTGAACGAGCAGGAGTGGGACGGCTGGATTAACCTCGAGCAGCACGTTTGATGTGCATGGAAACCCTGCCAAGGCAGCCTGTCACTTATTAAGAACATTTGTCAAGGTTGTTAAACAACCTTGACAACAAACCCAGAGGCAGCAGCAGCAGAAGGGGGCCTGTGACACTCCCTGAATCTGCTTTATTAAATGTAGCCTCATTTGATTCAAACATCAAATGAACTGGCTGTGATCTCTCACATCTGACGGCTGACAGAAAGGGTTTCAGAATCACAGCCTGCACAGGTGGCTGGATGTCTCCCACGGGAAATCTTCCCAAATCCTCCCTGGAAAACACCTACACACACTAGCAGGGCACTGTGTTTATTCACAGTGCCTTCAACTCTCTCCCTCTGGCCTCCCATGAGTTACACCGGGGCTTTGCAAGGAAGATCCTCCACCCCTTTTCATCCTTTCCATCAGCAGGTGAGGACAGGCCAAGGGCAGGTCCCCAGATGTGCTCTCAGGTTGGATGCAGCCAGGATGGATTAACGTGGCATGGAAGGAGGCTGTATGTGTCAAGGCCTGAAGTGCATTCCCCGTGACTGTGCACCCACCCTCCTGTCCCCATCCTCACCACGGCTACAGCCAGCCCCGCCTGCCTGAGAAAAGAGTGTTTGTATCTGACTTGGGGACCTCCACAGTCCAGTCACACCTCATGCTCTCAAACAGGTCTTTGGTGAAACTAAAGAATGATAAATAAGCAAAGGGTTGCCTTAAAAAAAAATCCAAAGCATAGAAGAAACTTCAACCATTGAGAAGTGCTTAATGAAAATGAAAAGTATCTGTGCATTGTAGAGGGTTCCAGAGGGACATCTGGGGTGTGGGTCTGGCCTCCATGCTCTCCCCAGGGTTGGGTTCTCTATCAGAGACTAGACACCCCAATTTGATAAGCTGACCCCAAACTCTCATGCTCATGTGATACCAAGAGCTCCATGGAATAGAATGATTTTCCTGCCACCTCTTATCACTCAGCTATTTGAAGTCTGGAAATCAGCTCCATGGCAGGTAGAACGACCTCACACAGGGAGGAGACTGAGGAGATGCTCTGGGCAAAGACCTAAGCAGACCTACTGCCTGGAAGATGGGGAGAGAAAAATGGGAGATGAAAACAATCGTGACCATGGGAGTAACTGGACATCAGTCCCAAAGGATTGTCCTAATGTATCACATAGCTCCTCCTCAAGACAGACTGTTTGGTTACTTTTCCTTATTTTTTTTTTCCACTGAGCAAACAGCTGCTGGCAGTACCTATTAAGAAGCTTTGCCCAGCTTTACTTACGCTTTCATGTTCTATTCATAACTGTCACCAGCAAACAAGGAATGGTTACCTGTCCACTGACACTCAGGAAGACCAGGACTTAAAACATATGTGTTATAGAATAGATGAAATAATAATTTCCCTCCAGCAATATAGGGTAAGATGAGAGTTAATTAATTTATAATTCATAAAATTGCAGTGTCTGGATACATTCAGCTATTTTTTTTATTAGGGATTAATAAATACTGTAACAATAGGAGGCTGTCATTGGTTTAATTAACATAACTACTGGTATTGTGTTGGTCCACACACATAGTTGAGCTGTACTTCTACAAAATTCTGGGCATTAGTGTGGATTACGGCTCACTATATGAGCTCAGTTCTGTTTGCTTGCATATGCCTGTCCTTGTTTCTCCTCTCAAATACAGCCTGAATGGAACCATTTTCATCAACTACAGATAAGGAAATCAATGTAATATAGAATGCATGTGAATGATGACTTAGGATATTTTGTATTCTGTATATTTTATGAACAGAAGAGGCGGACGTATTTTTCTAGATAAAGGATCTGTCTGTGTTTGGAACATGCTGTTTGGAAGAGAACAAGAGCCACTAAATATTCAGTCAAAATGTTCTGAGTTTCGGTTTGCAATTACATAAAAATATTGTTTCTTTATGCAAAGTTTGAATGTAACGTCTCATTTCTATCCTCTGTAGTCATTAAATTAACAGTTACTGTGGCCTTTGGATCTTCTATTATGTCCTTTAAATTTGATATTTTACAGAAAAATTCTGTAAAATAACCTGTGGATAACCTGTGAATCTGTATCTAATAAAAGTCAATGACACAGTTATTTGTAATCATGAAAAGGAGACATGAAGAACATGGTGTGTACCCTAACCCACCATTCGTTACCAAGACACTTTGATGCCTCCTTAGAGGTGAGATCAAAGCACCTTATGTCTCTATTCCCCCACTCTGAGGAACACTCCTCCTTTAGATCTCTTACTAATTTCTGTCCAGTTAAACCACTGTGGTGGTCGGTGAGTAACTCACAGCCTCTATCAACCACAGGAGTTGTAGGCCAGGTCAGATCTCAAGGGAAACCAGCAGGCTTTTCTTGGATTTGTGGCTATCATTCTTGAAGACTTCATGCATGCCAAGTTTCACCCTGCCAGGGAACACTAACACCTGTGTGCAGATAGGTGTAGATCCATCACAGAGCAGAAAGGCCTCTAGGAGAAGTGGGACAGAAATCACGACATTCCATCAAGCTTAACAGGCAGCCTGATACAGAAAAACCTGCAGGACGCTTCTCACGATGCAGATAGGGCTAAAAATAAGAGATTATGGACTTCTGAGGGCTTTTCCATCCCCAGCCACTCCGAAGATCAAAGGCTGAGTTCCTCCCTGGGCAGGAAGAGGAACAATGTTCATGTCAGTGATGAATCAGCCATGAAAAGAGATATTGTTCTGTTTTGCTGATCTTTATTATATATTTATGAGGGGAAAACGCCGGATGAAAAATTATTCTTCTTGATATATAACTAAATAAATATCTTTGTGTTTAAGAAGTTTTTGTTTTCTTTATGCCTTTAAGTTTGGACAATTTAAAACTAGCCAGAGTGTATAATGAAAACGTTCCTGCAATGTGTGATTAATCTAAAACAACGTTGTGCATGTCAAATTGCCAGAATTTTAGGGGTAGCTGCAAGAGAGACCTGCAAAAACAAGTGCTCCACAACTGGGCCAAAGTGCTGCAGAAATCTTGGGGGTCAGTATACGGGGAGTCCAGATTCACATACTACAAATGACAACTATACAAATTCTGTATAGCAGCAGCTCTGCAGAACCACAACCTCTCTCTCAGTTTACACTTGATCACTATCATGATAATGGAATAGCAACTCTTGAAACAGCCTTTTCATTCTCCAAGAACTCAGATTTCACTCCTGTCCACTCACTTCTCCCTTATATTTCAAATCCAGGAGCACAAACTGTTGAGCACAGATGGATGTGTGCAAGCCAGCTGCTCCAGTTTTGAGGGGTGTTGAAGGGTGACCCAGTGAAATGTGAATTTCCATCTCTCAGAAGTGCGAGTGAAGCTCATCACATCGAAGGGAGAAGCAGGAGGGCCCTTCCTATTGGACCACAGTCGTTCCACTGGAGGCCCCACCCCACTGTGCTGGGGGACAGAGAGGTGTTAAGGGCAAGCAGGGTCAGGTCCAGCACGAGCAGAGACATAACCAGTATAGATCGTGGGTCCTTACTAAGACCATTTGGGGTAATATTTTTCCCACATATTAAGTAAAACAAGCTCTTCACACCTCTTCATCCAAAAGTCTATAGCAGTTTTGATACACTCCTTGTGCTCTGAATGTCTCCTTAAACAAGGAGACTCTAAATTCAATGGCTGGATCAAGCCTCAGGAAGAGAACTGAATCACTGATCATCCAAAGTAACATTTTTTTACCAATTTGAGGTCATTAAAGCTTTCTTCTCTTCCATTTTGTCCATTCACTTGAATGTTTTATATAACTCTAATTTTCACCAAGTGGGAGTTCCAGGCTCGTTATGACTTCTTTTTAATCTTGTATTTTAAATAGGAAAGTAGTTTTAATGAAGAACTGGGATTCTTGGCTAGCAATAGATAAGAAGGAATAGAGCACCCAGAGGGGCTGGTAAGATGGCAATGCAGGGAGCAAACACATGTCCCATCCCAAAGGATCAATCACTGGCAGTAATTCTGGGGACTTCCAGGAGCAGTAAAACATCACCCTGAGACCTCTATGAAAATTACAGGAAACTCCTGTTATTTGGGCAGTGGCATTAACATATATGGCATTACACCCATGCACAAAGAGACACCAAACTACCCAAACTACAGCTTATCCTGCCCCAAGGCAGGGAGGGGAGCCAGCTGCCCTCCAGGCTCACCAAGAGGGACTTATGGGGTGGTGTAGACCCTTGCCAACACTTGCTGTGTGCCAAAGGCATGGCCAGCCCACCACGCCAGGACATGGCAAGTGTCCTGCTGCTGGGACAGCACTTCACTCTGACACTTGGTTTAACCCTGCAGGGAGAGGAAGCCCCATTCTGAAGAGAGAAAAGTCTATTGCAACAGCTTCTGCAGTAAAGAAAGGTAATTTTAAATAAGTAACTTCTGCAATTTGTGTGCCACTTCAGTGATGCTCTGCTTGGTAATTTATACCAGGTACTGCTCATAGGGTGATGAAAGATTAACAGCTCTGGTTTATTGAGGGCAGTCCTCAGGATGTGTCTATTTGCCTCTCCAGGCACCAGCAGTGGCCATATCTAGGGAAGACAACATGGTTCTTCCACAACAGTCAACATGTTTTTGTTTTTCAGTGTTTCCATCTCAGCCTTGACTTTAGACTCTCAGTGCACAACACTGTCCCTTCCCAATACCATCGGACAACTGGATCCACAGATAAAACTGCCTATCTTTTTGCTATGAGAACAAAGAAAATACAAGAAGTTCCCTTTATTCTTGGATTTTCATGGGGAAAAATAAAAGTCTTGAAATCGCCAAGGATGAGTTGCTAAGGGAAGAAGAGGAAAGTAATCCCAAAGAGTATTCCAAATTGCATTGTTTAAACTTATATGAAAACCTTGACATGAAAACCCAGGAAAAAAAACATTGAGCTAATTTTCTTTACTGACAGCCTACTATTGATTTTATTTATTTAATTCTCTATATGTAAATTAAGTAATTAAAATCTCCCATTTTTTGCAATTAGTCTTTTATTGTATTTTTCTAATAAGCCAAGCCTTTGAGTTCAGCAAGAGTAAGAGGTGACAGATAGAAAAGATGAAGGAGTTTTATGCTTCAAATACTTCACTAAAGTATCTCAAACAAACTGAGGTACAATGAGATCCAACTATAAATCCTCAGCCATATCTCAAAGGAGTATGATCTAAATTAGTTTAGCAGCTCTTTTTCCATCCAAAAATTTTGCTTTTACCTTTCTTTCACCTTTCTCTTCAGCCTTAAGAAATATAAAATGTTGCACAAGATTTAGTTACAATAATTCTTTGGATCCAAAGAGGTGGTGCATGCTGAACAATCATGACACAAGACAGTGGGACTGAACCAACAGCCTTGCTAGGAAAAGTTGCTTCTTCTGGAAATGTCTGGAATGTTCTCAGCTCAAAGCAGGGTGAGATACTGATGAATTAAGCAGTCAAAAAATATCAGGAAGGGGAAAAATTAAAGTGGAATCTGTCATAGCAGAAAGGACATTTTCAATCAAATCATAATGTTATGACATATCAATGTCAAAATGAAAACTTTGTTTCACTTCATCTAATTGAAATATTGTGGCATCTCATCAATTTGTCATTCTCCGTCTGAAAAGTCTACTTCTGTGAAACTCAGATTTGCCAACAAGAAAACGTATTAGATAAAAATGTTGAAGTAGCTGCCTGCAGCACTTCTCTGACCTGTGGCTTGCCCTGAGCACAGCTTCACATGGCACCAGTGCCTGCACCCTTCAGAGAGTTTCAGCTCTCAAGGGCCCACTTAAATTGTGAGCTTAAAATAGGCTCTTGCACTTTTGCATCATCTTTTGTCCCAACATGCCTCATAAATTACACACCTTCTAAGGAAATGCATTCCTGCTGGATGGAACATGACATTAATACATATGGTATGGTCACTTGTACCTTCTCAGGCCATTTACAGCTGAAGATGAATTGCCAGCTGATCAGAAACATGTTGAACATCTATGTAAGCTGGGACAAGAGGGCATCTCTGTTTTCATCATACCCAGGATAATATAATTATATTCTGTGAATATGTTGTATTCTATTTGTGTCCCTTACTAAACCCAAGGCTGCCTGTAAAACGAATGGAGCCTGTGTTAATATTGTATGACACAGAACATTAACGACAGAGAGAACAATTCAGTGTATCCTATACAGACTGATTCGAAGATAAAGTTCTCAAAAGCCAGCCTGGAAAATACAATATCCTTTTAGTGTGTATTGTAAAAGAGCAATAAATTACAAACATCAATATGGATAGTAGAAATCGGAGCCTGTGGGGCAATCTTGTACTGAATTAAAACAAATATCTCCTTGACTACAGCTGAGGGAAACAGCAGTGGCATCATATTTCATTTTAATAGACTGCAGAGAGGTTTGCCTGGGGAGAAATCAAAGTGACTTGATTATTCCATCGTGTTAACTAACATCTTATCACACTCAGGCTCTGTCCCTAAACCAATTTAAAACCCTGCCATAAGAGGCTTTCAAAAGGGAGATCTGGACTAAAAAGCATTCAGAATAACCCCTCTGCTTTTACCCTTTATCCCATGGTGTTACACACAGATGTCCAGGTAGCTTTAGGTTCTGTAGCAGAAAGAGGGCAGAGGAAAGGCAGTAAAACAAAGTATATTAATTCAGGACCTGATGCTGGCAGCCTGAATTCAATCAAAATTCTGTTGCTTGGAATCCTGTGAGGACCTAGCTGCAGAGTTTGACCAAAGTTCTGCCCAAAACCCTGCAACATCTTTGACTGAAGCTCTCCACCACCTCCTCCCAACACTTTTGTTTTGTGTCTTCTGACTTCCCTTGCCCTCCAGGCCAATTGCAAACCCAGAGCAGAAAATAGATTCGGGCAACCTCTCTGCTGCTTATCTGCCTACCTGCCTGCTGCACAGACAAACCACTCTGCCTTTTAGTTCTCAGGGGCTTGTGACTGAGATTCACAAAGTGGTGAAGCTGCACAGGCTGGGCTGGTTTCTCCAGGGGCCTGATGGACCTTTGCAGCAGGAGCCAAGGAAGACCTCTGCTTCCCTTCTGTGCTCAGCTGGTCACCAGAAGCAGATATCCATGGAGGAGCAGCTCACTGTTCTTCAGTGGAACTCCTCATGCCATTCAGTTTTGATGCATTTGTACAGCAAAACCCAAGGAAGAGTTTTGTGATGATGAGAAGCAGTAAAAAAGATATTGCTAAAAAAAATTAGCATTTGACAATCAGTTTCAGACGACGAAAGGCAGTGTTACGGGTTGATATTTCTCTTCAAGACGGAGAAACGAAATAAGTGAAGGAGAAAGTTGACACTCTCAGACACTGAGATTTTTCATACCCTGCAATCTAAAACTCAAGAAATGAGCTTCTTCTCACAAATTAACATCTTCACTTGTCTATTTTTTCCCCCAGAAAAACTTCACTTTGCCTTTTTCAGACAGCTTGGCTCTTTTTGCCACCTGCAGTAGTGAAGGCCAAATGCACGGCTAGGCTAGTCCTGACTTGGAGGGAGCAGGAGGGAGCCAGGGCACAGGTGGTTCCTCCATGCCACATCCTGTCAGCTCATGTACAGAAAAGACAGAATATGTGCCAGCTTCCATCACCATCTTTCTATACATCTATTTTGGATCTTATGCAGCACTCATAACCATGACAACTGCCTGCCCAAACTATCAGACATATGCAGAAGCTGTCTGGTTGTCTTGGCAGCGATGTTCCCAAAGTAGAGACCAACGGAAGGAGAGCCCAGGCTGAACTCCTCAAACTGCCCTGCACAGCTCAGCCCATGTAACAAGGAAAGAGAGTGGAAACAGCTCTGCTTTTCCCACTGATGTTATCCCACTGCAACGCCAGGTCCCTGCAGAAGAAGCAAGAAATGAGCTACTGTCACAGCAAAGCACCTCCAACACTTTTGTGCAGCCTTAGCTCGGCTTGTCACCATGACCAGGATGACTCATGGAATCTCCTCCTTGCAGAATATTTTGGAAAATGTGGGAGCAGGCCAGGACCAAGGTCTCTTGACAGTAATTGGAAATGGGGAAGTACCCTATATTAGGTGTCATCCTCATCTTCAGCAGTTAGCAAATGCCTTAAAGCTCAAAGCATTTCCAAAGTATCGTCACTGAGGAATCCATAGCTCTTCCCCACTCCATCCCATTTGCAAGCTGAAGATGGACTTGCAGAAGAGCGTGCAGCTCCCCAACTGCTGAAAACTCAGTCCCTTCTCTTCGCTACAGCCATTGCCCCTCTTCTACTATCACATTTTCACACACATTCTACTGGAAAACCAAAACTGATATTAAGTCAATGCTATCTGTAACAAGGCAGAGCAAAGGCAACTCAGCAAACTGTCAAGAAACTGAGCAAGGAAGGTTGCACATGATTAGGAGGAATAAATTTATTTTTAATTTTTCACTTTCTTTTCCATCTATTGAGCAAGGATAGACTAAACTGACATATGGGTTCCAGGACTGATTGGTTCAATACATTTGAGAAGAGGACATAGGTATGCAGGAGGACACCTGTTGGGGATGGATTTCTTCTACTCCTGGCACCATCACTGGGAGAAGTGAGAAATTCTATCTTGCAAACCTTAGATGGAATTGATAAATGGCCTGGAGTTGCTATCCCGAACATTCTCAGTTAGAGTTGCTGGCACAGCCTATAACTGTCAGTGAGGACATTTTAGAAAATGGGATGGTGATCCATCAGTTTGGCACTGCCACAAATTTCTCTCAAATCCGAGCCTGGGAGGTGGAGGAGTGGGCCAGGCGACAAGGCTGAGGTGTGACAGTGCTGGGGACTACCCGCACACAGCACGGGTTTTGCTGCACACATATCTTGGGAAATGCTTTCCACTTTGTGATTATGTTCAGACCCTTTTGGATACAGAATAGATCCAGGGGGTTAAGTACCAGGGTACTCCTGGTGTTTTGCACTTTCTTAGGTCCCATTTATCTAATGGTGTTCATCCGTGCAGTGCTGATGCCTCAGAATTACATTGCATTACAGAATTTTGCTGTTGTAGGTGAAACCATTATTAAGGTTGTCTGACAAATCCCGTGATAACCCTGTTTTCACACGCTTATAACTTTGCCAAGTTTAACCATTAAACTGATAATTTCAATTATTTCAAGATGAATTCATCTGGAAACTTTCAGCAGTGACAGCTCAGACATTTACAGAAAAAAATATAAGAAAAATATGTTAATTCTGGTGAAGTTTTCCAACAGAAACATCCTTCATCCTGATTCTTCAGAGTAAAGAATATTCACCCAAGCTTTAGCTAAGCTGATGATCTGTGAAAATGAGCAGTTCACACATGAGTACAGGGGAGATGTGCTATAGTTCAAGAGCTGTTATTTCCTACTGATTCTGTCCAAACTGAATGCATTCCAGTGAACAAATTCCTGGCAATTTCAACTCTGGATGGTTACAGGCTGTGCCAGGACTGCTTTGAATTGACAGCAGAGAGATTTCTTTTCATCTATCTTCTCTGCTGGATCCTGACAAAATGGATGAGTTGGCCAATTTGAATACAAATGAGAGAAGGTTGGACCACCAACCAGAGAGACGAAAGGAAATGTGGGAAAAGGAAGAAGGTAGGAGTTAAGCTGGTACTGAATGGTCAGGGATCAATAAGAGGAGATACTAAGATTATTCAATTTCAGAGAGTAAGATGAAGGAAGAATTAGTAGAGACTGCTAAGGACGAGGAGGCAGATGAGTGGGCAGGCAGGGCTGTGCTGGAAGGGAAGACCACTGTCTCCCTTACTCTGACCACTGATACTTTCCATGGACTGGAGCACTTTCCCCAGGAGACACCCAAACGACCCCATCCCAATACACCCTTCGTTCTGCCTGCTGCTCCTGGGGACTTGTTCAAACTCGTGATGCACTAGGTATTTATTTACAGAAAGTGGAAGTATGCAACCGAAGTACCAGGTCCCAAATTCTGCTGTTTCACCGGATCTGCTTGGAAATGCAAATCTGGATGCTCTCAGTAAACAAGGATCTACCTTTATCCTGGTAATGAGTTATCCAGCAAGTAGGAGAACAGTCTCATATGCTTCTCCTCAAGATTTTTGTTTTAATCTAGTCTTGTAAAATCTTTTTCCATGTCAGGTAAAAGAAGCAATGCAGTACGAATTCTCATCAATTCACAGAACAGCAACAGATATCAAAGACAAGAGGGACACATCTTTAAAATTAATGTCTGTTCACCTTCAAGAATGACAGTGAACCCTTACATAAGCTTCTGGGGAAGAAGTCCAGAATCCACACATCATTTGCCCATCCATAAAATCAAGCCAGGACAGAGCCCATCACTCCTGCTCACAATTCAAGACCTTATCAAGGAAACATCACCACAGCTTCCTCCGCCACAGCAAACTTTGCCATCCAGCCCCTTACACACTCCCAACACAGAAACAAACTGCAGAATACTCCCAGCTGAGCTTGACATCACGTTTTCTGCATTTTCTGTCTTCTCTGGCTGTTTTCCTACACAATTAACTCACCAGGTGGATATTAGCAAGAGTAAGAAAAACAAACCAAGCTGACTTAAGTACAGTAAGTAGAGCAGGAAATCGGTACCCACAAGCTCAGCAGAATATTAATTACCAAGCCACAAGTGAGACAAAAACATCATAAACATCTGCATTTCTCAGCAAAGAGTGAGGGAACCACAGAAGATGCAAAGAGATGAGCAGGTGATTAACTCCTTTTAGCTTTGGGAAAAATTAAGCACTGCTCTTGGCAAAGGATGTGCCACAGGCACAGAGGGCATTTGCTGGACACCCAGGTGTGTTCTGGAGACAGCCAGGGCATGGCTGGAAAAAGCCCCTTAGTGATACATGTATTTAACCACAGGAAAACAACTTCAGACATTTACAGAGGCTTCCACTGCAGTGGCCTTTGGTAGCACCATGATCCATGGTTTATAATTTTCTTGCTTTTGTCTGTTCTAATTCACAGGCATCATCTTACAGAGGCACATTTATAAACACTTCTTCAGTTTTCCAAGGGAATACTTACAGGGTTCTGGCCATTTATAATTTGCTTCTCTCAATGTCATTAATAAATTACTTCCATTTAAAAAACCAATCTCACCATAACTGGACTTCTGGCAATAAAAAATGACTGTTCTAAGACAGAGGCAAATTACTAGAGGGAAAGTACCCTCCTAGTCCACCACTGCCCTGCTCCTGGCAATATCTCATCATCTCTTTCACAAGTTCATCAAGTTTCACTTTTAAATGAGTTATTGGATTGGATTCACTGCAAGGCAGTGACCATTTGTTCCTGTGCCAGCTTTGGCCTTCAGCATAAACACTGCTGGTATTTACCCCCTTGTGGTAATTTATACAGTAATTATAATGCATTTTCATCTTCCATTTTGCTGGGGACTAAACAAATCAGTTGAAAGCAGATCATATGAAAAGACTCTCTCTGAACTTGCTCAGCTCGACCTTTCTTTAATACAACTAATCCACACATAAATAAGACTGAGTGTGGTGATTTTTTTTAGCATTTCAGTATGTGTTCAGCTCTCTATGGCTGATCTGTGCCTATTACAACTTGTGTGATTATTTGACATTTTCTGAGTTGCATTTCCCTACTGGTTCACAGTTTTATAGCAAACATAAGACTGCAAATTCTTATTACTAGGCCAAATTCTTTAATATTTACATAACACGACAACTTCTTGTGTCACTGACGCTTCACCAGCTCCAGTGCCACAGAATTCCTCTGGTGTTTCCCACACAATGCTCCAGGTACCCACTGCAGTGGCAGCATCTCCCAGACCTGGCTTTCTATGTGGTTCTCTGTTAAACTTCAGCAACTTTACAGCCACCAGGCTCATCCTGCAGCATAATCTGTTGTCAGCTCCACTGCAGGGGTCCTCCCTCCCTTTGCAGTCCTCTCTTCTGCTAATCCTGCCCTTCCCAACTGCACTAGTAACACATGTGGCATGACAGCAAATGCTCACTGAAATCCAGACAAATCAGATTTACTGCATTCCCCCTGTCTAGGAGACCAGTAACAGAATAATCTGCACAATCTACCTTTATTAAACTCAGGTTATATTTTATCTTATTATCTCCATTGTTTGAAATGATTCTTCCCTTTCTGGATTACACTGAAGCTAAAAGGATGAGCCTCTACATGTCCATATTCCCCAGTATGAACGACTTTTCCACATAGCATTCATAAAATGAGCAATGTCTGTGTGTCAACAGACTCTTGATTTGGGATGTCAGATCCTTCAGCAGTCTGGGGCACCATTTCCTACTTAGATGCAATTGCTTCATTCTGCTTCCTAAACACTCGTCTCCATCCTCTCTGGCAACAGATTCAATGATGAAGAGCACCATTTGTCTGTTTACATACTAGTAGCTAAACAACATTCCACTAATTATTCTTCCTTCTTCGTTCTTTTTTCTCTCACTCTTTTTTTTGATGGTCATCTCACTCCTCTCCATGCTGGGAATTCTCATTTTTCCCCTATGTTTTCTGACCAAAGAGCAGTACCTTTCCTCTCTGAATCACATTTTGCATTTTTATGGACTTCCTGCCTGCAAATATCCCATTTTTTATATTTGTTTGTGATTTCTCTGCTATTATTATTATTGTTATTATTATTATTTGTTGCTTTTTAAAAAAAATTCTCTTAGACTAAATGTCCTTCCCTAGCAGAGTTTTCCTAGGTCTGGTATATTAATTCTACAGCTTTTTACCTCTCTCATATAAGGAAAAAAAAACATCCAGGCCACTTTTGTATTCAAGTCCAGAGTTTTACAGCCTAGTTTGCCTCTATAACTAGTTTTCTTCACTTTTATGAAATAGTAAATCTTAGTCACAGTTGAATGTTTAGCCTTCCATCTAATTTAAATTGAAACAACTCATGGTCTCTCAGCTGAAGGTCGTTTCTATGTCTATGACTTCTATAAAAATCTTAGTATTTTGCAAATCTGCACTGCTTTTTCTTAGTTTAATAACTATTTGGGAAAGAAATCCATGAATTATCACATCCTGGTAGATTTGCGCCCAGCATTACGAGCAGTATTTGTTCTCCAACATCTATTTGGAAAATGAAAATCTTTCAAAATGACATAATTTCTGATAGTTTTTATCTCACCAATAATGTGACTGAGATTTGTGAGTCTCAAATATGCCTTAATACAATGAAACACATTTTTTTTTGTGATTGAGTTTAACCTAGAATAATTTCATCACAAAATTACAGCCAAATCTCATTAAAGTAGACAGACTACATATCTCTGCACCTCTGCCTTCAGCAGAGCTCATTTGAAAAAATTCTGACAGGCTGTATCCTGCTTATTCCTGCTGAAAGAGGGTATTATTTCCCCAGTTAATTCCAATTAAAATAATTAAATCATGCAAGCTGTTATGTCCTAGCAAAGTTCTGTATGCAGATGTGTTTCTGGTACCTCTGGCTGCTAAAACAGGGAATGAAACAGTGCTGCCAGGAGCAGAGGGAGAGGCACCCATCCTGTGAGAGAAACCCCCGTGTGCTCCTGCTGCTGGAAATCTGCTCTGAGGCTCAGGGCAAGGATTCCTGCTCCATGGCATGGCCACTGATGCTGGAGCAAAGCAACCCAGCATCCCCTTCTCCCCCAGTGCTCTGCACAGCCCACTCCCATCACGCCAACAGAGACTCAGACTGCCTAGCCAGGAGCTGTGGTGAGTAATTCTCACTTTCCCCTGGTGAAAATAGAGCTGGGCTTGTCCGTTCTGCCTTCCCAGGGAGATGAAGAAAGGAGGTGCTGAGGCATCAGCCTGAAACACGCTGCTGCATCTGTGCTGATGGGCTGCTGACAGGCTGGGACAAATCCTTGTGCACATCCCTGCTGCTTTTTTCAGGTTCCTATGTGCCCTAAACAGAGAAGCCCTGTCCCCCAAAGGGGAGCAGGGGGTGTTCACAGAGCAGTTGCTGCTGCCTCAAGCACCATGATGCTTTCCCAAGAAAAGAAGTGGCACAGGAGGCAAGTAACAGGCAGCAACTAAAGGGAAGAGTCAAAAACCCTAATAAATGGAGGTCACTGAGCCTGCACCCAGAGCAGGCACCAGGAGATGCTCACGACCTTCAGCCATGAACAGAGCAAAAGGAAAACAACCACATTCCCCTCCCTCCCACAATGGAGCCCAAGAGTCAAAAATCAGGAATACAGAACATGCTGTTCCTCTAATGAGCTGGGAAAACATAAACATTGCCCTAGAGCCAGACATCTAGAAGCTCCTTTAACTAGTAGATTTTAAGATCAGATGCACCTATCTTAGACATCCACAATTAATCTGAAATCCAGCAGACTAGAATATATGCAGCACAAACTAGAGATGGTGCTTCCAGGAAAACCCAACAGGTACAAAAGCTGGGTTAAAAGAATACTGTCATTGCTGAAATGAAAAGCTGCCAAGAGATCAGAGAATGGAGCTAGGATGGAAATGCTGCCAGAATCCTTCTTGCAAGATTGCTGCTGGCTCTCCTCAGATCTGTGACTGGACTTTATTGCAAATCCCAACTTATTTTTCCAGAGAAGATGCTTAAGAAGCTTCAGGGCATTTCACTTAAGCACCTTCTACTAATAGTTAATTTGTGAGACAGACAGTTAATTAACACACACTGAGTGGAAAATAAAAGCTTTCTTCAGCTTCCAAATTACTTGTTTTTTCCAAATGAGAGGGCTTTTTCTTCTCCCACAGAAAAAATGTCCCTTCTACAGGGGTATAAAAAGAGAGGGTACTACTAACCCCTGTCTTCCCACCCTTGGTTATGACCAGGTCAAAGGGACACATTCCTAGCAATGCAAGGACAATGATTTCCATCACATACCTGTATTTATACTCACTACACACCTGGACAGCTCCATTTTCCAGCTAAAGTCACTGAACCAGTGCACTTCCATTACCAGGCTGGAACTTCCTATGTAATTTGCAGTGTTTTATGCTCACTGCTGGTTTCCTGAAAACATTCCCCTTCTTAACCAGTACAGCACATTACCTGCTCAATTTTCTCCCCTAACAAATGCCAATACCTTTTCCCCTCTTAACATATCCCCTTTAACTCAAACCTCAGCCCCAGAATTGTTTCTGTTGCCCTTCTCTGAATTCCTTCCAACCTCTGAGTCATAAAGGAGGATTTATTGGACAAAAGATCCACTTTTAATAATGCCTTCTGCTGTATAATTTCACTGCTGAAGCTAACTCAGGCACCTTCTGTCCTGTTGGACTGTGGCTTGGAACAATCCATGACAGCACGTCTGGAGGAATTCTGCTGAAGAAACTTACAGTAGCAAAAATGTCAGATACAAAGCAAGAGGCAACAACCATACACAGAACCTGGGTGACTGGGGGAACCTGTCAGAGCAAAAGCAAGGAGACAGCACTACTGCCTTTAATAACTTTTGCTGTGTACATGGTCACAGGTCTATACACAAACAATTGCAAGCCCTTAGACTGTGACCCCTGTTCCCCCCCAACTACATGAACAAGTGGGAACAAACCTCAAGTTGTAATAAAAACTCACAGAGAGTTTCTTTTAAACATTTTAATTAACACTGCAGTTTCCAAATGGAATAAGACAATCTCTCTCCTTTCTCACTGAGCAGGAGCTCCCTTTAAAGGCAGATCATCGGGAATGTTATCACCTCGCTCTGAAATGAGAGTGCAAATTAAGTGGCAACATTTTTATTACCGATGATTGCAGGATCATCTCAGAGCTTCTGGAGTGTCTGGGAGGAGGGCTGGTGTACATCAAGGGAAGCAATGCACAAAGGAACACTTTGCTCATTAAAACAGCAAGTATTGTCCAAGAAATGGGAATATGGCATGGACAGTGTTGGGCAGCTGTACTAACTCCTAGACCACACATCCCTGGCAGAAAACATTTCTTAGCACAAAGAAACTGGTTTCTCTCCCATCCAGTCTGTTCAGACTGAATTTCTATCCTGGCAATAATGAGTAATAGTCCTTGCCAGCAGTGACTGATAACATGTCCTGGATGCAGACATCAGCCAAGAGGTGGAAATTTATTAGGGTGGTATTGAGTTGGACAGAGAAGAATCTGGATGTAGAGGTGACAGGTTTTGCATGACATAACGAATCTCTTCCACAACCCACTTTCTTATGCCCAAGTCTTCTCTGTCCTTCCTGTCACTTTCCTCCTACTTCTTACAAAGGAAATTATTAACACAAATGCAAGCATGCAAAATTTTGGGGGGCAGGAGATTTTTTTATTGTTTTTTTAATGGCAACCAGATTGTTCCTTCAAAACAACCAGGACTTCCATCAATTTAATAGCCCCAGTCTGTATCTGAGTACTTTATTAAAACTGCTGTGCCTCCCTCTTTTTTTTATCACCTAAAGCCTGATACTGCAATACAAAAGACATTCACGTAGCATAATGCGGAAAGAGGCCTGTATGCTCCTGAGACACTGAAGACTGATTATTACCTTTCTTTTTTATTTCTGGCTTCCCTGGTAAGTTTTAGTGGTCTTTGCAGATGGCTCTGAACCTTTCTGCTGGAATATTTATGCACTAGCTTATTGTAGCAGGTTGCTCTGTTGCTGCATTCTTTCCCCAGTTCTAATCTCGGCAACATATTTACGTTTGCGCTTTGAAGACACCTAAAGACATTGGAAGACTCTATTCTACTCTGCGGTCCCCTAGCTTCCAGAGCCAGGAAGCCACTTCAGCTGAGTCTTCCAAACCATCTCCAGGAGACATCTGCAGAGACCACTAAGACATACCAGGGATGCCAGGAATCAAAGAGGGAGGAAATCCCTCCAAGGGAAACTTCACAACCTCCCTGAGCAACCTGTGTCTGTGCTCAGCCACTCTCACAGTAAAACAACATTTCCTGGTGTTCAGACAGAATCTCCGGTGTTTAATTTTGTGCCCACTGCCTCCAGACCTGGAGCCAGCTGAAAAATCCAGCTCTGCCCATAAAGTTTGCCCCTTTGTTTCCTAATGCTCCCAGCACATGTGACATCGAGAGAAAAGACTGCATGAAATATGATGAAATAGGAAAGAGTTCAATAGATAAGGCAGGAGAGCAATGAGTTTTCACCATCAATCAAAGTAATTCTCAGGTCTCCCAAAGAACTTTTCTACCCCACTCTCCTAGACCCTCTTGAATACAGCTTTTCTTCTGCCAGGGGTCCATCTAGATGAGTATTTTGTTGCTGGTAGGGATCAGTGCTGGCTATATTGGTGAAAAGTTTAACACTGCTGACAGCCCTGGATCTCCAGCAATCTGTGATATCCTTTACAGCCATCACTTACTATGTGAAGAATACCTTTTTCTCTGTTTTAAAATTGCTAATACTCTCCTGGAAAATACTGTCAGAGATACTTAGACAGCGAGGTTCACCCTCCTCTGAGACTTCTCAGTGGGGCTGTGCTTCCAAGGACTCACCTCAATGCTCGAACTCATCTCTTTCTCTTCTCTGCACACCAACCTTTATGACACTTTCACTGCCTCTAGGACCTGCTTTGCCCCACTATGTGCCTAGACCTAATTAGTTCCCTATTTGCTCTGCTCTGTCACATCACATGAGACTTTGCAGGTCCCTTCCAAACTGCTGTGAGAGGACAAGCAGTCACTCAGATTACACCATCCTCCATACAGGATGGATAAAAACCCTCCAGTCCTGGCCCAATTGCTTCATTAAAATATTGCTCCAGGTAAAAATGACTCAACCAATTTTGACAGGGGGCTCACAGCTTGCTTTACACAGAACAGGACAATTCAGTCACACTTTCCACCCTGCAACTGCTTTCTCAAATACATCTGCAGGTATTCCAACACTAAAGGTGATGGGACATCCTTAGCAGAAAAGGGACAGACTAACAAAGCTACAGAGGTGCCATTTGTCTGGGCAATGAGGGCAATCAAAAAAACCCCAAAATCCCCATGAAAACATGAAAATAATCGAATGGCAGAACTTTATTAGGAGTGTTTATTTCATTTAGCTGAGGTTGAAGAGGGCATGGTCATTGAATTGCTGAAGGCTGAAAACACCCAGAAACACATTTCTCCTTCTCATTTACTCACCATAATCTAAAGACCAGGTTAAATAAGTCCTCTTTTGCAGTCTGGACAGTTACTTTCTGCTGACTCTGCAGTCACACACTAAAGAACTATTCAGTGGCTTTTATTACCCAAGAAAACAGAAAAGAAACAGGTTTAAAAAAAAGGAAAATGACTAGTAGGAAATTTTTAAAAAGGTACCTAATCTGGAAAAATAGCATCATTTCAGATGCTTTCAAACCATAAAAGACTAGAAGGGGAAGCAAAAACTGCAAATTTTTATTGGATTTGTGATTAATCCCCCTATTTACCGAAATAATTGCTTCTAAATCTTTATTTTTCTCTGAATATTAGTATTTTGAGGAGTTAAGGCTATTCATACATTAGCTGATTTATCTGAATGGACAAGAGTCATGTAAGCCCACTTTTTCAAATACGTGAATCTGGTTTGTGCCCTCAACACTTTTGTTATGACAGCCTCAGAGTGTTACAATTTACCTACCAAGCATGCACACTGTACTTGCTATACAATTAGACAGTCTGAGTATGGAAATTCGTCTTTGTCCTACTCAGTGTGGATCTAGCTTTGTACAGATGACAATGTAGTTCCTCTGAGCTATTCCTCTTTCCTTCTTCCAAACATTTTTCAAAGGAAATATAGTCAATATTTGCATTAGAACCACAAGATTAGGGTCATCTATGATTTAAAAATTACACTGCAGATTTGAGTGGTGGAAAGAAAGCAAGGGAGCAGCTGTAGCCAGGCTGCACAGAGCTTACCATGCACCAGCAATCATTGCATCATTGGCTCCATCACTCGAGGACTCTGTTTGGATGGTCAAACTCGTAAGCACAGCCATCCGTTAGCCCTGGGAAGATTAGACAGACAGATGGCTCCTACAGAGAGATGAGTTAGAAAGATGCAGGGAGGGATATTTTCACCACATGGATGCTGCCAAGTTTTGCAGAGCACAAGAGGTGCCCTGAGGTCTAGATCAAAAGCTAGTCCCCCAGGATCTCCTGAAGAAAAACACTTCCTCAGTTCAGCCAAGAACTTGACCAGAGGAGTAACTGCAGATACAAGATTTCCTGTTGAATTGAGGATATGCTGGTGTCCCTTATGACTTAGTTACTATACAAGGCCATTGAACCAGACCCAGAGATAACCAGCTTGAACAAGATGGGTATGAACAGCTTCTGGATTCCAGTGCTAGCAATACATGGAAATACAGCAATGGCCACTGCAGCCTTCTCTTAGGTGCGTTTTCAGTAAAAAAAACCAAAGAATAAAGTGAACAGAGAATCTATGCAAGGCCACCAACTTTAAAATACACTCAGAATGCCTGTCAGCTTTTGCTCACTTCATGCAGGTTTCAACAACTCAAGATTCAAAAGCTGCAGGAGGGAAAGTCCATCATTGATAATTACATCAATGCTCACATAACAGTGAAACTGCTAACCACAAAGTATTTTACAATTTGAAATTACATCACTGTGAGGAGATTACAGCCAAGTATTTGAAGATACGATTGATGACTACAGGCACAAAGAAAGGGGACACTGTGAAAGTGAAGATAAATAAAAGGACACAATGACCTAAGAAGTGCATGCTGCAGACTCTCTTGCAGGGTCTTTGGAAAGATGTACAGGCTCCTCTGAGAAGTGTGTGGCTGAAGCTTTTGTTGCAGAGCACACAGCTCTGGACAGCTTCCCCTTAATTTTATGCCCACTGTGTGCTGCCCTTAGCAGCCACTTAATGCTGCCCTTAATGCACTCACTACCCCTGCTAAGGCTGGGAGTCAGTCCTCTGCTGAAAAGATAATGGTTTGATCCTTCCCAGGGAAGACTCTAGGATGGAGATGAGCTCATAACCTGCCACAGATTTCCGTGGGGTCTTACAGCTTGACTGTCTTGGTCTCCTGTGTTCTAGAGTCTTCCAGTATTCGCTACCTTTAGAGAAAACTTTGAAAAGATCTCCGGGCTATAGAAAATTTCTTTCAGACAGTCTCCAAACAGATGACAAGAAAGAGAGTCCTAAATGATGAGCACAAAACTGACCTTTTGAAGTCTGTAAATAAAAGGTGGAAGAACTGCTGGGCTGGTGATTACTTTGAAATCCCATTGAAACCACAGGGAGCAGCAAGTATTTACAGCACCACTGGCAATGAAGTAACTAGGTGTCAGAACAGAGATTTAGCTGAAAAATACGGTATCTGACTTCTAGGTTTATTCTTTCAGGTGGTGTCAGGCCAATTTATTCTGTTTTGAAGTCAGACAGTGATTTCCCTACTTCCCTGCATCATTGCAACTTGACAAACCTGAAAACCAAGTGCTTCTTTTTGCCTCTTTTTTAATGAATAATAGTGCTATCCCAAGGAGAAGCTGCCTCCAAACACTGCTGAGGTATTGGAACACTTCTTTGGTTGACCCACGTGGGGTAAATAGGGCAAACAGGGGCAGGATGGCTGAACTCAGAAACCTAGCTAGGTGTAGAGCAATGTCAACCCTGGAAGGCTTCATGTGTGAGAGGCTCATGTGAGCTCATCTCTTTCACAGCACTAACAACCCAATAGGAAAAGGACATGTGAAGGAGAAAATCTTCTGAGGTAAAGAACAATGCAGAAACACCTCATGCTGTCATGTAGTGACTCTCTTATCAACTCAAGCTCTTACACAGTGCCCTGAGCACAGCATCCGAGTGCCTGTCAATCACCAGCACGCTTATCTGCACTCTGTCTCCATGGGAGCAGGAAAGCAGTCTTATCTCTACCATATAGATGAGCAGCTGAGGCAGAGAGATTAAGGGCTCGATTTGGTTACCTCAACACAGGTTTCCAGTGCCATCTAAGGTGTCCTGGGGCATGCAAGACATGCACAGGGCTGGCAGGTAGGACACAGGTCCTAAGGGAGATCTGTAGAAGCCAGGCAGGGGATGCTGGCACATTGCAGAGGGACAGGAATGTCCAGGTTTAGACAACTGAACTGAAACATCGAGTCAAGGCAAGGCATTTTTGTGAGAGCAGGGAGCTGAACCTTACAATTTGTCCTAACAGCACCCTAAGTACAAAACTCCCAGCTGCAAAGAGGGACACAACATTTTTTTAAAATGTTGACTGCAGGCCTGTTTTATTATTAAATAGTAGTACCAAGCTTTGTATGCCTGGGACTTAAAAAAAAAACCTACTGCATACTGCTGTCAGGAGCCTGTGTATCATTTTCCAGGCTGAGTATGAACATTCATCCACACCCTTCTGCCAAGAAGATCTCTATGGATCTATGGAATAAGGAGTTACTCTTTGTCAAACTCAATAAAAACACAGATTGCCATACAAGGGGCCAGAGTCAGTATCAGAGTGGCCTTTCTCCACCAAGCCCACAAGCCCAGACTTCATGCTGAGAGGTGAATGTACTTCATTGTGGCAGTATTTACAGAGAGACACTTTCATTTTAGCTCATGGCAAATCCCTGATGACTATTTAGGAGTTCATAATGAGCTTATTGAGGAAGAATGAAAGGATGCTCAAGGTCACAGCACCCATAAGAGTGCTATCAGTCTTGACATGAGCAGTAAATAAGGTTCCCAAACAGCTACCAAATCAGAAATAAGCTGTATGCAGAGAAGCTGTGCTGGCCTTGCTACAGGCTGACATTTTGGTGCATTAGGCTGAGGACAGACTTGCAAAACCACTTGAGAAGTTTGGACACTTGGCTCCCCTTTGCAGCAGCTCAGTGCAAGAATGGTGGTGAGGCACAGCCCGGCAGGCCTGGCTGCTGGAGCAGCTTCCTGCAGCCACACAGGCATCCCTTCCCTGCCATTTGTCCCCTCTGGGCTAGACTGTGGCCATGTGCCTTGCAGGTCCACATCCCAGCTGTTACCTGAAAAACAGGTTTAACCAAATAACCCTCGGGGATGAGTCTGATTTCAGTCCTTCCTTCTGGCCTCACTCTGAAGATAAGAAAACACTCACAATCCCCAGCCACAACAGGTACCCTCCATTGTATTCACAGCTTCAAGAGTGAGCAGAATCTGATCAATGTCTTAATTTACTTAAGCCTCACAAAGACTTGAAAGAGGAGAATTATTTTTATGTTATTATTTTTTAATATGTGAAATCTGATTAGAATAATCCTGGCAAGGCAGAGAGTGATAAGCAAATAAAGTAGGTGAAAAAATGCAGTTTTGAAGAAGGAAATTGATTTCCTTCCATCCCTCCACATTTGAATAATAAAGTTTCACAAAGACCTTCTTTGCACAAATCTCCTGGAGATCCAAGAAACTATAAAATACTTTGCTAAACCTTTAATAAATTGTCTCCCAGAGCTCCTTACAAAAGCAGAGATTGTTGCACAGTGGAAGTTTGAGACATTCACACTCAGAATCCAGAGGGAAACACTTCTGTGGGGATGCAGAAGTATTTTACAAACTGCCTAAAACTAGCCTGGGCCATGCAAGAAGCTGAAGCTATGGGAACCTGGGTGCTTTGCCACTAAGGACTTATAAACCAAAGATAAGTGTGGCCAACAGGCATCTTTCCCTTTTCTACACCTCTCCTTTCTTGTGTAAAAGCTGGATAATTCTGTCCTTTATCTGGAAACGACTTTGAACTTTCTGGCAGACAAGCCAGTCGTGCTATTACATCCCAGAAAGACACAATGATTTCCAGTTTCCAAAGCAGGCACTATTTCAAATGAGTTACCATTTTTTCACCAAAAATCATAACCATTATTAACAAAGAACATTCAGAGAAAATTCATACTCCAATGCCTCAAAAAGGAATTGGTCTTCCACATATAAGCATGCACCCATCCACTGGACATTACCCAAAGACTGAGCAGGAGTCTCAGGGATGCTGGAATAAACATACTCATCTCAGTTTTCTAAATGAATACCATGAATACCAGTTGGTTTGCTCTAGGTATAACCCAGTGGTAGTGACAGCAGACACTAAAATACATCCCTCAGTACCACAGAAATTGTACTGCTCCTTCCACCATTGATTGCCTTGATATGTGATGCTTTACAGCCATGCTTCCACCACTGAAAAAAACCCTATAGAATAGAATTTTCTGTTGAGTCCCTCCCAGTCCACCTCCAAGCAAAACCACGAGTGCAGAGTTGTCTCACAGTTCTCATTAAGTCTCTGGTCATGCCTGGATGGCATGAGATGCCCATGAGAGGGGATGACACAGTGCATGGCACTATTCCAAAGCACTACTGAAGCTATGTGAATTCCAGACAGACTGCCCAGCAATCCACCTGGATGGTTTCTGGAACTTAACCTAGCTCTGAAAAACCAAGTATTTCTGCACAGTCCAAGATGTTTTCTCAGTGGTCAGAGAGCTCAGTCTGCTACAGTCTCTGTTATTGGTTTCTTCCAGCTGTCACTGTGAGTGGCACTTACTGGAGGTGGACACTGAGTTAAATGCACCCACAAGGGGCTACCCTTACATTCATCTCAGTGAGAGCAAGGGGATGTATTGGGTGCTCAACACCTCTTAAAGCAGGGCTTTAAGCTATCTGAAGACCCATGCCTGCTTTTGTTACTGCAGTTTTCTTGCAAGACCCGGCTGTTCAGCTCCTGGGGGCATCAGCCCTTACCAAGTGTTTATTTTCAGAGCACTGCTGCAACCCTGAGCTTCTCAGGAGCAGTTTCTAATTCTCCACCTGCCATCTTGTGAAGCTGACACCGTAAACAGCCCCAGCTCCTTGGGTGGCTGAAAAAGAGATATCTGTGGAGCCCTGAGCAACTGCACTTGACATATGGTATTAAGATGTGCAAGGGAAGATGGCTGGCAAAGGATGACTCTCCTGTGGTTCTTTTGCCTGCTCCCATTATCCTCAATGATGATTACTAGGGACATAAATGCTGAGGAGCCAGAAAAGAAATGCAATGGGAAAACAGAGGGAAAAGCAATCCCACCCTACACAGTGCACAGCTTTGAAAGCAAACTGATTTGCTCAGACACAAGATACTACACAAACAAGTTGTGCTGCTGCTGATGCACCAGTTCCCTAAATAATCACAGTGATACAAAAAAAAAGCTTGTAATTAAAGCAAAGTATTAGGATCAAGGAGAAGAGAAGGCCCAAACCAGTCTCCATGAAGGACTTTGGGCATATCACATCATGTGATGAAGTTTCCCAGTTTGAGTGGAAAATTATCAGCAACTCACAGGACATCCACAGACATCTCCTGTCGACAAGACTGTGGTGAGCCTCTATGAAGACAGACAAGCAGGAGGCAAAAAAGACACAGGGTATCTCTAAGGACAGCACACCCAGTGCTTATTTAGTGACAGCTTCTGCAGCATGCCAGGAGAATCAAGGTGGAAAAGTGCTTTGTCCGGCCAAAATGCCCAGAGCAGCAATAAGAGGTGCAAAAAGACAGAGGTTGCTTTGGACAAGTCAGCGTAACAGCTGTGAGACTTTTTCTCCTAAGAACAGGAGGGCAACAACCAACATTATGGAACCCAACTGTTGCACATGTGCACAGCACTCTTGTCCTGAGCTGGCTGGATCCCTGGCAAAGGTTCTCCTTCCAGCAGCATGCTCTCCCTGCTGAGAAGGAAGGGGCTCTGTGCAGCCACCTAACTGCCAGGGAATAGACACAGTACACAGGAGTGGGCTGCAGGGAACAGACTGCAGGCACCAGCTGCAGAGGGTGATGGTTCTCCTTGGCACAAGTACAGTCCAATGCTCAAAACCCATCAGCTGCCCCAGCTCCACCACCAGCCTCGGAGGAAAGGGGAAACCTCTCTGCAGTGCACATGAATCAATCTGGAGCATTATGGGACAATTTGGGGACTCAAGCCATCAGAAGCAGGAAGGTCACTTTAATGGCATGTCTAGCATGAGTGCATGGGTTTCGAGCACTGAGCGGGAATACCAAGAACTGCCCTTCTCAACCCCTGCTTGCTTCACATTCCTGCTGTGGGAAGAAACACCCCAGCATGGCCACTGTGCTTAAGGGAATGCCAAAACTGGGCTAAATCTCTCCCCTCATCTCACTCTGAGCGTGCCTAGAAAGTTGGACATTATCTTTCTTGGTGCCTTGTCACTCAACAGCCTTGTTCAAAATCCCTGAGGTTCTATTTTCTTCTATTTCACACTTACAGTGATTTAGTGGTGGGAGAGAAAAGGCTGTGCAGGAAATTCATACTGATTTCTATCTCGGGGGCTTTAGAAAGAAGCAGATAATCTTTGTCCAGCAGTCATTCCTCTGCAGTGTTCCAGACAGCAGCTGGGAGTCTGTAGGGTGTGCACACAGCTTCCAAGGGCTGTTATCAATAATGCATTTGATGCGCAGCCTTCAGCAGCTGACCAAGGAAATGTCTTATAAAGAGAAGGAAATCCTTTGGTGCACTCAGAAGGAAAGTGGTGAGGAGACAGAAAAACTTACCATCATTGTGCCATGTCTAATTTATATCAAGAGGTTCACATTTCAGAAATCTTTTAGCATGGAGCTGGTGCATAGGTATGTATTTGGAGGATTGGGGAGCACATTGTGAATACCAAAATACTTTTAGCTTTCTGCAATCCCCTAGCTTATAGGGAAGAGCTGCAGGAAAGACTACCACTGCTCCCAAATCACAGCTCCTCTGCACCTCAGATACCATCAGTATGTGGGAGGTGGCAGGGCAAGCTCATAGTCTCTTTACTGCCTTCTCAATGGTGGAGACATTGAAACACCATATTAACCTGTGACTCTTGTGTGTGTGAGGATTTATTGATTTCACAGAGGAACAATTAATTTAATGTTGTTTAAACATTTCAGGGCTCATCAGGCTTTTCCACAGAAGAGTAGACACCTCCACACAACAAAGTATGCAATCCCGAGTTCATCAGCAGTGAAGAAGGTTAATCAAGCAAAAGCTGTTGAGAAAGTCACAGGCATAAGAAAATATAGTTTTCATCTGCTAAGATAAATCTGCTGGTTTGGGTACGTTGTCCAAAATACACTGACGTGAGAGTAGGAAGTGGTTAAGGAACAAGGGAAAGGATGGCAGAACTAAGGTGAAGAGCAGAAGCTTGGGAAGTGTAACTAAAGAACAGCAAAACTGCTGCAAGCAAATGAAATTAGGCACGAAAGATTAAGCATGTAACCTAATTGCAGGCAGAAAGGTGATGATAAACCATAAAGGGCCTAATGGGTACCAGTCCAACTATGATTACTTGGTTCTCCAGTCCTGAAAGCAGTCTAAGAACAACTGGTGCAGCAGAGAGTGTTTCATTTAAGTTTGGTAAAGAAGGACCAAGCTGCAAGTCCAAACTCTGCTCTGAATCATCCTGTCTGGTCTCAGCCTCCAGCGAAGTGAGGATTTTCTCCTTCTATTCATGATGCAAAAGGGGCCTTGACTTTAGCAATGGAATTCTCAAAATCCCAGATTTCTCATAATCCTGCATCTATAATTACACCCTCTACTCCCTCCTGCCCTGCACCACTGTGTGGGGCTGGTGGCCATTAGCCATGGCCATTGGGTCACTACACACTTCTCTGAAGGGGTCCTGAGCCCACAGGCTGATGAGAATTACAGCACAAACAGGAATGTGCAAGCACATGCAGTGCCCTGCTCGCTACCCTGCACTGTCACAACTTCCAGGGCAGGACAAGGACCAGCTGGTGGGATCAATGAGCTTTGTGTGTGTTTGAGCTCACATTAAGGTTAATGTGTGAAACAATCTGCTCAGCAGGACGTTGGTTAAACTAACTGGCTGCAGAGGCTTTGGGATGATTGCTAAACCAACCTGCTCTGCAGAAGGTCCAGGGTGAAGCAAAGCCTCTATTGTAATAATGACTGTCTTGTGTCATCTTTCTGCCCTGAAGAACCAAGGACCTCTGAAATGTGCCTGTCCCCATGGTGTGGGATGGCATCATCTCAAAACCCTGTGGGCCCCACCCTAGAACCATTCCAGAGGTAAAAACAACCATGGGAAAAAACCCAGGTGTTACAGCAGATATTAATTAATTAAAAATTTACAAGTTGACTAATGTAATTAAATGCCCTAGCAATAAACAACCAGCAGATCTGACACACTCGGCCATTTCCCCTCGAGGTTGACATTTTCAGTCTCCCAGGAGGGTTGGGTGCATTTTTTAAAAAAGTCAGTCCCTGTGGCAGTGGGTGAGCAGAACAGGCTCTGCCTGTGCAGCAGGCTGCTTTCCCAGTGCCCTCCAAGCTCTGTGACAGGGCCAGCATGCACAGGACATAGCCTTTGCTGCTCTGGCACATCTCAGATGCCATGAGGCCAGCTGCAAGGACCAGGCAAGGCTCAGGAGGCCTGGAGGGGATCCAGAGCCGTGTCCTGCCTGCCTGCTCTGCTGCCAGGCTGCCTTTGGGCAGTGCTGCTGGCAAGGTGCCCCTGAGCTCGTCCCTGCTCGCACACAGCTCACAGGCTGCTGGCACAGCCCCACTGGCCATCCTGTGCCTCTGCAGAGCTGAGCACACTGTCAACACACAACACTTCACAACACATCACAGCAGGGACAGCAGTACACACAGACACCTTCCATCCCATGCTCCCTTTCAATGATGCATGCACTGCAAGAGCAGATGGGAAGATTTGGAGATATCCAAATCTTTGCAGTATGGAGTGTCTCATTCAGAAAGATGCCAGAAGAAGCATTTGAAAGAGACTGGTACTCAGCACAGCCTGCATCCCTGCAACAGGGGTGACCAGGGAACACAGATTCACAAAAGCACCAAGGTGCAGTTCTAGCACTTCACTCAATTGTACATACATGTTTCAGACCAGCTTTGTAACTCCTACTGTGCATATCTACTTCGATAATTTCATGAAGTTCCTGTGCCAGAAGTCTGCCCTGTATCTTGGGATCTATAGTAAGAAAAGTCTATAGTATATGAATTGAGTTTCTGTGATCCAGAGACCTCAGTAAAATTATTTTTGTTTTGCAGATGCTTAGTCAGGACATTACCCTTTGACAGCAAAGCAGGGATAGTTCAGGTTCCCATCCAAGCCTTTCTGCTACAGTACCCTACATTCCCCACTGTTTCAGCCAGTCTGTCTTGAATTAGCCCAGGGACTTAGTCTCTTTTTCTTTTCCTTGGCAAACAGCATTATAATTCAATGTTTCCATTTTTTAAAGTTTTCCATCACTTGGCTCTCAGTTATAATTACATTCACACAGTCAGTAAAGTTTTTTCCTTGGATTTTTTAGCCTCTCTCCTGTTTTCACCTCCAGAGCTGTTAGTCACTGTTTGGCAAAGGCACATAATTTCCTAGTTTTATCCATTCTGTATTTGAGTTTGGTATTATTAGAAAAGAAATCCAAATCATTTCATTAACACACACATGACCTCAGTCAAATATATCCTCACTCAAAACTTTCCTTGCTTCTTTTCATATCAGTGTTCTGGACCCAATATTTGTCCTCCCTCGACTACAGAATAAAATGTTAATGATAATCCCACTGTAACTCGGGATATCCTAGAGCTTTGTCTAGATTTCACTTCTGGAAAACAGATAACAGACAAATTACTTGACAATAATGGATAAATTATGGATAAATGATGTTAAAAACAAGAAAAGCAGGCCAGAAAGTTTTAGGAAAAGCCAAAAATTAGCCAGGTAGTGGAGAGAAGAACTCAGTTACCAGCCAGTCCTGCATTCCCCAGCTAGCAAGATGCAAAGGAATAGTAATGGAAAGGACTTCTACTGTAAATACCTCTCCAGAAGGACATTTTGAAAGTCGTCTTTTGGTTTTTGCCTGCTGGGATAAATGCTCCACCTGCACATCATTTCTGCTAAACAGGGGCTTCACTGCACACTGTCCTGTCCTCAGTCTAGACATGTGTTAGAACTCCCTTCCAAAATCGAACTCAGACATTGTATTGCCATTGACTGTTCTGCTTTAACCTCATCATTTCCCCTACAGTGATTAACTGATCACACACAACACACAGGCAAATAATAGGCAAGCTCTATGTAATGCTACTGCTGCTTAGCACCTGCTCCAAAGGCTCTGCCCACCTGCTTAACCAGGGCTACGCCTGTCTGGCCTCAAGAAAAACAGCAAAACAAACACTGTGCAGGAGATGGCAGCCTCCACTGATTCATCCCTGGCTTCTACTCTTGCCTTCACTTCAACTTACAGCACCCCCTCCCTGAGTGTTTTACTCTCCCTCCACATTTCAAGGGAATCTTGTGGGATCAAAATGCTCCACCAAAATCTAAACATTTTGTTCTGATTTTATTAGGAATGAAAAGGCAATGTAAACTACTCTAAAGTTCTTTCAAAATGGGAATCTGTAATGTTTCTTTGGGGAAGTATCAAAATGAGATGAGTCAGCACCTCTGGAGCATTTCCTCCCAATCTTCTTCCAAAATGAAATTTCAACAAAAGATCATAATTCTTCCCAATACTGACAGACCCCTGCTCACAATGGGAATGGCCCATCCCTGCTCCTCCAGCTGGTGTCAGGCAGACCACTGCATGTTCCTAAATACTCTGTGCAGCTAAGGCTAATAAAAGTATATTGTTACTGAAGCTTAACTTATCCATTATAATTTGTATTGCTGTCATATAAGACAAGGTAACAGGAGCCAGGAAAGCAGGATTAGGCCCTGCTGTTACTGATTTTTTCCTCTGAAGATCTCTTGCTTGAACAGCAAATCCTGATCTACCTCATTCCAGAAGTGAATTCAAGGTGCAGAGCCCTATCCCTCCCTGTAGGAGCTATACCACAGTTCTGTGCTGGGAAGTTCAGGGAATACAGGTACCTCAACAGGATGCTAGATGAGAAACCTGCCCCCAAAGAGCAACAGAAATGCACTGTGCCACTCTCCTCACCTAACAAACAGAACAACATGGATGGCAGCATCTCAGCAGGGGAAAAGGGATCACTTTATTAATGAGATTGTATTTACAAGTTTCTATGCTAAAAGGATGGCATGGCCAGGGTGCCTGCTAGGAGCTGTATTTTAGGAACATTTCAATGCAAGTCAGGAATCTGCTTCCAGAGGCTGGCTCCTCTCAGGACTGCTGCTTCCTTGAGTATCCATTTTGTTCCTCTATTTATGAAAAAGTCAGGGGAGAGAAGGCGTTTTTTTATCTCCCAGTTAATGCCTTCATTCAGCGAGCCCCTTCAAACAGCCAGTGAAGAAGAGCAGATACTCTGAAGAGAAATTTAAAGCACATTACATTGCTCTCCTGTTGTGCTTTGCCTTTGGAGACATTTCCCTCCCTCCACTGACCTGGCTTCCCTGAACTAGGGAATCCTCCCAACAAGTGTGCTTTCTTACAAGGTTTGCAAAATGTCCAGAATACCTGCCTGGCCTATATGTACTTCTGACCAAATCAACTAGTACCACTGGAGATCAAACAGGAATTAAAGAAATGTCATTGGCAGGAGTAGGTTTAACAGCCCAAACCTATTAGGGGAGAGAATGCAGCATTACTGAGTCCAGCCCCTGACAGGAGTGCAGCAACCCTAGAGGAGTTGTAGCAAAATAGTTATAGCATTGCAAGCAGATTAAAAATACAGTTAATATACATACTTCCCCAGATGCCTGTTCATTATTATTCAAGACATGTTTATTATGCAAAATGATAAAGCAGAAAAAAAGGAGAGGAAAAGAAAATGCAAAGACACACTGAGCTTTTAGCATGACTGGGGTTTTCTCAATGCTGCTTAGATTTTTTTTAATTATGCATAATCATTCCCTTATTAGCAGGAATCTTTGAAGTGATTCAGGCTCTAATTTCAGCATTTCAAACTCACAGGTTTATACTGAAAAACCATAGTGAGCTCTTGTAAGCGACCCATTTTTTTTCCCTCTGCATTCTCTATCTCTGCTAGGGTTTTCTACGTCTTCCCAATAAATTATGTATCACAGTTTGCCATCTCAAAAATAATTAGAACTCCGAGTTTAAACAACAAGGAGTATCTGAGAGCAATACATTTTAGAAAAGACATGTTTTGCACTTGGGGCAAAACCAATCCCAGCTGCAATGCCACAATTACACATATCATATGGAGAGATGCACTTTCAGTGTACTTGGAGTGATTGGGTGGACCTGTGGAGACTCCATAGCCCCATGGCCAAAATCCGTACCAGGAGAACGAGGTTTTCCTCCCAGGCAAAATAACTTCACAGGCACTCCCTTTCCCATGCCCCGGTGAGTTGTTGCAGGAATAACAGAGGGAAAGCTGGAAACCAAGAGAAGAAACCTCACAAAGAAAAGTTACATAGGAGTGGAAGTTAATTTGTTGGTGGAACTATTAATTCCAGACAGACAGGAGAGCATGTTCTGAGTCTTCTCCTGTAACAATTAGGCTGTAAACTCACTGGAGCAGGACAGACCTCTTTATTCCATGTTTCTGAATCCTGTGCAACAACCAACGTGTGGTCTCAGCTTCTTCCCAAGCGCTGAGGCACTACAAGTTACACCCACTGCCTTTTGTACATTCTGTGCATTTTTACTTTGCCATCAAATGCTAACAGTGGATCTTCAGGAGAGTCATGCCCCTCGCCAGAACAGGTGCTGATTGAAAGCTCTGTGCACCATCACGGAATTTACAGCTGCTGTGCATTACAGGAAATCAAAAGGGAACACACCAATGACTATGCAAGCTTGCTATGCAGACAGTGGCTTGCATCCTACTTTCTGCAAAGCAGGATGCCTCCAACCAAAATATTATTTTCTTGCCTACTTATCACCTAATTCCCACGTCGACCTCAGAGATAGCAATAACCTAGTCTGGAGGAAACAAAATCAGGTATCTAGTGTAAGTAAATAATGCACAAGTCCCCAACAGCTGCTTCCCAAGCAAAGAAGGTTTAGCATCTAATAAATTTAGGCTAAAAGCCTAAAGCTGGCTAGGAATATATAGTTGGCTTCAACTCAGCAACCCAGGCTGATACTATACCTGCCTGAACAGATGAGGTAGGGATGAGGAAATTAATTGCTGAAGGTAGTGAGGTGGCTGAGCCACAAGTTTTTACGAAGTGGTGTCTCACCACGTTTGGCTTCAGAGGACTCTACTCAGCCCTACTTTTGTGCTAACCAACACAAGGAAGACTTTTTCCTGGGGCTGTTTATTCTAAGCCCATTGGCCTACTCAGAAGGAGCTGGCACAAGCCATCCCTAAGACCAGGCTGGTAACAGCCTCTGGGTCAATCCAGGGTGATGATGTCAGCCAAGACCTCAGCTGTCACACAGAGATTAAACATCACCAAAAAACCCCACAAAACAAACCCAAAACAAACCCACAGGGATGACATATTCAGAAATAGCATAAATCTGGGTTCAAGAGGAGGGAAAAAACCCCAACCAAAACCAAAAACAAACAAATGAGCCAACAAAAAAAAACATTACTATGGATAATTTTATCTGAAACTGGACTCGAGGGTGTTCTAAGAAGTCCTTACAGGGCTTCCACGCAGCATGGAAAGCAGCCAAGCAATTCATTTATCAATTGGCTCGTGTGAGTGAACAATATCTGTAGGGAATGTTGACCCATTTTTTTCACAAATCCCCCAAAAAAGGCTAGAGAAAAAAATCCAGGTACATACACAGAGAAAACAAAGCTGTAGTTTAGGGTCTGCTAAGCCAAGAGCAGGGACAATGTGTCCCTTGGTGTGGTCAGCAATGAGGTCCAGGTAGCATGGCCTGGAGACCCTTGCACCACAAGGAAACCTGCAGCATCCAAAAAGAGACTGCCTGAACAGGTTGAGCTCTTCTCAGACATATCCAATTCTTTCATGGCATCCTGATCTCATCCCTTGTCCTTTATTAGGAGCTTTACCCACACTCCCTGCTCCTAACACACTTTATCCACAAATTTTCTATTTCCTTGCCTTGGGGTTTGCTCCCAAGCACAGTAAATTCATTGATTTACTGCTGTAAGAAAAAGACAGAGGCACCAGTCATCACAAGGCAAGTATCCAAAAAGGTCCATCACCCATTTACTGCAAGCAGATACCTTGGATCACATTGATAAAATGAGCAGTTTCACTCTTATTAGCTCAGACAGAGCTCAATGCCGTCAAGCTGTGGCATGTAATGAGGTTCACTTCATTAAGCACCGGCCATCACAGTGCATCCTTCTCCATCAGCCTTCCCTGATTAACCTTCCTGCTCAAGACAGGCACACTCACTGGAAATAAGCAGGCCCATTAAACCACCCTCACTTGAATATATGTGTGATCTGGTGCCTTTTAGGATACTTGAAATTACTAACAGATGTGTTTCCTGGACAGCATGGTCTTCCTGCTGTCTACCACCTCTTGGTGCGTCCCTCCCACCCTTTATATCGTGTCTCACTACTACTAGAGAGAGGTAATTTTTCTCTACATCTCCTCTAGTCTCTCAGCTGTCAAACATAATTTTTCCAACTCTCTATTTCTTCTTTTTCCCAAGAACCACACCTTTCCCTCCCCTGCACTATTTGTTCAGAAAATGATGACCAGTCACTGGTCCAAGAGGACCCTGTTGGCTGGCTGTGGCTCTGTGACACACTCTGATTTCCTGCAGTCCTCATCTACAGGACACTGATGGTACAAGGAGACTCAGAACTGGGCCAGAATCGTGTTCTGCACTGCACAAACAGGGCAAAGCATCAGTCCTGAGCCCCTGACAATGTGCCCAGAGGGATGCACATGCAATAATGCAGTACCACACCATGCTTGGTCTTACTTTTAGGACTCTGATAGCTTTACAAAAAGAGGAAGTTTTCATTGTTCGTAAACCAATTTAATTTATTTAGAAGCAGTCAATTATGTTTACTGGGCTATGAAAGAACAGGAAGCGTCTGGCATCCACAGAGATCCAGACTGATCTCTCTTTCTCTTCTTGACAAGCAGCCAGTTTTGAGACCTATCTTGCCAGGCATACTAACACATCCTCTTGCTTTCTACCCTGAGCTTCTGGGGAGACAGAGCCTTGTTATATCCCAAGGGAAAAGGGAAAATCCCCATCATGTGAGTGGTACAAAACTGACCAGGAACAAAGATGGAAGATAAAAGTTAGAAAAAATTTCACAGAGCTACCCAAACTGCTGTCTTTCAGTGGTCCCATCTCCATGCTCACATACACTTTTGAAGCAAAGTAAGTGCCCAGACAAGAGCAGAATCACTGCACTGTAAATTTACACAAAGGCAGATGAGATTAGAATCTGGCTATGCACTGTAAAGCTATCATAACTACAGAAATGAGAAGTGTATTATTAACTATCACTTTTTACTATGTAGAACTAGAAGAAAGTTATTTGAAGCATAAAAATTCTGGCAAAGGGCTGCCATATTTAATAAATCACCGAATCAATTATTCACTGTGAAAATCAATTACTTACTTTAAATGAGAATCTTATGAATAACCTCATGCCCTTTCATGCCATCTAAGAAAGTTATAAGGGAATTAGTCATCAAAAATTGCTGCACTTATCTTTTATGTGCATTAAAAAGACCACACAAATAGAGGGAATTTCTGCCAACAGAATAGTCCAGAACCCTTTTAAGAGAGTCAGGGAATTGCTGTGGATTTACATTGCAGTCAAAAGCAGAGTATGACCCATTGGGGCACTACCTATGATCAGGTACCTGGGTGCAATTCAGAAGCAATCCCACCAAGTCCATGTCATTTCACAAATGAGAAATCAGAATATGACCAGCCAACTCTATACAAACGCCTCAACGACGTGACTTACATTAAGTACGAACTTAAAGGAACAGAAAGTGTATCTTCACAGGTCAGGAAATATTGCCACAAATCTCCGTGGAGACACTTTAAAGTGAATATTGCATGGCCTTGCAGCAGCTCCCCCTGCTCCTGCTTTTAAAGGTTTGCTGATACGTGACTGTTTTCAGAAAAAGCTGGAAGTCTCAGCGCAGTCTGCTTCCTCCCACCTACAAAACCAAGGCACTCCAGGAGCCCAACAGTGCAAAGTACTTACTGAGCTGTAGAGATATCCCTCGGCATTCATGGCAACGTACAGACCTGCCTTCACCCCTTGGATTGCCACCACACGAAGACCCACAGGAATTAGATTGAAAAGGGCTGTGGAAGGAAAAGAAAAGCAAATGTTATGGACTCATCACCCTACATGGTCACTGCTGCTTTTGCCCCAGGGCCAGCCCACCCCACTCCTGCCTCTCCACATTTGAGACTGCACTACGATCAAGCATCCTGCTCCCAGCTACAGGGAAGGACTGCAGCCATGGAGCTGATGGTGAAAGGAAATTTTTAAAAGTACTGAGTTTGGCTGCCTCCCAAATGCCTTAAAACACCCATCAGTCTGTCTGATCACTGCCTTTGCAATGCCAAGGGCTCATCCGTGCTCCCAAGCAAGAGCATCATGACAGCTTTCTGAGGGCCAGCTGAGCCAGGGCAACTGCACATATCCAGACTCTGCCTGTGGCAAACACAAAAACACAACTCAGTTTAGATCACCCTGAAACACATTTAAGCCTAGTCACACTTTCCTGCATTTGCCATATGCTAAAAGACTACACAGACAGCGACCATGGCCAGAAGAATGCAAATTAACTTGGCTGTGTGTTTGCCCATGTGATCCTGGGCTGTCAAAGGAATGAAGAAACTCAAGAAGAGATAGTGCTCCATTCTGGGACATCGGCACTGCTCCCCATTCAGGATCAGCACTGGAGAGGACAGAAGAGGACAAGATCTTCCATTATTCAGTTTTACTGCAATCTTATTGATTAAAGCATTGCAATCACTTCCTCTCAGTTAATTACTTTATTGCTTGATTCCCACCCAGCAGACCCTGTATCTCATTGAAAGACTCTCCCCATGAGTATATACATTAATGTACTGTCAGGCTTTTGTTGCATTTCTAACAGCATGGGCTCAAAGAGAAGACAATTACCAGCACTGATAGACTGAGCACGGAAGTATTAGCACAGCTTTGTTTCTACTGAGCTTTATAGGACAAGAATATTTATATGTTGCAGGATCCCAGCTTACAAAGAGCTAACTAGAACTCATCCCAGGAAGCTGAAGATATAGAAAGATGGGAACAGGGTCAGGCACAAATAAAAGCACCAATACAGTGGAAGTACTTCACTCAAGGTCTCTTCCCACACGACAGCCCTGAAACAAGAATATGCAATGCCACTTTGCCCAGGACTTCTACCAGTGTCTTGGCTGAGCTGGTTTCAGGGTTCCTTCTAAAGAGGATCCAAAAATTCCAGTGCACATTAATTTTTCACTTAATTCCCAAGGAAGATTAGATGACTCCCCTCAATGAGGGGAGAATGTATGGAGACACCTAAAATCGAGACACCTCAAGTCTAGTGAAAAAACCCTACTCCCACCCCAGCCCCTCCTTGTGCTTTTAGGCACCCTATTCAGTAAAACATCAAAGCATGTGCTGAAGTCTTACAAATCCAGTGCCTGTATGTGTGTTTTTGGGGGAGAATGTCCATAGATGTATATGGATGTAAATGCAGTCCAGGCTGGGTATTGGTCTGTGAATAACAAGTCACAGTCAAGGACAGTGCTATCTAGTACTGTCCCTAGACAAGACAAACACATTCAGAGTAACTATTCAGCATTAGAAGTGTTGTCTGTCCCCTTCTCCCTACCATGAAAGTCTAAAACCTTTTGCAATTAACAAGTCTGTAAGCAATTCCCCTTCCCTATTTCTTCCTCCTACTGAAAAATGGAGCATATTACTGCTAATAATGAAACAAAATGGGCATCATCATTCACTTCCTACAGCCAATTTGTCTTGTATAGAAAACTTGTGACAGACCATTCAAACCATTCATTAGGCAGCAAGGTGATAACACCCAGAATTAGTGGCTGAGAAGTTCCACTTGGAAGCACCCACGTGTTTCCAAATCTCCTTCCACCTCGACATGCAAAGGGAGCAAAGGAACAATCCTGCTGTGCTGTGCTACAGTAGGAGGACCACTGCCAGTTCCCAAACTCCCTTGGACCCTGCTGCACCCACGATCATGGCAGAGCATCTCCTCTTCTAATGTAGGGAAGCAAGTGGGCAGGCAAGCATAAAGACATAAAGCTGAAAGAGATAACTGGCAGCCAAAAGAGGCTTTAGGAAGCAATTATCTTCCTCTGTTAAAAAAACCCCAGCACTTTGGGTCAATCAAGATCTTGTAAATTCCCAGAGCTATGTCTGGACTCAAATCGATAAATACCTTTATAGAAGTTGATGCCTTTTACTATCATGCTTCCAAATAAGTATTTCATATTTAGAACAGATTTAAAAGCTTATAAGCTTTATAGTAAGAATGCAAAAATGGCGGGGAACCTCTCAATCAATCCAAAAAGCAAGATGTCTCATTTTTAATGAGGAAAAAAAAAATCTGATTAATTTAAAACAGCAGATTTGAAAACAGGAAAGAAGACTAGCTATGGTAGAATAGAACTAAATGCTGGGTGTGCCGGTATGAAAAAGAGAAAATTTTAAAAATGCTTTTGAAACTGTTTCTCTACTGCAAATGGCACATATTCTATGCCATCTGCAGCTTCATGGAAAGGACATGCTCTTTTACTTCATGGGCAAAAGAAAGAACTTGAAGATGTCGAGTATTTGTGCCCCTTTTCTTTCATTACATCTTATCATCTTCAACCAGCAGTATTTACACCTGACCCTACTACTTCTAGCACACTCCAGTCCTAAACACATGAGTATATTGTCACTTTTATGCTATGGTGATTTATCAGCTAAATTCTGAATGCATGTTTCCCTATGGGTCTAAGCTATCTACAGAAACAGAAGAATGAGGCAAGACTTTCCATATACAAGGTGTGGTCTATATGCTCAGCTTTAAACAGCAGCAAGTCAAAGAAGCTAAAGTCATTTATAACAGATGATTTGTTCTTGAGCAAGACATTTGTGCTGCACATGGATAACAAAGAACTAATGGAGGATGCAACAGGCCAGAGCAGCCTCAGTGCATGAGGTGGTGAGGATTAAGATCCTGAGGGAGTGAGGAAGGCTGCTGAGATAATCAAGAGGCTCTGGTGCAATACATAACAAAAGAAAAAACGAAGGGAACTTATTTGCATTTGCTTAACTCAAAGAAGGGAAAGCCACAGAGAGATTCTTCTCAGAGGAGCACAATGAAAGGACAAGAGGCACTAGACAAAAGCCTCAAATAGAAATGAGGGCTGGATATGAAGAAAATTCTCTACATGGAGAATAGTGCAGCACAGGAATCCAAGAGGTTAGGAGAGGTTATGGAATAGGTCATTCCTAGAAATGTTTGAAAGAACTCGACAAGGCTCTGTACAGCTGAAGATAACCAAGTGGAATGCTGGAACCTCCTTAATCTTTTGGTGTTTCTGGCTGGAAAACCCCAAACAATATCCTAGATGTGCTGGGCTGTTTCCACCTGGTCAGTCTATTTCACCTATCCTTTCTGTACTGTCCATTTCCCAAAGCTTTTCAAATGTTCAGCAGGACTATGTGGGCAGACAAGGAAGTCCACTTGCTCTTATGAAGGGGCATTACCCTACTCAGCCAAGGGGAGAGCATTTACAAGGCAAGCACTGACAACAGCAGTGAGCCCTGAAAGGCCATTTGAGATCACTGGAGCTGGAAGGAAAAGATACTACTCCAAGTTGGGGTTCATACATCACAGGAGGAACACAAACAGGGGCCTCCTACACCATGAAAATGCACTCCAGAGGGAAGAAAACTCTTCACATATCCCAATGCCAGCAGCCAGAGAAAGTGCCCCCTTGCTTACATTGAGATGGCAATGTCTCTAACGGCATGGCAGAAGGAACAGATGTCCCAATGCTGGCTCCTGGGAAGCTGGCTGGACGCCCATTCAGATGCCATTAGAATTTGGCTTCTGGGTTTTTTTTCTTTAAGTGAGAGGAGGTGGAAAATAAATGCCATCAGCTTCAAGAACTCATATAAAATGGGCAACAGATAATTAATTTTAAAATTGCTTAAATATTAGCAGTTCCTCTTGTATAAATAACTGAGTTTTTATTAGAACTTTTAATTCCATCAGATGTATCTGAGGGACACGGCGTGTCTCATTTTAAACGTTTATTTTGCCAAAGTAAACCAATCTAACATATTCCATGAAAATTATGCATCCTTTCACAATGCTAATTTCAATAATCAGTGTGGGGATACAGAACACAAAGCAATGTATGGAACACAGTGTTCACCAGCTGTGCCAAGATGACTTCTGCATGGAGAATAGATGATCATCTAGGGTGGGAAGGATCTTCTTGTGGTTCTCTAGAGTGCCCTTCCCTGCTGTGGATGCAAGTTAACCAACCCCTCTTCAGGGATGGGAAAATACTATTTATCTAGTCTTTGATGAGATGTGCTCTTGCACACACTTCTGGACTGGCTGGTCAGGAATCTTCTGGAGAAGCACTTCAAAACAGAAAATTGCAGTGAAGCAAATCTGTAAGCCGTTCACTTACACGAGTAACTTTTGACTTTTTTGTGGTCAAAATTTGCAATTTTTTTGGAGGTAAAGAAAAAAAGGCAGTTGGCTTTATTTTGGCACTTCCAAAGTGCAAAATGTGATTTCATTTTGAAGCTGGAACTGGAAGCTTTGTATATTCTAAAATGTTCATTCAAATTGAAGATTTATGGACAAGACCATGTGGTAAAAAGTCATATAAAATTGAATAAAGCACAGTCTGAATTTCATTTTCAGGAGCCAAATATTATCAGATTGGATTCTTTCCCTCTTTTGAGATCCCCTGAGATCAGAAGATGGGGAATTCTTTGGCTTCGATCTTCTCTCAAAAACTTGCCTAAATTTTCCAGCATACTCCCTGACTCTGAGCCAGTAGCTTGGCACAATTTAGTGAGATGCTTCCCGTCCCATCAAGCTGCCGAGGCATGGCTGCCATCTCACCAGATAAATTTACACTGTAGAAGTGTACTTCAGCCCATCTATTTCCAGCTAAGAAGATTGGGTCGAAGGACCTCTCAAATACTCAGCACCTGGCCAAATTAATCTCTGACATTTCTGGGGGGATATATAAATCACAGCTCTTTAGGCAACTGGGGCCCAACCTCAGCCATGCGAACTCAGGAGGTTCCCCTGCAACCACTGAGGGTGCAGCAGCTTCCTTCATCTCCCCTGTCAGTCTGAAATATTGAAGAACTGCACTTACATTTCTCTGCTGTTTACCTAAATTCATCCCTTCTCCCATTTAAGCCCATTACTTTGTTGTTCGCTCCTCTGTGATAGATGAGGGCAATGAATCCCTGTCATCTCCAGCATATCTTCCCATGTCTTTGACAAATAGGCCTCCAATGGGATTTTCTGCAGCTTAAGAATACCCCAGGTCTTCTTCCTTTAAGAAAAAGCAGCTAATACAGCCCACTGAACTCACCCCATGTGTTGGTATCTCAAGGCCAGACTCTTCTTGAAGGAGACCTGAATCTCTGAGTGTAGAAGTGTGTTTGTGTGTGTATGTGCAGAAGTCCACAGATTCTCCTGCTCCACACATAAATCAGAAATTTCAATTAGCAGTATTTAATTTGTTCAATATCAATGTATGTAAAAGGACTAAATCCTGACATTTGCATTTGATACAGGCCATGTTTCTGGTGGATGCAGCCTCTTGGGTCATTCCACAAGGGCTTTTCCAGCCACCTGCAATTTCAGTCACCATCTTCCCACAGCTCCTCTTTCCTGTATGGACCCCCAGCCCTGAGCTGGCTGCAGCAGAGCAGTCCCAGAACACACCATGCTCCTGCTACAGCACCGTGCAGCTTCCTAGGGATGGGGTGAACACCAGGGATGTGGGGCTGCAGCCACCTTGCATCCCTGTCCAAGTGCACCTGCACAGGACAATGTCAATGCCCTGCTACATGTGCTGCACACCTACAGGCACCCCTCAACCTGCAGCCCATTTCTGGAGGAATGCCACCCTCAATCCAGCTAGGACCATCTTTGAATTAGACCAAAACTTGTCTGCAAATCAAGAAGCCTCGTCCTTTCACAAAGTACATTAAGTTTGCTTCCATCAACCCTACCACACAGATGAACTTTTGTTCATCTATGATAATGACTGGGAAGCCAAATTCCAAGCTCTAGCAGTGGTACAGGGAGCTCCAAACCAACACAGATGAGAAAAAGCAAGACTTGAGTCCTATTCTGTTGATGCAATTTGTAGCAGTGAGGATCTGAGTTAACTGCCCACTCAGGGATGGCACTCTGATGCCTATGAAATGCAGAGATGGTGCAGGAAATATTCTACCTTTTTTAACCTTTTGAAGAGCTTTGGCATTGACAAAACAACTTACTCTTCAAAAGGAAGACTGACTACTTCTTTGTATGCATTTAAAGCAGTATGTCTCCTGCACATGACCATGATTTTCAAACTGTTGCCCTTTGTTGCACAGCACAAATCCAACACCTCTGAACAGGGCTTTGGAAGATAACCTTTTTTGACAAGGTCATTTGATACCCTCAGCCTTTACACCAGCCTCAAAGCACGAGACTTCAGTGAACAGCTGCTCTTCTCCAGCCTAGAAATTCCTGATGCTTGCTGAATTTTTTGAAGCTATAATAGTGAAAACGATTTTCTCCTCTTCTCCTTGGAGAGAGAATTCCCCGTATCCTTTACCCACGTGGCATGTGTATAAATATAATCTCCTTTCTCTTCTGGCAGCAATTCAAATCATGGGTTTTATTCTCCACCCCACCCAGATGGCAGTTACAGAATCGGGGCAGGAGGGAAGAAGATCGGCGAGGAAACATATGAAATTATACTGGCAAGATTTAAAGGGGACGGATAGATAGAAAAAAATGTGCAGAAAACAGCTGTCTTCCTCCTAATTTGATCTTTTCAAAAATGAACGTGCACAAGTGAGACCCACTAGGTGATGCATTTGGTTGTAATTGGGTTGCAAAACAGGCTAATTTTTCTTACTGTAGTCACTGTTTTCGTCCTTGGTCCCATCAATTGTACCATCTGGGTGCATCTGCAGGAAGTATTCCTGCTGGCTGAATAACCTTGTCACAATTCCTTTCAGCTGGGGTTCTGCAAAATAAAAATAATAATTATTACCAGATATACTGAGTAGCACAAGACTCAATTTGCTTGTCCCCCCCATTAAGCCCTGAGTATATGTAGAAGTGCTTGGCAGGTAACAGTGCTTTCAGTGATTCCTTTCAAGCATGGCTGTAAAATATTCATATATAATACACAGACATACAGGCAAATACAACTGAGATCAGATGAGAAGGTAAAATGAAATGCATACTCGGTGCATAGAAACAGATTATGGAACATCAGTTCTCTGAAAGTTACCTACGAAATTGAAGTATTTAGACAGTACATGTGTTTAGAATAGGCCACTTGTTCAGAAGACTATTTGCTAGCACTATTGCAAAGAATGTGCCCATTGTTTCTTATTCTGCTCGTGAAGTGAACCACCTTGCTTTTTGTATGGTTGAGTCACTATCATGCAGTGTCAGTTTTATGCCAGTGAAAAGCTACTTAAATCACTGGTATGACAGTGGTGTAAACACAGAGCAACTGAGTGCCAAATCAGGGCTGCATGTGAGTCCAACTCTGTGGGACTTGGGGAGAAAAATTCAGAAAGGAACAGACACAAGACGTTTCCAAAACTGACCTCTGAAGCATTTTTGGGCAACCATAATGGTAAAAATAAAACAGACCACCTATTTTAAAATCCTGCATGCTCCCTCCCTCCTAAAACATGTGCCACACACCCTGGCAGATAAGAATCTTTATCTCCAACGGGGACCTTTCCCAGCTGCTGTGTATTATGAGCCAGCCATACCCTAGCTGGGTCTTCCCTACTGCCTCTACAATATTTTATACCTTCCTGCTGAAGGGTAAAAGGAAAACATGAAGAAAAGCAAAACCATAATGAACTTCACATGACAGAGGTGTGCAGCTTTACCACCTGTCTCCTCATCCCCCTACCAATCACCACAAACTAAGTGGTGAAAAACAAATTTGATTGTAATCATGAAAGTCTTAAAATTTGTCACAGGCATTGCTGCTGGAACGCAAGGGAGCTGACTGCATGTGAGCAGACACACTTGCTGGATGGAGGAGATCCTCCTTGTGTGACAGGAGGTTGTGGTTTTATGTGACCACCCACCAAAAGTAAATAAATAAGACCCAATTATTGCTGGATCAATGGACAGGAAAGAATCCAGCGTAGCATACCAAAATCTCGTCAGGCTCCTGCCTTTCATGCCTCTAGTGAGGCTGTTTAATAAGCCATGGTTGTTACATAACCGTGGTCACGTTGTGTGATAATGTTCCCATCCAGAGCCCTGTTCTCGCTGCATCACTGCACGGCTCCCCTTTGGGGAACCCTCACCCTGCTCTCCTGCACTGACAGCAGCAGCAGCAGCAGCAGCAGCAGGGAATCTCACATGCAGACAGGCTGCAGGTGCAAAGGATTTCAGTTTCAGCAATCCCTACACTAGCCAGGGGAGAGTCAGGTACTTTCTCACAGCTACAAAAGCCACTGAATAAATCAGATCAGATGGTTTCTATGCTGCCTTAAAAAAGAAGTGATTTCAGTGCAGTGAGTGCTGTAGGCTGCAGTCAGGCTTTCTCCCAGCAAGACTCAATGCTGGGACAGTAAATAAGTACAATTGTACTGGTCATCTACTAAGAGCTAATGCTGATCAAGCCAACATATGCCAAAATGACACCTAGAAACATTTAGCTCATTCTTCTTACCTAAATGAATTACCTATTTTGTTGAATGCAGAAGCTTAATTTAACTTGCTTTTCGTTAGAAAAGCACATCAAAGCTAGAGGAAATGAAAAGCTGCATTCTCAGGCACAGATGCCTGCACTACCCTCCTCAAGTCTGTCCCCTTCCACTCTTTTATCTAATACCACAATAGTAAAGGCACTAATAGGCACTCTTTGTTATGAGACACCTACATTTGAGTCCCTGAATGAATCTTAGCCTCAATTTTACTCGCTGGTTAAATTTTAATGTTTAAGTACTTTGCATGAAATGGAAGAGCTCCCAAAAGGAGAGATTTAGAAGACGCTCCTGCAGTCTGAGGCTTTCTGTGTGCTGGAGAAATGGGGAGGTTCTGTCTTAAAGCTCCCTGAAGAGGAGCAGGGAGAGAAAATAACCCTGACCTTAGCTCTTTTCCTCAGAAGACGACTTAGCTACAGAATAGAATTAGAATAGCACCTTTTCCTCCTTCTTAGGGATGCAAACTAATTTCAACCATGCAAATCATTTTGGAACAGGAATCTCTCCCACTTTTACTAAATAGCCTACCAAGTAAAACACTGAACAAATCAGCTTATTATTAATAACTTACAACATTTTCAGAGTTTATCAGAATAGCACCCAAGATCCCCTGATGCTTCCTTGCACCTTTTCTAGAGATGCAAACACTTGCACCAGAAGGCCATATCACCATAGCAGATACAGGGTAAACCCCAGAGTTCCTTTCTCTTACTGACCTGACTGACACCTGGCCAGCTTTAACATCTGCCCTCTTGATAATGCCAGCCTCTTCTGAGTCACTGCCTACCTAGGGACAAGTTGGAGGGGAAATCTTGTGTTATATGACCTGATTTTGCTGAACATAGAGGCTCACACCCAAACTCAAAAGTAAAACTCAAAGGGAGTGAAGCAGAGTTCTCAGCCATACCCCAAACCACATTCTTCGTGGCCCTAACACAGCAGAGCTCCTGTCTCTCCTCACTGCACAGATCCGCTTCTGCAGGAACATCCCTGCCCCCATGCACTTAGGATGCCCTGTAGAAAAAAAATGCCTCTTCCAGACACTGAAGGATCAGAGAGCGTTTTGGAGACACACAGGTCTTTCCTTCCCTAGATTCTTCATTTCCTTGGGTGTCTTTCTACAGCAGAGAAGCACTGGTGAGAAGCTGCACCTTTGGTTACCTTTAGCTACTTGAACTAAACACAGAAGCAGTGCAGGAAGGTGCACAGCCAGCAATGAGTTCGCTCCTCTAACACAAGGAGGGATGGGGAGTTGCCTGAGCAATGGGTGATTTGTCTCACACAGTACAGCCATCTCTCCACTGAACTGATCTTTCTTTGCATCCCCAAATTCCCACAGGCTGGCCAGGCCAGGTCCATAGTGTCCCAAAACCACCAGAATCTCTTCAGTGCCTGCAAAGGAAGCAGCTCAAACACAAATAGGTGCACAGGTGACAACAGCTGCTGGAGTAGCTGCTTCCCACCAGGGAACCTCTTGTCTTATGTCTGGGCATAAAGAGAAGGACTGGGATTTGCCATTCATACAGTAAGCAGTGTGGCTGGAGGCCTACAGACAAAATTTTAGGCTAAGGCAACTTTTAACAAGGATTTACCCATCTTCCGCTCTCAGTATGAAACCTGAAGAGAAAATTGTATAATCACAGGACAGAAATTTTCTTGCTAGACCAGAGGTAAAATGCTGCACGTGACTTTTAAGAGACCTACTTTTGTCGAATCATATATTTTAACATCACTTCTTTCCATCTATAGAGCAATTTTATCAGTCCTCCAGCACTGCTAACCCTTATGGTGCAGCATTTGTGCTGAAAACCTCAGTTTATAGAAAAACCCTCAAAACTAGTAAGTGTCCTTGTCAATTAAGGATGTTGAGACACCCTGGTAAGTCAGACCAGAAAGACAATGAAATAGACTGAGAACTTTCCAGGTTTGCAATAAAAAGAGAACCACCCTTCCCAGCAGACACTATTGATAGTGCTTATTGGAGTACCAGGGGGAAAAAATACAATAAAACCCCACAATAACAATACTTTTGTCTATACTTCTCTCAATTATACTACTTCAGGCTATATTCAATGAGAGAAAGAAGCAAACCATAAAATAAAGGAAAAAAAATACAGCAGAGATGAGCAAAAACTCCGCTATGAGCATTTTCTTTCTATAATTCTTAGAATTTATCACAAATCAAACTTAAACCTACTCTCTAACCTCAGCCTTGTAAAGCAAATGGGACTCAAATCCTCTTGCTTTTAAAGGCGCAATGCTGCATAACACACTTGGGATAAACTTATTCCTCCCACTCAGGCTCCTCCGTGTGCGCCTCTATTCTGCTGTAGAAGCAGCTTTCCCTGCAGAAATGGAACTGAACTAACATGGACAAGACTTCAGCACCAACTTAGTGTCTCTCTAAACACAAAATCAAGCACTTCAGAATGGATTTAAGAAAGATGTTCTTGCTGCCTTAATCCCAAACTACTGACTGAACAGAAGAGATTTCCATGCAGCTTCTACTCCCAGCGCAGACCTCATGCTACCAGGTTTCCCATGCAATATGCAATGGGATATTTTTATCCCTACTTTATAAGCAATACTTCAGGATGCTTACTTTAAAGATCCCGTTTTAGCTGCTCATATACAGCTGTTGAGGGCTGGGGAGTACTGGAGAAAACTCAGTGGACTCTCTTTATGCAGATGCAGTAAGCTCAATTCCTTCAAATGTGCCAATTCCAGAAGATGCAAGGGAAGATCATGCTCAGGAAGCACCACAATGGGGACATCAAAGTGCAGAACAGAACAATAACACAGAGCAAGAGCTAAGCTGTAACTCTCCTAGTGTACAGCACCTGTCAGACTGGGCACTTTCCCTTTGGTGAAGACACAGCTGCCACCTAATGACCCTTCTTAAGGCAGTCATTCTCTGACAACTCACTGAACATCCCCCAAAGGGCATCTTACTTAGTTACCCTCTCTACAGGCCAAACTCACCACTTCTGCCTGCCCTGCTTTTAACTTTCTGAGCCCTCTGGCACAGCCGAGGCTAACTAAATCATGATCTGACTGCTAATCTTCTTGTCTCTACTTAAACGGTAATGTGATGCTGCCATTATTCACTTCTGCTGTCCTGCTGCTGAGCCTTAAAGTCATCTCAGTTCACCATGAGCTGCTGTGCTTCCTGCCTTATTATGCAGCTACACAGTGATCTTCATTCTCCTGGGGCTTGCCAAGGACATGATAGTTGCAGGGTGCTCACATGCACTTTATTTGATCTCTAGGGGCACACTAGCTGAAGGCAGAGGATCACGGCCAAATCAGCTACTCTGCAGAGTCATGTCCCTCACCCTAGAGCTGCAGGCATTGCTAAAGATATCTGCTGTGTGCTATGGGGAAAAGAGCAAGAGCACTGACAGAAATATCACTCTTTAATGACCTTTTCATTTAGCTCTCCTATTTAAGGTAAATAAGGAACTCACCCCTTAAATGGAAAATGGAGAACACAGAAGTATAATAACTCCCCTTAATGCAGTGAGGAGTTAGGAGGTTATGCATCAATGCAGCATTTAGCAAAGCCCCACTGAAGGCACCAACTCCTGCTTATTTCCATCAGCAAAGCAGCAGCACTAAACTCCTGAGGGAGGAACCCTACTCTCTTATCACTGTAGGGTAGCTCAATTTGCTCCAAACCCTGAGCTCTGGAGCAGCAAAGAACAGTGTACAACACTGACTTCCAGCTTCAACTCCACTATGGAAGGCAGTCTGATATGATCTCACTTCTTACAACTATCAGAATGCCCCTTATTACGGGAACACAATGACCTGAGGCTGCAGCAAGCCAGTCCCCACTTTGCCTTGGGCTGGGAATTATAAAAGGACTCAACACAACCATACTCACAGAAGTCTGTTAATCTGAATTCTCCAAATCAATGGCACAGAACTCAGAGGGGCCACTTTTTAATGAACTCTTAAAAAAGATGAAGGGCTTAGTGACCTTTGAAGGATATGAGCCACTGGCTCTAAGGATTCTTGCAATGCACAGCAATGCTCTTGGTTGGCAGGCAAGCCTCCACTTGAGGTTACTGGTGCAGAACTGCTTCTAAATCTACTTCAGAAGTTACTGTGCTGGGTGCCAGTGGTACTCGGTGTGGGTTATAGCATAAACTCTGAAGCTCGTGGGGTTACTGCTGTCTGCACAACGAGCTGTCAAAAAACAGAGGACTCTGTGAAGCAGGGATTTTCTATCCAGCAACCTGCAATAAGGTACAAGGAAGGCACCTACTGCAGAATTTCCACAGGAGACTTGCCCATTTGTTTGCTCTATCTCACTGCAGCTCAGTGCCTCTGTCTGGTCTTAGCATAGCAAGGCTGTGAGAGATGCCAGCAGCAGGCTCCCAGAACAGTCCCTCTGGCACCTCCTAAGGACATCAGGCTGGTGAGGGAGAAAGCATCTCCAGCTCTCCTCTGAACCACCTCGGCACATTGCTGACTTCCTTCTGTGCCTGTGCAACAGTTTTGCTGAGGATGTGACTGCAAACACAGGAACTGTAACACATCTCAGGAGCATATTTCACCTAAATGTTCTTCAAACATTTGTTTATTGCAATTAAACATTTTAGCCTGGAATTTACACATTCCATTATTCTTATTTTCCCCCATTCAGGCTGCAGCTGTCATAATGGGAGGTTGATTTATGACTCACCTAACCAGCACTCAAATCCTTAGCACACCAAGCCCAGCATGCAAGTCAGAGCATAAACTGCTCCTAATTTACTTAGATTAACTCCATATTTTAAGTGCCACTGCAGAAACTGCAGTTCCCCTCCCCTAAAAAGGATGGGTTCCAGAATACTCGATAAGACAAATTTTGCAAACACAAATTTTCTAGACAGAGAAGGGCACCAAAATCCCTCCTTCAGAAGTACAGTATTAATGAAGGCTTGCAATAAATTGGCACAAAACCAGTAAGCTCCATGCAGATTACTATGGCGACAGGCATCAGCACAGAACTTGGGGATGAAAAGCTGAGGGAGATAAATGTTGGGGTCATTCTCCCAGTCAAGAGCTGCCAAAATCTCCAGGGTGTTTGGAGTTAAGACAAAGCAATTTGCCTGTCTCAAATTAAATGCATCACTATCGATGCAAATTTAATAGCTCAACTCACTACAAGGCTTCACTGAATCCACCCAAACTGGGAAGCTCAGGAATAACATCACTTGCAGCTGTGAAAGGAGCTGCTGCCCTTGAAGACCCAGAGTGTTTCCTCTGGCCAAGCACCCTGACCAACTCTGCCATGCAGCAACAGTGGCTGTAAGTCTTCAGCAGATGCTGCCCATGGCTGGCTGTGGCTGCACCTGCAGTGAGTCACGCACAGAGCAGGTCGGAGCATTGTGAGCCACACACAGGAATCCTGGAGGACACTCCAGCTGTGTCATGCAGGTGCAGAGGTGGGAAATCCTGCTGCAAAGTGCTGAGCGTTTTCAGCTCCCACAGGAGTCAGTGCACAGAAGTGCAAATGCAGAGGCAAGACATTTATTTCTCAGTGTCACAGTATTTTCCAGTTTCTGTCACTAAACTCAGCAAAATCGTTCAGAGCTGAAGGACATGTATTCCTTGAGGAAGCTTACAAGCAGGTGGCCAGGATGGCCTAGGCAGTGCTGCTTGTAGCATCCTGAGTAACAGGCAGAGAGAAGGCAAAAGAACTGCAGAGCCAAGGGAAGTGAGTGACACAGGGGAGCATTTGTGTTTATTTGGATGTCTCCTCAGGCTGCCTGCACATAGGTCCAGTCACAGTGGGTAACAAGAGCTGCACAAGCATTAGGGAGCTCTGTAGCAAAGCTGAGTATCCAACCCCACCTTGCAAAGCTGCCATGAGCCCCTTTAGTTTAGATGCAGCCTTTTGGCTTAACACACTGGCACATCACTCAGCCTGTGAGTAGGATGGAGAGATGGAAACAGACTTACTGACATCAAGATTTGCTCACAGGTCTATGGTTTTGGGGGCACCAAACAGTTGATTCCAGCTCCTTTCCCAATGATGCAGAATGAAGGCCATACCCAGCTTCAGTTTAACATGATTATAGGCATAGTGTCACCCTCCAATTACAAAGCATTCATTTGGAGAAGAAAATGGCTCTGGGACAACAGGGCTGCATGGCACACTCGTGTATTTACTCATCTCAAGCGTGAATCTTCACCCAGGGCTAATAACTACAGAGAAACAACTGGTGTTCCCAGGATGCATTACATGTAATAACAGGCTGTGCTGGCAGGGATGGCCTCTCTGTTTGAAGGACATGCTTCCAAAAATGACATTTCCCTAACTCAGAGGGATGATGGGCTCAAGTTGATGACAGCACCCATCAAAGCAATTGCCTCCTGTCACCATCACTGAGTCACTAGAGCAGAATGGCACCTTGCAAGCAAAAAGAGCATCCAGAGAAGTGATTTTCTTTCCTGTGCTGGTGCCTGCCAGGAGGAATAGTAATTAGCTCTCCAGCATGGAGCACAGCTGCCTGCCTGCACCCCTCCATGATGCCTGCTTTGCTCTAACCAAGATGAGCCTCTCCAGGGAAGTTTTATTTTTCACTTGTAGAGTAGGTGGAAATGATGTGATTGCACATCTGTGGCATTTATGCAGGCCCTCTCATATCCAGAGAATCAGTTTTACAGGGATGTTAATACAAGTCTGAGGTAACGGGCAGAGAAGTTAGTCATATAAAGCATTGAAAATTAGGGGTGCCACATGGAATCACTGCTACATTTCTGTGGATGATCTTAGCACAGGCTATGGATGTTAGATGGTAGAGAAGTCACCCTGCAGCTTGCCAACTCTCCAAGATCTGGATCCCATGTGACAGTCACCTAAGGTCAATGGCTCAAAGATAATGAGGTATGAAGTCGTGGATGAGTTTTCCCAGAAGGCAAACACCAAACTAATGCACATGACACATGAGCTACACACTCTGCACAAACACCGAGGACAAAACAGCCATCACAGCACTGCAGGGCCAAAGAGGAACCCAAAGACCACCGCAGGTGAAACAGTGGGACAGAAAGTGCATGAGAACTGATGGCCCACCTGCCACCAGGTATTTTGGCACAGAATTGCTTACTACTTCTGAGTAAAACTGTCTGGCTGAATATTTTTCTGAAAAGTTCAGAATAAGAATAGACAACCTATATACAAACTCCATGTCGCTAACAGAAAAAAAAAAAGAGAGATCTGAAAAGGATGCAAGTGTTCGTTTTTTCTTTTGAAATGACATTTTCTTTGGAAATTTAATGAAAAAATGTTAAAAGAGCCAGAGATTAAATCTAAAGTTTCATTTTAAGTACAATGAAAAACTGCATTGAGTCTGAATCCTCTTCTCCCCAGAAACTTCTTTTATTTGACCAGAGAACTAAAAAAACCCAATTCTTCATACAGTTCACTGCCACGTTTGTCTTTGCCTCCCCCAGGATGTGGTTTATGTTGCTTTGTTGATCCAGTGTGTTTTAGCAGCAGACAAAATTTCAAAACATTTTCCTTTCAAAAGCAATTTTCTACACCTGTATTGACTTGAGCTCTGATAATAAAACCAAAGCCAGGCATACAGAAAAGATGTAGGGCTGTTCCAGAATTTATGCAAGATAAGCTTTTTCAGGTAAAGGAATTAAAAAAATGAGAAATTTAATGCAAAAGAAGTTGTAGCTAGAGCTCCTAAGCTGTCATTTTCCAGCACAGTCAGTGCCTTGGCTATTAAAAGTTAAAGCTTGCTCATAAGTATGGATAGCAGAGCACACAAAATGTATTATTTATTTTGAGGAACACCCTGCAATTATTCCTGACATATTGTGTAATTAGCCAAAATTACAGCATATTCACCGAGAGTGAAACAAAGGATAGCATAAATATTATGTGTGAGCCCACAGTCACTGAGCACATTTCATCTGGGTGCAGACATGTCTGATGAACCAACCAAGTGTGGTTGTCCCTAGCTCCCTGGGCTGTGCCAGCTCCTGAGCTGACACCCACAGAGGGGAAACATGGGGAGTAAAATCCTGACTTTCCCTGTGCCAGCAATGGGAGCTCAAGAGCTGCGTGAGGATTTAACAAATGGGAACACCCACACTTGCAGAGCTTTCAGGATGACTGAGCCCAAAGCTCATACCAGAGAAGAAGGGGTATATTCCCATGTATGTTATCCAAAGAGAGCTGGAAAGGTGAGCTCAGAGGATGTCTGGAGAAGCTGCTTGCTTTGCTGCCTCGAGCTGAAGGAGGAGAAACTGAAAAGCAGCTGTGCCCTCCTGCCATGCTTGCAGTGCCTCTTGGCCTGCAGCTTCCCAGAGAGAAGGTTTCCTACAGAGGTACATGTCAGACCCATCCTAAGGACTGGTTTGATGGCTCAGAAATCCTAGGGAATGTTGTGGCAGTCTCTGCTGTGTGTACAGTCAGAAAGATTTTTCTCTTGACTCCAACATGCAACACAGAACTTCTTCACTGTTAATCAGATTTCTTCCTGGTTTCCTACAAAGATGTGGTTTGGATATTAGGACATTCTACCCAGAATTTGCTCCATGGGAGGATGCAAAATACAAGTTTAAGAACATCCTTCCAAGGAATGCACATCTGGAATCAGCGTAGGATTGAGGTTGGACTAATCAACAGTGGGGTCCCTTTCAGCCCTGCTGCTGGGTGACCATGACTTGGTGGCAACAGCACATTCTGTACTCCGAGTTTTTGAAGGCCTCCATGATAGAGTCCCCATCTCCCCTCACCCTGAAGTGCCCCACACAAGGCACCCCATCACTAATAGTGCTCACATCAGCAAAGCAGACACCATCCCTGCTGTTCAGGCCTGCCACAGTGCTGGGATTTATGCTGTTCTCAGATGCTAAATCTCTTCACTTCCCCTATCAATCCAGCAGGACTGAAATACTGCAGAAACACTGAGAAGCCCCTCACACAAACAAAACATATTATGGAAACAACCACATCAATCTTGCACCCTGCTCTAAATGCCTAGAAGAGTAAATTCATTAAAAGAGAAAATGGACAGAACATACTACCAACAAGCACTGAGGAGAGATTCATCACTTCAGATGCTATCAGCAGCAGGGAAGGTACCTGGTCCTACCAACACCAGCTCACAGAAGTGCCCTGGATAATCACTGGATGGCAACTCAAGGAAACATTTAGCTCCCAGTGCCATTCTGCAAGTTTTAAATAGTCCTAAGTGATAACATACTCTTTTGCTACAGTATTCCTCAAGCAATCTCACAGCATTTTCCAATGGGACGAGCACGTGAAACTCCTTTATTTAACAGGTAATGAGCCTGTGATGTGGAAAAAATTAAAGCTTGAATCAGTCGGGTTTTATTACAAGAATTTTTTTTGCTCACTGCACTAGTGCACCTTAAGCATTTTTGTAGCAGTTTAGAAGCATTTTTGACTCAAAACTATGCTGTTACTAAATTTCAATAAATCTTATGCAACACCCAAATGCATAATGAAGATGTGCTGCTTGTGCCATTCTGATCTGAAACATTTTACTTCAAAGAGCAAGATCATGCTAAAAATGGCCAAAAATTCCACCACATGACTCGAAGTTCTTTCATTTTGCTTTGTGAAAATATATATTTTTTATTCTGCATAATGATTTTAATTTTCTATTAGAGCCAAAGGTTTTCTTCAAACTAGTGAAAATGCATGCTCCAGATGTGAGAAAGCCATCATCCACTTGGTTCCAGCTAAAGCTCTGTTTTAAATAACAATGATGTTTTATTGCTGCTCATCTCTCAGCACAAACGCCTCAGTTCTTGCATCAAGCAGCCCTCAGGACTCCAGCGAGACAGGCAGGTTCACCTGCCACCCAACTGCCCTCTCAGAAGAGAGCTGAAATCAGTGAGCTCCCTCTCCAGGGATGCGCGTGCTGAGGATGACACAGTGCAGATAGAGTGAAAAGAGGAGATCTGCCTCTCCAACAGCTTTCTGAACAAAACTCCTGCTCCCCCGGCTGCCCAGGAGGGATCAGAAAGCTCTAAAACTTCACTAGATGCTTGTTAATCATTCAAGAGCTGCTATGGGGCTGTAGCTCTAAAATAATAGAATTTATTTAATGGAAAGTTGAGAAGAAGAAACAGGAAGAAAAATAGAAGAAGAAATGTTAATGGAAGCAAAGCAGGTAGGAGTGGAATGAAATTAAATGAAAGCCAAAATAAATGTTTAGAAATGTTTCAATACTGATGGCGAATGCCTGCCAGCAGGCAGAACCCATACTGATGAGCACCACAACTCACTGTAAGAGCCAGCAGAGAACTACTGGTTACATGACACGCTCTGCCAGCCCTTTTAGCCACAGTAACAGACAAGCCCCGCGAGAGTGTGGTGCTGATCACCACAGAATGACTGCAGGGACAGCTGCAGATTGATACCAGAGGCAGCCAGTGACTCACCCCGGCTCCAGTTACAGGAGCTGTGCCAGGAAAACCACCAGCCACAGAGCAGGTGGATGGTCCAAGCCCCTCACCTGCCACCATCTCATCACTGCATCTCCTGCAGCCCAGTGGTTCCCAAATCCCCAGGGAACCCTTCAGCAATCCAACCCTAAGCTGGACACTAGAAGCCAAAAGCAGCCTTCTTTTTTGCTAATTTCTACTGCTTCTCAATGTTCTGGAAAATGTGGACTGGCTTTTTGCAGCCAGGCTTCATTTGCACCAGACCCATCCACTTGACCTTTTTGAAAACAGTTTTGCTTTGGGGGATGAATGAAATGTATTTATTTGGCAGCTCAGGCAACATGGGTGGCAACTGCTAAGCAAAGAAACTATCTGTGCAGCCAGCAAGGGGTGGAGACAGCCGGCTATGCTATTCTAGATAAATGTCAATTAAGTGAGCATGTTCTATTAACCCAAGACCTCTCTTTTCCTCCTTCATTTAAATCCAAAATGCTTAAGTATCCCAAGAAAGGAACATTTCAGGGGGATTTTATCATAACTGCAATCAGGTTTCAGCTGGAGAAGAGGTACAAGTAACAGAATTACATTGCCTCCCTGTGTTTATTTTGCCAGTTCACAGCATGTAGCTGTCCACTGGATATTACACATACTCTTAACAGAGCAGGCTGCTGGAGGGAAGGTGAGACTGGAGTGCCTAGAGCACTCCGTAGATGCTGCTGTGGGATATAAGAGAAAATGTGCCCTCCACCACTGTAGTGGCTGTATCTAGCCCTGGATCTTCATCCAGCACCATCTCTAGCCCCCACCATGAGAGGCAACCAGTGATTTTCTGACATCTATCGATGAAGTAGCACAGTCCAAACAAGAATTACTGTGCTAAAAAGGTCCCACGAAGAAAGACGGGAAACACAGACAGGTGACAGCATAACTTCTCTCCTCGCACCACAGCTGCCCACCCTCTGGCCAGTAAAGTGCCAGAGCTCCAACAGCTGAGAGTTTCTCTTCAGGAACACAGCAGTGCCAGCCAAGCACCATCGAAAATCAAGTTTGCTTTTGTGCTCCGTAAGACTGAAGGAGGAGGGGGCACCGATGCAAGTCAGACTGGATTGCACAAAATTCCACCTCCCACACAAAACTTCAGGTACAACAGGTGCACAAGAGAGAGGAGCTGCTACTGCTACCTCCTGCCTTGCTATTGAGCACACGAGCTCAACAGTCTTCCGAATTCAGAGCTCTGCCTAGAGCCGCAGAACCCCAAGCAGCATCTCCTCACTGGGTGCCCCGGCACAGCAGAACAGTCACCTCCTCGTGACAAACCCAAAGTCAGAGCAGATGCAGCAACACAGCTGCACAGACCCCTTCTGTGATGCTGCTGCTTCCAGCATTAACCTTCACCTCCTGGTATAGCCCACTCAAAGGAAAGGGCAGAGAGCAGAAATGCCTGGAAGTGCTGCATGGAGCCTTGTCACACCAGCAACCAGCCAGCAGCTCCTCCAAGACTGGAAAGGCTCAAGACTCAGGTTACCACCCTGGTTTGTGGCTTTGTCTCTCTGTCACCTTTAGCCAGGGCATTCTGGAATGAACACAGGACAGAAGAGGTGTTTGACAAGTGCCAGCTTGCATCCAGGTGCATTTTTTCAGCAGCCAGATAAGCCCTACCAGGGTGTCAGAAAGCCTCATTTCGGTGCTTGGAACAAGCACAGTTATTTGTCTGAGCTGCAGCGTGGGGGCTGGAAAAGCCGAAGTGAGTGGTCTGCCTGAACAGTGAATCCCACAGTCGTGTTCCACAGCTCTCAAGAAAGATGTCTTCTGCTTCACCATTTAAATAGAAACGTGTTGTAGCTGCTATTTTCAGAGGTACTGTTAAGAAGCTGTAGCTGTACAGCCCTGTGACCGTGCTGCACAAACTCAGTCTCCGCATTGGCTCCCTCAAAGCACAAAACCCCTGTTCCTGCAAGCTGGATGAGAGGCATCTGTGAGTGCATCCATGGTTCTCCTACAGCTTTTAATAGAGATGCAAAGTGAAACCAGCCTCTGGAAAGACCAAGTTATTTCAGGATTCTGCTACATGTCAGAAGACAGCAAAGACAAAACAATAGATGTAGTCGTTTACTCCAAGCTCAGAATTAACATAAATAACCTTGTGTTAGCTGGGGAATAGAGATGAACCACACATTAAACAGGAGAACAGAGTACAAAGGTACTGCTTCGTGACAGACTGCAGCAAGTACAGCCCAGGCATGGAGTAGATGACTTTAGAACAGGTCAATTCTCAAGACATCAACGAGATCAAGACACAATAACAATGCAGTCATTGCAGCGATACTATGACAGCACACCGAGCATACAGAAACCTATCTGTATTCAGTGATTAGTTCTTTATTTAAAAGCTAGTTCTTTGGAGCTGCTTTCTCTGACCAGTTCTTGTCCATGTTCTTGGTCACCTTCTGCCAAGCCATGGAGCTTGCAAATATGAAAGGGATGTCAATCTCTTACATGTTTTGCTTGATAAAATTCTTCCTTTGATTTTAATAAGAAATCACAGCTTGGTTTCAACTGTGCAAGAATAGAAGAATCTCAGAAGTAACGTGCACAGGACTGTTCAGAAGGATAGATCAAATTAGACAAATGTCAGAAGGTTGAAACAAATGCCTACCTGGCCACTGCGGTTCATGGTATTTCTGTTTGGGGAGGGGAAGGAAGGAAAGCAGATAAGCCAAACTGCATTTGTACTTGCTCCCCAACATAGTGAGACTCATGATTATGTTTGTCTCTCAAGCCTCGTCAGCTCCCACGGCAGCTCTGCTCTCCTCACTGCCCAAGTCAAGCTGGTGATTGTGTTGGTTAATAGGTAACTCATGTGTTAAAATATGAAGTATCTGGTCTACTGGAATTTTCTAAATTTGTGTTAAATTTAGCAAAGTAAGGAAGAAAGGAAGAAAATCTTGCCTCTGTTTTGGTATGTTTTTGGAACTCAAGCTTTTGGGTTTATATTTCAAAAGAACATTTCATTTAGTAGAATACTTGAAAGTAAAGAAAAATACATGTATCAGAATCTTCTAAATGAAATTGCACCTTCCCCACCCACAAAAAAAAAAAAACAAAACAAACAACCCAGCAGTTTTATCAGTCAACGATAAATTTATTTATATGGATCTTTTATGGTGAAGGAAAATAATCACTCACAAGCCACTTTTTGCCCCGACTCTCCCATTTGGCTGGTGACGGAGGCATCAATCATTTGTATTGATCTAATGGTGAGCCTCTGCTGGCTAATGATTTCCACAGCTCTCACAAGCACAGCTACCCCTGAGGCCATGGGGACAGAAGATATCCATCCCTCTCAGAGCTTGGACAACTTCCATGGATTTTCTTGGCATCAACCATACTCAGTCCAGAACTAGTACGAAGCGGCTTACTGACTGACATGCTCGCCCATAAGCTGTGTTGGGAAGCAGGCTGGCAGCTGAGTTTCCCATGCTTTTGGAGAAAGCAAGGAACCTGCAGCTCTCTCCCAGATTTTAGAAACTGAGTGCTCAGGGTTGCTACCTGACGCCCCAGTAACCAGCGCAGCCGCGCTCCGTGACATCCACCACATCTGCAAGTCATGAATGTGTGCGATACCACCCCCAGGGATCAACTGGATAAAATGAAATCCATCTGCCGAGCTGTCACGAGCAGGAGGAAACCTCTTCCTCCCTCCTGATTATGTCGGCATTCGTTAGCATGGGTGGTGCAGAAGGAGCTTACAGCACTGCCCCAAACAAGGAGGACCCATGCACTCAGGGCTGTGCCCTTCCCCTTGGTGTTATCCAGGCTCATGTCTGGCTGGAGACTTGGCATTCATGCCCTTATCTCAGCTAGCACTTCTACAAGCTCTTGCTGTCCAGGTAATGCCACGTTTCCAGCTATTTCTATTCCCATCAGCCACTTCTTAGATGCAGGACACAGCACCAAATTCTGCAGAGGAGCAGGCACAAGAATGTGCGATGGACCCCCTTGGCTGGGCACACACCCAGACATGCATGGACACACAGAGAAGAGCTGAGATCCAGATGGAATTCTCCTGCAGGAAACAGTTATGCCCTGGGTAATGCAGCCAGTGTTCCGACAGTAGCAACAGAGTGGACAAATTCCACAGGTTGGGCAGGTATTACAGCTGTTCTGAGATGCACCACTCCACAAAAGCAGGCAAGGACTATGACCTAAGAAGGTGGTTTTTACCCTGAGCTTCAATCATCATTTTCACCCTGCATGAAATCAGAAAGGACTTCAGGATTGAAGTCGGGGAATTTAACAGCTTGCAGATGACAGACTTCTCAAACGTTTTAAATGAATTGCTAAATGAACAAAGTCCTTCTATGTCCTTGAACTGAAGTTGCTCTTGCATTTTACTTATACTGCTGCAAAAGTATCTACATCCATATATTTCAAGTTCCAAATCTCTGCTTATTATTCAAAATGAGAAATAAGGCAAAGGGAAAACATGGTTTAAGTTACTGCTTTTTTTCTCTGTGCAAGCCATTTCCTTCACTTTGGAAGAAGCCTTTATATATCCTTTAGGAAAAGCATCCTTTCCCTGGAAGACCACAAAATATGTACCAGACAGGGAAAAAAAATTAAAAAACACTTTTTTTTTTTTCCTGAGGTGAAAAACCTGTTTGAGAATGAGCTCTGCATTCTGAGCTGGTAACTCATCTATAAAAGCAACATCTGAGGGGACTGAGACAATGCTACACAGTGTCTGGCATTGCCTGACCCAAAGCTGCCTCAATTCAAACGTGATTTCCCCAAATAATGACAACCTTTCAGTGGGCTTCACCTGGATAAAATTTCTAGCAATCCCCACAGATATTGTGCCTGATGCACTTGCTTGCTTCCCTTTGTGCAAGGCTGCCAAACTGCTCAGCTTTCCTGCTCAGTGGTCATGGTATGATGGAAGGCCACCTCTGCCCCAGCTCTGTGGGGTGCGCTCTGCCTGAGAAGATGGCTGGTGAAGCAACAGTGACAGCTTTCACAAACAAGCTGGACCCACCAGCCCAGGCTTTTCAGACAGCTATAAAACAGCTGAAGAAGGGACGTGCTTGAATGCTTTAATTCAGATACAAAGGGGATAAAAAGTACTTGGTTCAACTCTTTGTTGGCAGGGAAGTCATATGGAGAGAGCTGCTTGTCTTGTCTTCTGCATTCAACTCTTGGATCCAACAGTCCCTGAGGAAGAATCCACCTCTTGAACCTGCACCAACAAGCCATGCCATACAGTAATTTCTTCTGAATTCTCTATCAAGTCACTATGGTTCAAAGCAAAATACATAAATTACAGATGTACAATTGCAGCAAATGACTGGTATTAACTCCCAATAATGGGATTAAGCCCACGTGTCCAAATGTTCAGTTTAGTCCACAGCACTTGGTGTCCTTATTTGGCCTATCTTAAACTAGTAAGTCATCTTGGAGCAAAACACATCCAAGAGCTCTAAAAGAACACAGTGTGCATGTGAGACAGCTGTCTTTGCCCATTGAAAAGACAGACAACATTAGTTCTCATTTTACAACACAATCCCTATTGCAACCAACAAAGGAGATGTTTCTGCAGTCTGTTTTCCCCAGGAGCAGACAGCTTTGATTATACAAGATATCCCTGCACGGATCTGGTTGCCCATAGCTTGCCAAAACCTTCAACTTCATGCCCAGTACGTGAGACTCAACTGCTCTGGGGTGCAAATTCTCCCTTCCCATATGAGAGCAGGAGTATGTCACTCTCACTTCACACAGGTTGCAGAGTGGAGCACAAGGTGCCAACCAGTGCCAAGTAACTCTGCTCACCCACGTCTTTACTGAATATTTTAGTTACAGCACTGTTTGAGTCACATATTAAAACACATATTAAACAGCTTACTTAATCGATGTAAGCTCACGCAGTTACTTTACAGAAGCAAAGAGCAAAGGGAACATGAACCTCCATCAGAGTTGTATTTGTGTAATGTGCAAGCTGCAGCTCCACCACTGCTGCATCCTGAGCTTAGAGGCAGCAGGGCCCAAAGTGCGGTGTGCTGGTCCTAGCACTGGGAATTAGGTCTCTGTGTCAGGTAACTGCTATACAGCTGGAGCTGGTCTTGCCTTCTGTAAAATGGGAAGGATGCTCTCCATTCGGTAGAGCTTGTTGAGTACTATAGATGAAAATCACTCTGTAAATTCCAAGTATTTTGACAGTTACTCCTCATAGTCATAAGACAAGGTAACGTTTAAAAAGATAAGGGGAGATCCTCTAGCACTGTACCATCTGCAAATACAACTGTACCTCTTTTGCACAGGGGTGTTTCTCTCATTCCTTTCACTGACTTGCAAATTACTGAACCAGCATATCGTGAAGTACACATAATCACTGGGGTTGTGGGTCACTGCACAATGTATGCACATTTCTTTAAACCACTTTCAATTCATTTGCATGTCATTTTCTGTGCAGAAACTGGATTCTGAAATGAGCAAGGTATCAGGGCACAATACACTCCCTTGAATAAACAATCCGAGCAGCAGAATCCCTGTAGCATGCTGTCTCCTGAGCAGCAGCCCAAGACCAGGAATACAATGTATCAGTGAAATAAATCCCTAGTTAAAAGATGGATGTAGGTAACTAAAGCAGACACAGTCCATAGCCTAAGAAAGGACATTAGATTTTTTTTAATAGCAACTTAATTTCTCTAGTTCTTTGATTTTATAAAATGAATACAGTACTGGTTACAAGGGATTGACTGACAGCTCTGAAAATTGAGAAGCTCTATTTTTACAACACTGAGTAGCACTGATCTTCCTTTTAAGTCAATAAAAAGATTTCTTAAAATCACTCTCTCCTGTAAGTTATCGAAAATGTTCCTCAGCATTAAAGTCCATATGCAAGTTGAGGAAATTTTTAAAAGTCATTCATTCTTCACAGGCAGTTACTGAGTCCAAGGAAACAGAACTGGACCTGTGTAGGTGGGGAGCACAGGGGTAGGACCAACAGAAAGCTTTCCCAACCACATCCTGCTGGGAAGTCACTCAAACTTTCATGAGACAGAGCATCTTGAAATCCAGGTAGCAGATCTACACTTCCCAGCCCTTTTAATCCTTAGGAGACTGCATTCAATAGCAGATGAAGATGGAAAGTGGAATAGAAAAAATTACATCAGTAAGACCCCCAGTTCCCATTCTTGATCCTGCAGAGAGTGATTCCCGAGACAAAACGCCAACATTTTTTGGGCAAGAGCAGTGTTCTGGTCTTGGCCAAACAGATTAACTAATATATAGAACAGCCCAGCAAACAACCACTCATCATAACTTCAGTAGGAAAAAAAAAGATAGGCAACTTTTCTCCTTTGAATATTTCAAGTCATGCTGTATTTTAAGTGTTTTACAGCCTCTTCTGACACTTGCTTTAAAGCAACTAGTTTGCACAGCCTAACCCATGCATTGAATCTTCAAACATTCTCTTAACAAAATATGGTCCCTGCCCCACAGCCTGTGAATCTGGAGCGCTGACAGCAATCCAGAGTAATTATTCTTTACCCTTTGTTGACAACAGTGTTGACAGAAGTGGCCTTCTGGTGAGAGGCTTTGTCCCATTTCCTTCCCTTGCTCAGATGAGTCCAGGTCATGGACATCAGTCTACAGATGTGAAGAGCAGCCTTAGCTACCTCTGACATCTTGGTAGAGAGTCATTATCAACAGACCTCAGCTGTGGAGAAGGGGCTTCATGAAGAGACTGATCAACAAACACAATACTAATGTATATGGAAAACATGGGAGGGTTACACAGGGTGATGGTACATCCTGAATGGCTAAGTGAATGAGTATCCCCCTTTTTTAACCATTATACTGAAGAACATCTGAGAAAACTACATTTTCACAGCAGTTTCTCAAACCAGTCTCTGTTTTCTTACCTTTATGGTGACTTATGGCAATGAAAAAAACAAAGCAAGACATAAATCATAATTCCACTCAGAATTTACAGAGCGCCTATTCTTGCCAGGTGCTGAGTTCTCACACCTACCAAGGTCAGCTGAGAGCACAAAGCAATGCTCAGAACTGAAACTGTGGGTGGTGGGACTTCGTCGTAGGAATGTGAGCACTAGAGTGTACACTAGGGCGAAGTTCTTCACAAGGAATCAAGACTGAGCACACACAAGCATAAAAGAATAAAGAAAATAAGACAAAAAAGGACTACCCTAAAGAGCATGTCCAGGTCTTCACAAACTCAGTATCAGGTGTAACCGTCGTGCAGCTGCCATCGAGAAAGCTTTCTAAGCTAATGAAATTCCCTGTCCAACTCTGCTCATGAAGTAGCACTTGATGGATTTAGTTATCAAATGGCCACAATTTTAACTGATCCTCAGTTTATCGATTTTCTTGTCTCCATGCAGAAAATAAGAGACAGTTTAAAAAACTCATATACGATGAAGTGGAAAAATACAATTCTGGGTGAAGCTTGGACAGATGAAACCGCTGAGCCACCCTTGCCAGAGGACCCTCTGCGCTCACGCTTCAGACAGTGGTGAAGGGACGCTGGCAGCAGGTCACTGCCCACCCATCCCATCAGACCAGGGGAGAAGATCCGCCAGGACCGAGGCCAAAGTTGAGCGCAGAGCAAGCCTCGTCCCCAGCCGGTAGCCGGCTGGTACCGGGAGCGCACCGGGGCAG
>VXBI01012199.1:182583-222258 GCA_013397375.1 Toxostoma redivivum | reverse complement strand
CGCCCCGGGCGGCCGCCGAGCGCGCGGCACCGGGGCGGCCCCGGGCCCGGCTGCCGCGGCGGGGACGGCGGCGGGAGGAGCGATGCAAGGCGGGGAGGAGGTGGAGGAGGAGAAGGGCGGGGGGTGCGGATGCTGCTGCTGCTCCTGCTCCGTGCGGGGCTCAGGATGCTCCGCGGTGCCGCCCGACGGCGGCCGGGCGAGGAGGAGCCGAGCCGCGCCCGCTTCCCGCCTGCATCCTCCTGCCCGACCCGGGAGCGGGGAGGAGAGGAGAGGGAGGGGCCGGGGAAGCCCCCCCGGACGCCCACGCTGCGCAGGGCTGTTGCCAAGGCGGCGGGGAGCCCCGCAGCCCCGCGGCGGCCGGGCAAGAGCCAGGCTCCAGGCTTCGGGCTCGGGGAGAATTGCAGCTGCTCCCGCTCGCCCTCTTCTACGCAATCCTACGTGATCGAGGTTTGGATGAGAAATATCGCACAGGCAAAGCGAGGCAATTGCAGCTCCGCGGCAGCTCTGCCCCTCCGCTCGGGCAGACCCGCCGCCCCCGCCGGCAGCCGGGCTTCCCCGGGACCGCAGCCCTCCCGGTGGAGCCGCCTGGCACTCGTGCAGCCACGCCGGCCGCCTCCCTGGCCGCGGCTGTCGGCGCCCAAGCACACAGCCTCGGCAGCCGAGCGTGTCCGTGGCTTTCCCTGCTTCTCCGTGGAAGCAGAGAGAAGGGACAAGCCCGGCAGCCCGAGGGCTGCTCTACCGGGGGCCGGTTCCTCGGCCGGGGAGCGTGCGGGCGGCTCCAGTGGCGGTGGGCATTGCTGGGCTGCCCCTGGGCACAGCGCTCCCACGACACACCGCCATCAGCAGGTGCTGGGCCGGCTGCCGCCTATCTCCGGCCACAAAACCGCACCGAACAAAACTGAAGGCTGAGATACATCTCTGGTTATCCAGAGAAGTAACTGCTGCTACTGGAGAGGATGATGCTCTCCAGATTTCAGATTCAAGTAACAGGTAGCGATGATAGCTGCCAGGCTAGTTAGGTGACGAGCAAGATACCTGGGGGAGCGCCCCGACAGGCGTCGGGGTGGAGGGAGAGGGGATCTCGTTTGGGAAGACAGGACACTGCTACATTTTGGCGAGTAGCAATGGCAGGACGGGATTAAGCCCGTCCTGAAGGTGTACGGGTGATGCATGTTTCCAGGTGAACAGAGCATTTTAGACCAGTTGGTGACATGCCCTAGGAATTACCAGTTTTAGCAAAATAATATTTCACCTACTTCACCTCTAAATTCTAAAAAAATTCTAAATTCTTCACCTCTAGACTTCAGCTCTAAATTATTTTAATGTATTGGGGGAAAAGACAACTGAAACAACTACCGTGTCCATGAAAATTAACTAAACTTCCTGATTTTTACTCTAAGTCTCTATGCATACCAAAACAAGGTGGAATCAGGTTCTCCAGACTGTTGATCTCTTTTTAACTGCTGCCAACTTTTTTTTTAGCAGATTTCACCATCCCAATCAATAAAGATTTTTCTTCCCTTTCCTGTAGCTAAAATGCTTCATATTTTAATTTTCTCTATCGGATTATTTCCCTTGACATCAAAGAATTATTGCAGTACAAGGTACAGGCATGGCCTAAAGAAAGCTGTTTGCAATCAGAGAATCACTGTCTGAACTGCCAGTGAATTATCCAAAGCTTCATCTTCAAAGGACGTGAGCATATCTTCATATCTTCTCAAGAAAGAGGTTTTCTATCTATATATAAAGATACTTTTTTTTGCCTGTAGTCTTCAAGTCTCTGGTAAAAAAATGCTGGTTTATCCACCCCATATTAGATAAGTTCCAGTTATTTTGACGTGCAACTAATTTGTTTTGTTGTGTAGCTGTAAACTCAGAGCAGCAGCTCTGCACTTAAAAATGATCCTAATCAGTGATAAAGTCGGTCACAGTATTTTTTTTTCTGATGATTTGTGATTTGAAAAGAGTGTTGCTGCAACTCTTAAGAAGAAAGGCTTCTCCCAGGTCTTTTCTGCTTCTGCAGTGACTGAGTTAATTTAAGCCAAAGCTTGTGAAACTGAATGTAGTCTTGCATTTACCAACATGCAGGTCTGCCTTTATCTATAGGTGGCCAAGGAGTCTACGCGGTTTGGTTCTGAACACAGGCATAGTGCCATGAGCTCCTGGTGACATTACTGACATGCACATCTGCTCTGCACAGGTCAGATCGTGCCCCAATTTCACAAAACTTTCTGAAGAGCCCAAGCTTTTATAAACACCAAGCAAGCCCAGCATGGTCTTGAGCTGGAGAATGGAAGGCCAACCTCATCATGCTTCTACACTGTCATTCACACTGGTGAAGTGTTACCTTTGGTGGGCTGCCAAGTGAAATAGAAAAGCCTCCATGTGCTTTCATCTCTAACAGTGGAAGTTCTCTCCTTCAACTTCCATTTGGGTAAACAGGACTCAAAACATCTTCCATTTTATCTGTATCAGAGCTACTCCTCTTGGAGGGTTGTGCAGCCTACACTATTCCAAACCAACTAGCCCCTGTGAGAGTCACAGGCTGCCTTCCTCATTGCTACAAATGGAAGCTGAACTGTTTGAGCAAACTGGGTCAATATGGCATTTTCCTTTAAGGAACATAATTTAAAAACATATTTATATATCAAATAATATATTATATAGTTATTATGGCAATTTTGCTTGCATGCCTCTTCTCTCAGGCTTCCTCCTCACTTCAGTCTGCAAAGCTGCATAGTGCACTCTATGAAAAATGGAATGCAAGAGTAGCACTGATTCATTAAATAACCAAGACAGACTGTTTCGATGACATTGGGGAGATATGCCAGTGCTCCTCCTGCAGTTTGTGGAGAAAGACCCCACCTGGCACAGAGGAAAAAGCACAAGTTCAGACTCCATGTGGCTGTTGAAGGATCAGATTTACTGTGCTCACTAAATAACCCTACCCCAAACATGCAGGAGCCTCTGCATGACCAATATCAATATTTTAAGACACTGCCACTTTTGAGGCTTCATTCTCTTGATAAATAAACTCTTCTGTCCTTAGTGCAGAGGTTTAAAATGAAGGCCTGGCTGAATTTCAGGGCTTTGGTGACTTGAGCAGAGAAGAGATCTAGAATTGCATTCCCTTACCTTCCTAAACAGAATGATCTATCTAGGTCAAAACGGAGGTTATTGGCATCTTTCCTTAGTGAAGTGCAATAATTCCCGCAGGGCTGCTAACAGAATATCCTGTTTATTTTTCATAGAGCCTTCAAAAGCCATGGGCTGTGTTCTGTAGATTCAGTCATTAGGCATATCTCTGCTTTACTAATTCTGTACACACAGAGCTAACTACAGATACAAACATATGCAGGTTTTTTGCTGTTTTATCTGCAGAGCTACTGAAAATGCATACATGAAAATTAAGGAAGAGATTTCCATTTAATACCGCTTTAAAATGGGCGTGCACGTTGCTGTAGTTGAATGGGAAAAAGAAAGAAGCCCATCTCTGGCCAATAATTATGAATGGCCTAATTCACCATTTTACAGCAGCATAGCAACAGATCTCTTCCAATAGGAAGGCACTGTTGAGTTTGAAAGTCTGCATGCAGACACCTCTTAAGAATTGTACTAAATTTCCACGCTGTGTAAATTACATCTAAAATGTGCATTGTCAGAGCTGCTTATTAAGCAGAATTAAGCCCATATCAATGTTTTATTAACTTTATTCTTTACAAGGTAGCCCCTTGTTGCATGTCTAGCATAATTAAAATTCATGCAGCTTTGGCATTCCCCAGTCTCTCTGCGTGGGTGGACTTATTGAAAAAAAACATGCCTGGGTAGCCTGATAAAGACAAGACCTTACTGCATTTTGCTCGGTTTCTGTGCAGGGTAATTCTGTTTACAATGCATGAGTTTGTATCTATGTTTGGATGCCAAATAAGAATTCACATGGCCACTTTAAAATATGCTATTCAGGGAGGGAGATCTGGCCCTAAAACAGCAGCAGAGTACAAGAACTGGCTGGCTTTCTGGGCTGTTCTCACACAGCTGAGCTTAGAGCTGACTTGGCCTTTTAATAAACACAGAAAAGCCTGCATCACCTGATTGCTATATTGAAATAATTCATTTAATGGGCTCTTCACTCCCCTTTTTACCTTCAAAGATTCAATTAAATAAAATTTGCAACTCATCACAAGAAGTATTTATTAGTTTAGCTGGTGCCTTTCAAACTAACTCCAGCCTGGGGAGAAGTTGGGTCTGTCTGGGTGTTAAAATGAGGAGCAGGTATGCAGTTGGCAGACTACAGAATGAAACCACTATTGCAAAAAAAGCAGGCCAAAAGCAGCACCAACACAACAAAACCAACTGCAGCCTAGAAAGAGAAATAATTCTACTAGGATTTTATACATTCACATACAATTTTTTTTCCTTTTTAAGAGAAGATTTTCTACTTAGCAGGAGCTTTTATTTCTCCTTGTTGACTTGTCTATATGAGGTGGAGGCAGGGCAACATAAGAAAGCTTTGCCTCACTGAAGGGAACTGTGGCTGTCTAGAAGTGAAAGCATTGTGAAGCATTTTTCTTCAAGAAGCCTCCTGTATGGATGAATAGACTTTTGTCTCCAGGGTTCTGGAAGCACCTGCTGGGATCATTTCCCTGAAATGCAGCCTGAAAAGGAGCAGTAGCAGGGAGCATCTCAAACTGTTCTCGCATATAAAGAGAGACCTCCCTGCAGACAGGTCAGTGCCTGTCCCACATGCCAGAGCCAGACCTGGGGCTTGTTCAAGGTGGGCTCATCGCAAATCTTTTTTTATCACCTCACCCCAACAGTCCTGTTCATCATCCATTCTGTCATTGCCTTCCCCAACAGGATCAGGACATGAAAAGCTGCCGTCCTTGCAATGGTACACTTCAGCTGTGGCTTCCTAAGTGGCAGGAGTCCAAGAGAAAGGGCCTGCAAACACCTGCCCAGTGACAGCTCCCACACAGCACTTCAGTCATAAGGGGAGTGCAGAGAGGAGGCCTTGCTGAAGGATCTCCCATCAAGGAGTAATGAAAGGATGGACACTCTGCTTGCAGGTCACCTTGTGCAAGGCAGAGCCAAGATCCCAGCCTTGCTGAGCTGTTTGCATACAACCAGCTTCTCCAAGCTTAGAAACACCCACCTACACATCTGGGAAGAAAACTCAGCTATCTTCAGGCCTGTACTAGAGCTGCTGAATTTAAAAAACAGGACAGACAGCTGCCTCTCTTCCTTCCTTCCTCCCTCTACCTCCTCTCCTCACTAGGCTTCTCCCAACACCCAGCAACTCCCTGCATCCACTTCCTTAGGGATTTTTCACCCACGGCTACTTGTCAAATAGCCTTAAGCCACAGGAAGTATGAGAACCCAGAAGAGAAAAGAAAGCGTGGATTTGAGATTTCACTTCAGGTCTTACATCTGCATTCACAGTGTGTTTGCAAAAAGACCACATCCCTTGTGCTTTTAATGCAGAGCAGAAGCTTGAAGTGAAATAGGTGGAATAGCTACCACCAAAAAACCCCACTTGCGAGCCTGAGACTGAACACACACATCATGCCCTCCTCTGTCTAAAGCAGAGACTCAGTTCCCTGACCTCAGGATAGCGGTGCTTTCAGGAACAAGACAATTCCTACTCTTCTCCCTAGAAGAGGTCAGCCATCCCCAGAGTTCTCTTTAAATCCTATTTGACGACAACGTGTAGCCCATTTTGGCCTACAGTTTCAATAATTCTAGAGATGCCCAGGTCCCACAGACACTGAACATGGTTGTGACTGGATTTATATGTCACCTGCATGAAGGTGGTGTGGCCTGGGTAGACAGGGGACTGTAACCCCACAGTGCAGCTTCAGGCCCAGGGCCCCCAAACCCCTGGGCTCAGGAGGTCTGAGAGGCTACCCATACTTTTCCCTCTCCCTGGGAGGAAAGAAAACTCCTCATGTTGTAACCATGAAGCCAGAAATCAGTTTCAACCACAACCATTTTCAAGTGTGTCAGGAAAAGCCTTTCAATTTAAAATTTCCATCAAGCTGACTTTGCTGAAAGTCAAAGAGATCCTTCCTGATTAGATCTTGGCTGAGGCAAACCAACCCGATTATGTGATTGAGAATGATAAATAGGAGGGAGGGAGAGTGAAACCCCTATCATGCTCCTCCAGCAGGGCTGTAGGACCATCTGCTCCACAGCAGGTCAAGGCCTGGAGATTGAAGACATCCACCTCCTTAATGCACCTTTGTGGCACTGGCATAGGTCAAGAGGGGGAGGAACAGCCAGGAGCTGTCAAGAGAAATACCAAACTTCCTCCTGACCTGTAAATGTGTCTATCTCACATAAATGGATTCCAACAGACCTAAAGAGGCCATGGAAAGTTCCCTGACCCCAAACTTAGCTTGTTAGCCTTTCCAGGCATCACCTTCATCCAGCCTCCAAATCCACAAGCCCAGGATTTACAGCCTGAGCTAAGTCATATCCCAAATCCTGCTGGGTCAGCAGCGCAATGCTTCACTGGGGCAGCCCATTGCTCTGCCACTCAGCAGAGGATTCTTCCAGTTTGGAGAGCCTGGAAGAAAAGCAGCAACTCTGACAAGACCTGGTACTCCCACTGCCATCCAGCTCTGCAGTAAAAGAGCGCTGGGACATTAATCCTGCCCTAAGGATGCCTCTGAAGTTACATGCATTCAGATTGCATCTTACTTAACAAAACCTGCTTCTCCTGTGTACTGCAAGGGCATATTTAACACTAAATGTAAATGTGAGATTACAGCTGTCATGCAGCCAGGACAAAGTTTGAAGACTCCCTCATCCCCCGCTGACCTAAAGTGCTGGGTAAAATGGATCTGGGTGAATGTATTGCTTCCCCCACAAACCCCTGGCTTCCAAGCACTTCCAAGCACCTCTTGCTATTTGCATTGTAATTTATTTCCCTCTCCAGTAATAAATCAACTCCTCTATCTCTCCAGCAAAATGAAATCCCATGTCGTTTTTCCTCGGACTCTCAGAGCTGCTGCAATCCAGACACCAATAAAGATATCAGTGGTCTGGAAGGAAATCTGAGTTTGCCAAGGATACAAAGACTAATGCAGTAGTAATTAATGATCACAGTAAGTCTGGTGAAAATAAACTGAACTGGCACAGAAACTGAGTTCATAGAAAAAAGTTTCCTTTTAACATAGCCAGATCAAATTGCTGGGGATAAATTGTGCAGTGCATATTACTTCAAGACTGGGCAATTTTTTTTTCAGAAAGCAGTGACTTTTTTTTTCCAGAAAGCCATGAAAGCTTTTTTCAGAAAGCAGTGACTCTGGGAAGCGGGAATCATGAGAGGGATACAGCTAAGAAAACTTTCTGCACAGAACTACAGCTAGGAGAGCCCAAGCCCATGAGTGCATGGATGGAACAACAAGGAGAAAAATAAGCAATGCTCATTTGTACAAATACATTTGTACCCAGTGCAGCAAACACCAGTATCACAAGTCACAAAGTCTGGTTACCACACTTCAGAAGTGGCAGAACAAAGATGGTCTGAGGACTATGAAAAATATGGATATAACGAAAGACATGAGCAGTTTGGTCTCTTGGTTGCAGTAATAGCACATCTACAGGGATTCACATGGGACCACTCTTGAAAATGCTCTTGGTACTCGCCTGTATTTAGCCTTTTAATACCGTGGCCACTGATAGTTTGGTGTTGTTGAGAATCCGGCCAAAAAAGACAAATGGTTGAGAGCCTCGGTATCCAAGAAAAATTACAGAGAAAACTTAGCCCTGACTGATAAATCTCTCACCTCTCAGTAAGAACATTTTTGAAAGGAGGGACTGTCTCAATCCAGCAAAGTCAGAGTGAGATCTGGAGGCTGTAAGTCAAGGCAAGGCTCATGTTTATTGTTAATATCAAAGGTAATTCATCAAGAGAACAACATGGCAAGAGTTGTGATGGATTTGCTATCATTTCACCCTAAGAGCCAACCTCTTTCAAAAATAGATGAGCTGATATTACAGTGCACGGGGTACAAAGGACCCTGAAGAGGTCACCCGTGTACTGAGCCAGCAGTACCTTCATCATCACTGACAAGGCTGGTCTGATGGTCCGAGCTCTGATCAGGTACCTGCAGCACTGTAAATACCACAGCTCCCTTAGAAATGTGACTTTACCACCCTCAGCCGAGAAAAGCCTACTTCTAACATCTAGTCCAAATCCTACTTAGCTACAAGTTTCTTGCCCTGTTGATTCTGCCTTCCACACAGGACTTAGTAGGCTTGCTCGGTGCAGTCCTGACGAGTTATGGTGGAGACCAGACTCATAATCACAACTGGTCCCTTCTGCCTGGCTTCTGACACTAACTGGGCATGAGTCAGTATTAGAGCTAAGATGAAGAGAAATCCACTCTGCAGAAAATCTTGCATTCAAAGTTATGTTTCTTCCCCACATGAAATGAAAATGAGACCTTTTCGAACTCACTATGACATGCCAGAAGAGAAGAAAGCATACTGATGTGGTAGAAGTGGTGGTCTCACCACTATCCAGACCAAGTCTCTGCTTTTGCAGTAGGCAGAGCAGTGGCAGGAAACTTGGCACTGAAATCCCTGCGCAACACGCTCTTCTGAAATTATTATTTCCTTTCTCCCTTGTATGGTTTTGATAAAGTGGCATTTTTCAAGGGAAAAAAGCACCTCTACTGATTGTTTGGCTACTCCTTCTGGATGCATCCATCACAACCTTCCAGCCTGTACCACTCACATGTGTCTCTCTAAATTACAGTCCCTGCCTTTTCTGCTCTCAGACTGCTGAACTCCTAAAGTGCCTAAAGGAAAAGATGCAATAGCTGTTCTAACCACTTCCTATGGCTCTTCTAGGACTTTGCAAGAACAGCTTTTGGACATGGGCAACCCCTTTTCCTTGCTTCCTTTATTCATGACCCCTCTACAGCTTCTATCTTGGACATGGAATTCCTGTACAGTGTGATTTCTTTCTTCCTCTCTGGCCATGCATGCCTGCCCTCCCCCTTCATGTGCATGTTCTTTTCTCACTTCAGGGACAGAGTTACACAAACAGAAAAAAACATTCCACTAAAGGGCTGATACAAACAGGTCACTGATTGGACCTGGTGTCTGGAGACTTCCCCAGTAAAACAGTGGAATTAAGCAGAGAGAGCAATGCCTTCTATGAGTCATGGAGAAACAGGCAACAGACCCTGCTTACCCATAAAGTCATGAACTAAAGCATTCCCTGCTCAATGCAGCTAGGTCCTATAGGATGAGAGGACAGGATCCACTGAGCTTCCCTTTCTACTCCCACAAAGAAGGCTGCAAAGTTGGAAATGCTGCCCTCCCACCACCCCATGGGCAGCATCAGCTGCCTCCTGTGGCACCCAGCATGATGTCTATGGCTTATCATTGCCATCTGCCCCCGGAGCTTTTACAGGACTCCATGGGCACTCCTGCCCCAGCACAAGGGCAAGGGGCAGCCTCCAATAATGAGAGGAGCTGGCAAGGCAGCCAGCAGCAGTCCAACAAGAGATGCTGTAGAATTGCCAAGTGTTGTCAGATGTAGGAAACTCACAATTAGAGCTTTCATCTTTCATTATGATTGAATGCTCCTGCTCTAGCCTGTTGGAAATACCATCTCCTAAGATGCTATGGGCTCACTGAAGCTCATTTCAAGGTAGTAGAAACTACATTTATACTACCTTGCATGAGCAAGGGGCAGGGTGTTAGTATTTTCTTTTGGCAGAAGCTTATATATATGACTAGCTGTGCTTGGCAATTGGAAAATGCACAAGTGTGGGGGTGAGGAGCCTGAATTAAAAGCCACTTAAGTGGGTACTTGAGTAATTATTGGGAGGCATCTGAAGAGACATTTTTGTCAGCAATTAAGGAGAACATGGCTTTGTGCTGGGTTCAGGTGGCAATATGGCAACAGAGATCCTCAGCACTCCATGGAGAGATGACCAGCTATCCATTAGCTGCAGAGGTATGTTGGGATTTCCTGCCCAAAAGGCATCCTTCAGTCTTGAAAGAGGGCCAGAACAGCAAAGGGGCTGAAATCCTAATACTCTTACAGTCTCAGATTTTCTGCACCAGGGAAAAGGAGGCACAAAATTATTTTCATGGAACTGCCTAGTTCCTGAGATAGCTCTTCTTCTGCAGAGTTAGGCCCCACTGATGTTTCTGTCTTCCAGAGGGCCTGTTTCAGCTCCAGAGGCTCTATATTCCTAGTCAACCTCTCCATACAAAGGAGGTGAAGCAAAACATGCTGGGCAGTTCCAGCTTGGAGGATGGTTGGCTTGTGCTGCCTATCAGTGGCTTGGACAGGGTAGTTGTGATCTGGTTGCAAGGATGCTCTCTCCCCCCTAACTCATTTTCAGAAGCCTGATGCAAGCTTTGTCGCTCATTTGCTTGGCTTTGGGAAGCCTTCTGTTTGCTAAAGAATGCCAATAATACATGTTCCCTTCTCAGTTTTAAGAGGCAAATCTTATTTCTTCAGTCCATTATTGTAGATACTTCTAGAACTCAGACACTAAACTAGATACTTCTAGTGCCTCTAATACCCACTTCAGCCCACCTCAAATGCTGCAAAATGTGGGGTGCAAGAAGGTGCCCTTAGATGAAAAATCTGATTTGACAGGGAAGTGACTCAGAGCTACTTTTAAGTCTGCACTGATGAAGTCCGGCACTTAGGAAATTAAGTGTGTAGATCCACCAGGGCAGTGTCTATCTCCTCATTAAAGATGCAGGTAAAGAAGCTTGAAGACAGTAGCAGTAAAAGGAGCATATGCAACTCAAACATGTCCTTGTGAAAGAGCATAATTCATAGACACTTCATTACCTTCAACAACTTTGAGGTCCTTGCTTATTCATCAGCAAGTCTTAGCTGCCTTGAGCCAAAAGAACATGGGCTGGGATTATCAAAATCTACATTAACGAAAAATACTTCCAGATCTCACTGATGCTCCAGGGATCTCCCCATAAGCTCCAGCGTCAGCCCCTTACACTACCAATGCTCTGTGTGATGTGCGCAAGAGGTTCCTGTGCAGCAGGCACCAGCTCTCACCCCAGTTAAACATGACAGACTGACTCCTGTGAAGTTCCTCATGAAAAAAAATAGTTGGCATTAAGGAGGTAGACTCCTCTTTAGGTAAGCATTTTTTCTAGAAAAGGCTACATGCCACTCCCAGCCTTATTATTTGCACATGGATAGCTCCAGCATTTATTGCAATTCTCTCACTTTTCTTCCTTGATTCCTGGGACAATGTAGGGTCTGAAAAGCCTTCTTTCTTTTTTTATTTATTTAATCATTTGACATCAACTCTGTCAGCTTAAATTTGACCCAGCTTTCCAATTTTATGGGGGAAATAAAAACTGAAAAAAATATAGAGAATTCATAAACCCTCAGTCAAACAGGAAATATGCCCACAATATTGTGCAGCTTCAATGAAAGCTTTTCTTCTTAAAACAAAGGATGCTCCCTTGTGTTGTTTGAAACCCTGGCACTAGAGCAATTAAAAAAGTGAAACTGACTACAAACTAAAGCAGAATAGACATGTTTCATAGATCTTCATTGCCCAGGCAGAAAGAAATGTAAACAGGGCATAAATAACAGCAGTCAAAGGACAGATAAGCTGAAGGACAAGGCTGGCACAAGAGGAAATGGGTAGAAACTGGCCAAGAAGAAATTTAGGCTAGAAATTAGACATGGTTTCTAGCGATCAGAGGAGTAAGACACTTCCGACAGGACCAGTGGGCACACTGCTGCTCTCATTCTGCTCCTTCTGTTCCAAGGAGGGGTTTTGTGCACATTTGAGAAAAAATTATGTGACACAGCCTGGAATAACATGAGCCAAGAGACCTTTTCTCTTATCTGTAGCACCAATACTTTTGGTCTTTCAAAAAATCTGTTTTTAATACTCTCAGAATGGGGAGACATTTGATGTGCATTCAGTAGGGTTTTATTTAACCTTTGCTAATTGATCTATCTTAAAATATATCTATACAAATAGCCTTGCACATTTCATTGATTAATTGAAGTAAGCAACAACAATTATTGAATGTTTTTATTTAGTGGTGCCATTAAATAAAGTGAAAGCAAATAGGATCCCATAAAATAGAAATGGTCTTAGATAAGAGTTGTTAGGGATGCAGTGACAGGAGTGCACTCAGTTAAGTGTTTATATTGTTACCATCATTCAGACATCAGCTCCAAAGCTTATCTAATTTGAAAGCCACTCCTGCAGATCTTTGCTATTGATTAGTGTAGCCTGCAGAGACACCACTCTCCACAAACTCATTCCAGAATAGGGAAGATGTCAGCTCCCACGTGTGGGATCTCCTGGCCAGCTGGTACCCACATCTGTCTGCACAGGTCTTTTCTGCTTGCTAGATAATTTGAGGATACCCAGCATCATCTGGGAGAAGAGGATTCTGTTGCCAGGGTGAGATAGGAACAGATGTACCCTCAGGTCTTCACCCCACATCTCCCCTGACCAAGATTGCTGGTGTCTCGACTTAGTTGCTACTCAGCCTAAGTGAAACATATGTTTATGCCTGTAATTTCTGCACTGAACTGCTATAGTGCCAGTTAATGTTGTTCAGAAATGAATTGCTGCTGCATAATGTACAGAACAACAAATTCACATTAGCTACATATCACAAATCAGATAATTACCAACCAAGATATTCGTACGCGTGTTCAACCTCTTATACAATGTAATAGGACACTATCAAAAAAGAGCTCACATTACAATGACAGTTTTGGCTTCTAGCACTTTGGCTTTTATTGTAATAAATGCTAATTTTCTGATTTTTATCTGCTCCTCCCCTCCTGCTCCTAGTGGCATAGGAATTATGATTATGCCAGTTCTAAAACTAGACTGCCTGCTTTTAAAGCAGTCTTTCTGCTTGATTCACAAGCACAGCACTGAAGCATTTGAGAAACAGACACTGCAGATCACCCTTAATGCCAAGAGAAAGCACCAGCCTCACCAACTTCACTTTGACTGCCACCAGACCACCAAGTGACCACAGGTGCGTACCCTCCTCCTCCTCCTCATTGCTGGTTCCTCCATTCATGACATCAGGGTGATGGTATTGCTTTTGTGAGCCTTCCCCATGGGAAAATTTGCAAAGACACTTCCCTGGGGGCAGATGGATTTCAGGGTGGGATTTTTCACACAATGCAGGCAAGAGGTGCTGATGGAGGGGCCCTGGCTTTCCCCATGCTTGCACAGATGGAGCTGTCAGGAAGGGACCGGCACTGTTTAGCTGACACCTCTGACTGCATCCCCTCTGCTCACAGCTCAGCTTCGCTGCACCTCGAGCAGAGACCCCATGAGATCTCACTCCCCCGCCGTGAGGCCATACGGAGAGAGCTTGGCACAGATGCTGCAGAGCAGCCTTGGCCCCCCAGCCCCTCTTGCCCCCTCACCAGCTCTTCCATCATGTTTATAGGATTCCTGTATTCTCACTGCAATAAATGACAAGGTTGCCACCTTGCTTCACCAAGGCTTTATGTTTCAGACCCACAGATCTTCTGTCCCCAGAACCATGAGGTCAGCAGCCCGGAGGCAGGGGAGATAGAGGTGCCACCAGACAAGCAGTGGGGCCCCACTAAACCCACCCAAGCTCACACTTCCCCAGGGCTGCATCCACAAAATCATTTTCACTGGTAAGAGACTCATGGGCATCAGGAAAGCCCTATCTTCCAGTGTGCAAAACAGGGATTAGTCCTGCAGCCTTCATCCTACTCTGGGGAAATACCAGGGCTTCACAAAGATGTTTCCCACTCAGATCCTTTTCCATCCCACATAAATAAGTGAGGAATCCAATGACAGCAGCATGACTAGAGTGACTGTGCCTCACAGGGTCATAGGATTACAGCTCTTAGCACACACAATTTCAGAAAACTTCCAGGCTTCTTTTTATATATGTAAGGAGAGTGAAAAATAGTAAAATACAGTATTGCACCAAGTGGTCTTCTTTACCTACAATGAATTTTTAAAAAATGGAAATAAATAATGGGGTCACAGAACTATTTTATTTTACTTTAAATTAATCTTGTTTCTTTCCTGCATTATTTAACCCTTGAATGGTTAGTCTTCAGGAAACCTAAGAAGGTTATAAACTTTCCCCTGTCTTTGGAGGGTGGGGGAAATTACAAACTATCTTGGAATATATCTCTCATGGAAAAATTGGAAATGCAATTAGGTAAAGACTTGGAAGAAAGTAAAGCTCCTCAGGCTATTAATTTATTTTTGTGGGAAGGGGGGAATTTCTAGAATTGGGAAAATACCTCGTTTTGCTTTTAAATCCAACATTGTTTTTTATTTGAGAGCATCCTGGTCACTGCTGCACCTAGGCCAAAGCTTTCCCAGTTTTATTTTTAAGGGCCTGTGGATTAGAGCAAGCCTATTTTTTTCATTTTGCATGTGGAATAGTTTGGATGAGGTATTTACAGCTGAGATTGGAAGGGACTCAATTAATCCCTGTTATAATGAAGGTGAACAATCCCAAGGCACAAGGATCCCCAGACTGACACACAACAGAGGGGGACGGCAGCCAAGAATGGGAGCAGGAAAGGGAGAGCACTGCCATGCAACGTGACCAGAGCACACCAGAACTGCTGCTGAAACTAAGCAACAATACAAGAATCAACAATGAAACAAGAAAAAAAAAAAAAAACAGAACAAAACAAGTTTGGGTTTCTTCTCATCAAGTTACAATGTTGTCCCCCCAGGGCTGACCATCTACATTGAGCCATAGTCAGTGGTACTCTACACAGGAACGTGCACTCTTTGTGCTGTAAGAGATGCTGGACGTTCTCAAACAAACCCACAGGGATTTAAGAAAATTTGGATAAAATTCACTGCCTACTTAAATCAGTCCAGACTGAGTGTGCAGCCCTGAATTTACATGGGAAGGACACCGCTACCGACTCTAATCTTAAACCACGCCGTTCTGAAGCGGCGCTCTGTCTCCCTTTCTTTATTTCCGTCATGTTCAGGGCCTGCGAAGGCTCGCCCCGAAGGCCCCGGTGCCCAGCAGCGAACACGAGCCCCATGGCGGCGCTGCCCTCACGGCCCGGCGGCTGCGGAGCGGCAGCGCCGCCCAGCGGTGCGGAGCCGCGCCCACCGCGGGCACGGCACCGGCACAAGGCGGCGGGAAAAACGGAACGAACGAGATCATTAAAGAAAGGTAAGGGCGGAAAGGAAAATATATAAAAGGAAGGAAGAAAAAGGGGAAACAAAGAAGAAAAAAAGGGGAGGAAAAAAGGAAGAAAAAGAAAGAGAAGCAGAGAAACGGGAAGGGAAAAAGGGAAGGGAAAAGGGGAGGAAAAGGGAGAAAAAAGGGAGAAAAAAGGGAAGAAAGAAGGGAGAAAGGGGATAGAAGGGGAAGAAAAAGGGGGAAAGGGAGGGGAAAGAAGAATAAAAGGAAGAAAAATAAATATGGTGGGAAGGGGAAAAAATAAGGGAGAAAGAATAAGGGAGAAGCGGGGGGGGGAAGAAAAGACGGGGAAAAGAAAATAAATTTAAAAGGAAAAAGCAAACCCTAAACACTGAGGATTATTTTTTTTACAAGGACCTGAAAGGCCTGTATTAATAAACCAGGACTTCTGCACACAGCAGCCCTCTGACAAGGCGCAGCGGGAGCGCTCCCCTTGCACAGGTGCTGAGTCGGGCATCCCTCCGCTGCCTGCAGGGCAAGGGAGCTGGGGCTGCCCCAGGACTCTGTACCAGGGACCGGGACTTGCTGGAGGCTCAGCTGGAGGCAAATGGAGCTGCTGGCAGCCCGAGATGCTCCTCTGAACGCCAGCATTTCGAGGCAGGGGCCCGGAGCCGCCGGGGCAGCTCCCACTCGCTGCCCGCAGACCCGCAGCCTCCGGCGCGTCTGTGCGACAAAACAGGGACAACTGATCGAGCACAAGGGTGGGGCCCTCTGCTCAGCAGAAATTTGAAATACATCATTTCGGCTCACGCTTGGAAAAACAACATGGCCTAGAAATAGGTGAAAGGAGAGGGATGCTGGGCGCGCAGGGCGGAGGGGCGGCGGGGTTTGGCCGTGCAGGACACCGCCGGCGCCCCGGGGCTGGCAGCGCGCCGTGTGCCCGCGGCAGCACTGCCACCTGGTGCTCAGGGACACCCTCACAGCCACGCGGCCCCAGCTCACACCATCTGCGCCTGGCACCGAGGCTTTCCAAAGGCAGGCTGTCCCCAGCTGTACCGCGCCTCTGTCCCTTGCCCGGGGCTAGCAGGGCTTTCCCCTCCATGTCAAAAGCCTTGACACTCGTGGCAGCCCTGCAACAGAAGCGCAGGTGCCCCGTGCTGCAGGTGACAGGTCAATGAAATGATCTGTTTCACCGTCTCCACGTTTAAACAAAAACAAAACAAACAAACAAACAAAAAACCAAAAAAACCAAACAAAAACAAACCAAACAAAACAAAAACTGCATGTGGTTTGACTAGTCCATTGAATTTGTGATATTTTACAGTGCTAGTTAAAAAAAAAATTTGGAAGAACTGAAAAGAAAGAAAATTTACTTCTCTGCAAGTCAAATACCTGCCTGTTCTTTTATTCACAAAGCTTTAAGTCTTTTTAACAAGTTAAAAACAGAGAGTATTTTTTTTCTGTTGGAGTTTTGGACTAAGTGTGACAAATCTCATTCCTTCCCTCCAAACTTTTTGGCACTGCACAAACCCCCAGATATTATATTCTCCCAGCACTATATTAAACTGCTTTTCCCCTTTGCACCATGCAGCCTCTGTGCTGTGTACCTAGCAAATCCAAGTGCTAGAATTGCTTGCTGATAAATGTAAAGGTCTGTAACTGACACTGGAAGTGCCCATTTGCTTCCACAGATCTTGCTCTGCCTTACAGATCTCAAAAATCTGAGTGCACGTTAAGATCACCTTCACTCCCTGCTAAAAATGCAACCAGCAACAGGGCAGAACAAATCACCTGTATAACAGCGTAGAGCAGCACCCTGCAGTGTGCCTGCCACACTGGCCAGGGGACAGCACTGCGAAGGAGACAGGGACTTTTGAGCAGCCAGAGGCAGCCATGTCAGAAGCAGATCAGAGCCTTGGAGTGGGCATCATTAAACTCCTTGGCCTTGGTCTACAGGTAATGAGAGAGAACAAATGGGTTCAGTGCTTCTTTCCACCCCTTATACACTTCCTTCTCCTCCTGCCTGGTCCTGGTTACTGCAATCCAGAACTCACTCAGAAGCAGGAGGCAGCTGCCTAAACCTGAACCTGCAGTTTTTTCACACACAAAATTTACAAGGGAGGCAGGTTCTGCACCTTTCCCATACGTTTTAGCACAGTCATGTTATATACAAAGATGAGAGAGGGGAAGCTTAGGTTCTGCACTTAAGCTGCCTGAATATACATCCAGCAAAATCTGGGGAGCATCTCTGGATATACTGCCAAGCTGTAAGGGACACTGATCACACAGATGTACTAACACACCAGCTCTGGGTATTACCACCTGCAGGGTAATGTAGGTGCACAGATTACAAGAAAAACATTAGCTAACTAGCTTGGCCTTAGCTGTACTGCTTGTTCATTTGTCTGCAAGCAAGTTGTGTTCATTTGTCTACTGCTATATCTGTAATTCATAGCTATTTGTTTAAGTTGCCTTGAGCAGTTCTGCTCTGCCAGTCACGCAAGCCCAACATTTGTAATTTCTCCTATAAAATAGGAAATTAACATAGGAAAGAGGTTGCATACAGCTTTCCACCACAGCATTAATGTCAAGCACTGTATTCCATTTTAACGGAATAAAATGGGTTTTGCTGTACTGGCTCGCCTGGGAAAAGGAAATTTCCATGGTTTCCTTGGTCCCACATTCTGACCCCACAGCAAGAACTGAGAATAGATCACAGATGCAAATCTTTTAAGTTGTTCTTTTCTTTTCCCCCTTCAGGAAACAGATCTATTCAGTATTTGTTCTTCAGATGATCTTTAAAACTTGCAGAAAATGAACAGAAAAAAAACTCACAAATGCAGCTATTCCCATCTGAATACCTACTTTTCCTACTCAGAGAAAGTGTTAGGTATTGCTTTGGCTCACCACAGAACAAGTACTGCAGAGCCTCAGTTTAAATGAACTTGTGTTGTAAAAAGCAATGCCTTTACTGCTATCTGCTCTCTGACTGGCAAATGCATTACAAAGTGAGAATGTAGCAGTCACTCATATCTCTGCCCTATTTAAATAAATCTTTGAGGTTACCTTGCCCAACAAAATCACACTGATAGAGCCCGTTACTTCTAATGCATCACTGCTTTCTCTCCTGGGTACTATTTTCCTTCCCAGTATAGCCTGTTTATACAGTAAGGCATTTCCTACCCTGGGAAACAGCCTTTGCAGTGTCATTGATCACAGCAAATAATAAGTACACACAGGATGCTGCAAAACCTCGGTGGGCCAACACCAAGTTCTCCTCTTAGCAATTGTTCCAATAGATTTTGTTTTGAACAAGGTTTTGTAACAGCCAGAACAGCCACCTCTGTGTCTGCAGCACAGCCCTGGGCACAGCACAGGTATAAGATTAACTCTATTTGGAAAAAAAGACTCAAAAAGAATACTAGCAGCGTTCTACCTTGTTACTTTAGGAGAAGAAAAAGGTTTCTGTAGGATAGTTGCATTTTAGAAGATTCTTCCCATTTTCCTGGTACAAAGCATTCCCAGCCAGTGCCTGTTACACCAATGTGAACAGCATGAGGTGCAGCCACTTTTTGCTGGAGCTGGACCCTGGCTCAGGCACATGATGTCCCACTAAAAGCAAGAGGTGCAAATGCTGCTCCTACTCACACTGAAATCTGGGCTTACAGAGGGGCAAGCCAACCCCCACTCACATTTCTCCTGCTGCTGCTGTGTCTGGTGCTGGCAGCCCCAGTGCTGTGAGCTCCTACACACTCACCAGGGACTGGTGACAGCCCCGGCACCCAGCCTACAGCTGGGCATGGCCCCATGAGCCAGTGTCACCTCAGCAGCAGGACTGTAGGCACAACTCAAACCAGCCTTCCTAGGACTCATTCAGGTAGGAGCCACAGCAAACAGAACTTTTTCACATCTTGAATACAAGCTGGCTGTGGGCTTCCCGCTCCTCCTCTCATCTTACAATACCTGAGCTGATGGTTTCTGTCTCACAGCAGGGAAAAATGTGTCCTGCAGAGCAATAAACCCCTGGTTCATCTGTGTATCTGCACAGCTGGAAAAACATAGGTCCAGACAGCTTTGTTTTTTGCAACACAGTGCAGCAACCCAGGCGGGCTCTGGGGTCCCGGGAGGTTCATGCTCTGTTCTCATTGCCTCTGTGAGCTCACGGCAGGCTGGCACAGTGCTGCAGCTCCCCCCAGAGCTGCCTCCCCTTGGGAAGTGGGGTACTTGGCCTGGCAGGAGCTGCCAGTCTGACAGGCTCTTGAGGGGTTCTGACTCAATGTTCCAGCATGCAGCAAGCACCTGTCTCAGTGCCACGTTTTTTTCCTGCGGTCCCACAGGCACCTTCATGCAGCCAGTGAAAATTCAAAATGACTCTTAGTGAATAATTAATTGTCCTCATCCTGAATCATCTTTAATGAATGAAAAGGCTGGAAACCTGCTGGGCACAAGAACATGGCTCCATGATTGGAGCACAGCTGTGCATTTTGCATTTTTGCATGTGCTTCTTGGTATAGATTCTGTGGCTGCAGGTTGAAATCCCTGTGCATCATCTCCTCTTGGGATCCAGAAAATGCTGCAGGAGAAATGTTTGTTTTCCCTGAAGGTGTCATATGCATCACAAACTGAGCACAGAAAATGCATTTACCTGTGGAAAAGGCATTTCTGAGATGGGTGCAGAGAGAACAGTCCAATGAAAGAAAACAGGCCGAGCTTGGCAGATATATTAAGTGACTTCTGTTTCAGCACAGGTATTTGGAGCTCCCTGCGCCACATGACCATTTTCAGGGCGTCCCAGGGAGAGGGGACTCTCAGCCACCCACCAGCTGCCATCACTGCACTGGTTCTGCAAAAGAGGGTTAATCTGTCCCTGCCACCAACGCAGCAGAGTGCATGGCCCATTTATCCTGCCCGGGCTGCTGCAGTGCTGCCAGCTCTGCTGGGGATTTGGCGGCAGCCTGAGAGTCCGAGGCTTAGGGGAGGGCTGATGAGGGGTTCCAAACCTGAGCAGCATTCGAGCAGAGGCAAGTGTTCAAATGGGAGCAATGAATTTCTTTGCATCTTTAGAAGATAAGATACTAACTTAAGCAGCAAAATCTGCCTTTAGGAGCTCACCTTCCCTGCCTAGTGCTGGGCTTAGAAGGTGATGGCAGCAGCTCCAAAGGCTGTAGGAACAGAGGGCAAATTCACTCCAGTTCCCACCCACGTGCAGCTCCCTGCAGCCACGGGAAGCATCGAGGGGATGCTGTGGCTCCTCATTAAACCAGGATAAGGAAGGAAAAGCCTTGGGCACAATTACCTTAATGAAGCTGGCAGCTCTGCATGCTAACAGCACCTGACGCCTGGGGTTTCAGGCACAGCTGCACAAACACTACCAAAAGCACTTCCAGACCCCTGTAAAAGCATAAGCACACAGCAAAGCAAATACCTGCCTGAAAGGAGCCTGGATACCCACGCTGCAGAGCAGGTGGTGAGTTTGCCTCTTAATTAAGCATATGTTCGTGGAAAGCATCTGTGCACTCTGTGAGAAGCCTCAGAGTTTCCCTGCAGAAAGTGCACTTCTGCAGAAAGTGGCTGTCCCTGCCAGCAGCTGCCTTCCAGCTGGGTAATGATGTGGGTGGCATTGGCCTTAATGCCACAGGGGACCTGTGTGGTGCTGGCAGACATAGCACAGACAGCAGTCAGAAGGTGAACAGTATGCTTCTTTTTAAATTTCCAGCCTTCAGAAAACACCAGTGACTTGCAGGTGATGCAGAACTGCAAACTCCAGAGGAAAAAAGCGCAGTGACTATTCTGGAGAGCAGAGAGAAAAGGAACACATGTTCTGCCTGGCACACATCTTCTGGGCACAGATTTTGTTTGTGCTGCACATGGCTGCAGGTCAGGCTGGTGAGCTCAGGTAGCACTGTGACATATGGCAAGGTATGTTTTAAAGCCATGGCTGCTCCCACCCTGCTCAGACCCCATTTGCAGGCAGGAGGTGAGGAGGCTGCTCCTGCATGGGCTAAATGAGCTGTCGGCAGTGTTTGATCGACTGCCTCGCTGCAGGATTTTCTGTTTCGTTATGGAAATATACCAGGACACATCCAAGTTCAGTCTGCCTGTCATAGGACATTCTTCAAAACTGGCTTCATGGGCTTCTCTTTCCTGATCATCACAGGAATTCACCGCAAATACTCCCTACCTGCATCTCTTCTCCCCATACTGTATGTACCTTTATTCCCTACACTGACATGTAGATATTTCACAGTGTCAGGAATAAGCCAAAAAAGCACAGAATTTTGTGCAAGTGATTCATTCTGATAAACACACAAAGCACCTTAACAAGTACCACAAAATTACACTAAAATGCTCTTTTCAGTTCCTTATTTTGTTTCACTCCATGAATATTACAGTACTAACAAAAACCAACAAGTAAATAAAAGGTGGAAAACATGGGCTGATATTTTAAGGCTGTGGATGCCTCCAGGTGTATCTGTCAGTCTGTATCACTAATTTTCAAGCTTGCTGAGGCTTATCATTAAATGAAAAGGCCCACACATGCATCTAAACTAGGCTGTAGTTTGTAAAACTATCTATCAGATTTGGATATGTATCTATTGCAACTTTCAAGAATAAATAAATTGAAATCCAGTAAAGAAACAGTAACCCCAAAGTTAAGCATATTTTATAGAACAGTATTTTGCCACGCTTTTCTGTCATGTGAAAATATCTGACATTCCCTTCAAATGGTAAAAGCTGGGCATGTCAGGGGCTTGGGCTGAAAATAGCTGGGTGCTCAAAATTTTTCTATTCTGGGGATGATCACATTAACTGGAAGAATACTAGCTATAGTCCAAGACAGAAGTAATCCTGATGTTTCTTATGGGATATAAGTTTACCTGGAAAGTCCCATGGAGTATAGGTTGAGATGGAATATTACTGAACCTAACTGAAGGTATGTTTGAACTATTGGCAGGCACATCTAACTATGATCTATTTATTTTGAATAACAAAAATAGCAGGAAAAAAAATCAAAATGCTTGAACTGCAGAATCATTTATGCCAGCAGACTGGCTGCTCTGCGTATGTGCTTATGTGAGGAACATACCAACACTGTTACTGCTGCTGGACCTAGCTAGATTAAAGAAAATATGCAAACCTCTGCTCTGCAAATCCCCAGATTCACTACAAACATCCTAAAGGGAAAAATAGAAGACTACTATTACAACAAAGGCAGGGAGAGGTACCAACCCAGTGACTGCTAATGCACACTCCAAGAGGCAGTATCATTGTGAGATGTTACAAAGGTGACTCACCCAAGGAGGGGGCAGAGGAGAGGCAGAGCCCTAAGCTGGAGCTTCAAGCTTTGCAGTGTGAGGTCTGAGTGTCTGAAACTCCAGGGAGGCTGTCACTGCTGACCTATGATCACTCAAAGCAGCATAATGCAGCAGACTTAAACAGAGAGAGGTGGAACCACCACAACTGATGGGGCAAGAGCAAAGTCTCTCTTGGAAGCAGGAAAGGCCAATACTTTGTATCCCTCAGGCAACAAACGTGCCCTGCTCTCCTAATGGGACTACTCAAGGTCAAGGGAGTTCCTACCCCACCACAGCACCATCCCAGGTCCCTATCTCTTCTCCCATTATCAGCTCCTTTTCAGTAGTCCAAAGGACTCCAGAGAGTTGCCAAGAGCTGTAGGTCTGACAAACATCCTGCTCCTGTGGCACTGACAAGACTCTTCTCTGTTCTGTGTGCTGTTCAAAGGATTGGACCACACAACAGATACCTTGCACTCCTGTCTTTCCAAAACATATCCCACCCCTGCCCAAGCTGGGGAGGTCTTTCTGCTAATATTACCAGGCTTATGACACAGCCAGAGAGAGCTCACCCCAGGCAGTGGGAGCACATGACCAAATACATACACACTCACCTGCCATTCATTTCTTGACAGAGTGCAATTTGTAAGCACCAATGCTCCTACATCCTCAAACATTTAGGGAAAGACGTTTTCCATCAGTAAAAATGCACCCACATTTTGATAGAGGAGAATTAGATGTAAAAAATACCCCATGAAAAGATCCTCCTTTTTTTCTGAAGAAATGTCACCTTTTCTCCAACACACCAAGACGTTGATTTTTATTTTTTTTTTTATTTAGGAAGTTATGTTGTCATGGGGAAAACCAGACCCAAACTGAAATGTTGTCTTCTCCCAGCTCTCCCCAGTGCATCACACACTATGGCAACAGTTTCTAAAGAACTTCTTGAATCTTTGGAAGCAAAGCCAGATAGCATCCCCCATGCCCTGCAGACTGCTGGGCTCAAATTATTTAGCGGATTATCTCTTTATGATTAAAGGATTTTGGCTAATGTTCAGAAATGTTACAGTCCTTCCCATGAGGGGTCCTGTTTACTAAGCTACATCAGCAATTGATGTACAGCAAGTGTAAATGCTTGGAGAAAGAGGGACTAGACGCTAATTTGGGTTTGGTCCAGTATACTCCTGTGAAAAGCTGCCAGGCCATGGTTGGTTTGGGCATAGGTTGGCCACAAAATAAAAGAGAAGCACTCATGGACTTGTTTTTTATCTCATCAATGCATCTGTTTCCTGAATTATATGAAAGCCAAAAAAAAAAAAAAAAAGCCTCATGTCCAGAAGGGGGTATAAGAAATAATTGATTCCAACAAAGTCATAGAATTGTAGAGTATTTTGAGTTGGAAGGAACTCATAGGAATCATTGAATCAAGTCCTCAGGGACCTTCGGGTAGAAACAAAGGAAAAAACGTGTATTTGTACTTCTGATACATCTTTTCTTAACTCATCAGTTGTTCTACATAAATATTTATCCTACAACTCTGGCTGCTCTGGAAGAATACAATAAAACACCATTTAATGAGTTTACTTTAAACTAAAATCAAACAATATGCTGCATCTACCCAGCTTAGCAGGAGGTCTTTGAAGGCCTCCCTCACAAAATCTGCAGAGGTGGGGCACAGCTGCTCCTGTTATCCTCTCAGTCTTGTCACAGCCCAGGGGTTTTCTTTGCAAGGCACAGGTCATGTGGGCAGGAGGAAGAGGGCTCTCATGCTCCAGAGCACCCATCTTCCTGGCTAACACTTTTCCAGCCCTAATGGGGTGGGATTCATAGCACTGCATTCCCTGAACTTAAAAATAACCACTGAAGGTGGTTAGAAAGATTTATGCCTTTCAGCAAGTATCTTGCTTCCTTCCAGGCTGTGTATGAGCGATCTCCTGACACAGCACAGAAACATGTTTATTTTAGGAACAGAGTGTCGTCACCCTTTTCACAAAGGCCATCCTAAACCTAATTAGGTGCCTTTGCTCCACCATTTGTCTCAAATGCCAGGCTGATCATGTAGCCCCACTGGCCAGAAAGCTCCCGGCTGCCAGCCTGGCCAGGTCTCCACAGCTGGGTACAGGTTGGGCTTTTGCTGAGATAACTACACTGCAGGGTAACTGTAGTTAGTGTCACTTAGCAGAGATAGCTAAGTGACCTTGGTTTGCTTCACCTTGTGGCCAAATGAAGCTACTTGTGAGAGCCTCCACCTGGCATTTTGCATTTGCAACCATTTTGCCCTTCCAGGGGGCAGACAGGGTTCCCTTTAAGATTCAGGCTGCATGCTGGTGAACGCTCCAAATGCACAAGAACTTGTATTTCCAATGGAAAATGAAAACGCCTGAGTCACCATTTTATCAGGTGCTGAATAAGAACAAATTTATTTTTTTCATGCCTATAATTATATGTTTGGAAGGGGCTAGAGCAGCTCTCAGAATGAGGAGGGAAGATGCTTGAGTGAGCTGTGCTAATGGAGAGGGCCTTTGGTTGGACAGAGAAGGGGAAGAGCAGTGCTAGGGCCAGCAGAAACTGATGATCCCTGACAAAACATGTTCTGCTTTTTCCTTTCCAGAGTTCTCACTCATAGCACAATAAATGTTTGTGCTTTCAGAAGGATCAGAAAGACTGGGCAGGAAAAAAACAAAGTTTTTTTTTTTTTTGCTTGGGGAACTTTCTGGAAAGGATACTACATTCCTTTAATTAAATGAGTCTCCACCCAGGCCAGGAACAAGCAAGTGAAAAGAACCACCTTCTCAACTTAAATTCATTAACTTTCCAGCATTTCCTAGCTAGCAGATAGGCCAGAATTGACATACTTAATGTCTAATCCCTAGAAATTGCTTCTTCTCAACAAGGAGATAGAGCACAGAAGAAAAGAACAAAATACACTGCTGGTTTCACTCCTGACATATTGTTGTATCTGGGTGATCAGTGCCTGCCACGTAGCACGACCCCTCCACCAGGCAGCTGTCAATACTGGGAAAATTGAGTTTACTCTTCATGAAAGGCCACAGCCAATAAGCAATCAGGCAGTATGTGCTCTCCATCCCATCGTTAATGACCCAGGGGATATTTATCTTCTCTACACTGCCATGGCTCTCCCACCTCTGCAGCTATAGGTCTGAGTCACACCCCGGACTGGAAGGTACCTAATCTTTAGATCTGACTTAGTTGTACCTCAGGATGGAGAATATTTCAGAAGCAATGAATGCAATTTGAATGTCACCAGCAGTGGGGCAGTGCCCCATTGCTTCAAACCCAGGTACATGAGTAGCTGCAAACAGGGGCAATTCCACCCTTTCCTCTTCCTGCCTCAGGCTACACCTTTCTTGCTGATTCCCTCCTGACAATAGCAGCACTTGTGTAGCCACATGGTGACTGAGGTAAGGCTGCTTTGATTAAAAATAATTCATTTTTAAAATACCAATGATAAGAATAGGTTAGTTTCCCACTGGCTTAATCCCCAGCATCAGGAGGGAATAAGAGTATTGACCTCAGAGGCTGGGTTCACAAGCTCATTCCCTCCTCTTACCCAGCAGTGAAGCCACTGAGGAACCTTGAAACCATGCTGCTACAAAAAGGATTGCAAGTCAGCTCAAAGATGCTGTGAGCTGACATGCCCTTCAAATCACTAACCCGAACCAGGTTTCTCAGCTTCCCTGAAGGGAATACTCTAGAGACTCATCCATCTTTTTAATTCATCACATGTTTAAAACAAAGCGAAACAATTCCACCTTGTCACAAATATATGTCCCCTGCGAGCACAGGTTTCCTCAGGAGAGTGTAAAAAACCTGACAGATGAGATCTGTAATCCTTTGTGCACACCTGGAAACTACTTAAATATTACTATGGCCATGTAAGAGTCTATAGAGGTGCCAATGAGATCTGACTCTCTAAATTGCAAGATCAACAACTTAGATGAAAGAATCTCTTTTACGTTTCATCAAGTGGACTTGAGAAGGAAGCAGAAGGGAATAATCATTCTCAGCCTTTTAACAAACACCTGAAAATAGAGAGGTAAGAGATGAAAGGATATCAATAAGCATATTACCAAATTAAACTTCCATGGGTAATATTTAGACATCATAGAAGCTGGCACCTTAAGGAGCAGAGAGAAAAAACAGATCAGAAAAAGACAGAAGTCTCCAACAATCTGTTCTCAGATGGCCATTTCTAGTGGCAATCACGCTAATTGCACACACAAATTAGGCAAACGATCACGAATGTGTTTTTCAAAATCAAGCCCCATTTATGTTAGTCTCACAAGAGTTTCCAATCAACAGTTTTCAATTGCAAATACAGAACAGTTTAGTCATCAAAAAGCAAAAGGATGAAGAATGTACTGAACACGAAAGGAAAACAATTTCTTCCCTCTCTTTCCCGTATTTCTGTAACCAATTCCTTCTAAACATTTAAAAGAGCATTTTCTATTGACACAAGACATAAAAATACTTTGGTTTAATGAGCTCTGCTCATCTCAAAATTACAGAGATAAAAATGTAAATGCACAATACAGTATTTCAAGTAGCTTTGAGGGGGTTATTAGCAAAGTATGAACATGGCTAGCAATCATCAGACACTGTAACTAATATTCTTCATGGGAATGTAAATAATTGTTTCAAAGCATAATACGCCCCTTCATCATTAAAATCACTTAGATGTTATCACCTAGCTTGAGCAATGAAAAATACAATCAGCTTTCTTTCTCTCAATAAGCACAGTTTTAGCAAATCACTTAAGCACGGGCTTAAAATTAACTAGCTGATTGAGGTCACAGCCCACTTTGACTATGCGTTAGCACACTGCTGCAGGTAATATAGAGAGGATAAGCTAACCCCAAACAATGGTGAAAAAAACCTTTTTCCTCTGAAATTGACCTCCATACACCACCATTAACCTTTAGTGTGCAGAAGCCATTAACTCTGGGCCCTTTAGAGAGCCCTGTGTGCTGTTGCTGATTCGGCGTTAGAAACCTTCACTGAGCGAGGCTGGCTTTGGAGGAATGGAAGGACAGGGCACTTGTTATTCTGTCACTGAGCTATTCCAGCTGCTGGCTGGCACTTGCTAATGCTGCAGGCCTGGCTTACCAGGTCATACTTAACCCTTAGAAAGCAATTGCCTTCATCTGTTTCTCTTAATAGGCAGCCAGCATATTCTCCCTGGCAAGCTGCACTCCTACTGAACATTAAATACTTTTACGTGAGATATTTGTAATGCATGTGCTTTTAATGGGAGCTTACTGAATGGCTAGGAGTCTCAAATGCCTCTTAAAGCACAAATGAGGAATCTAAAATTCTCATGGTGCATCTTCTCTTATACCTAAAATCCTAGCCCCTTTCCCCAGTTCCAGTGTACAGAGAGTAATATTAAACAGCTTCGAGACTTAAAATCCTTCAGTTGTCCACACAGGTCCTGGGTTAGTCCCACAGGTACTTTGCAAAGAAGGCAGCATTGTCTCCACACTACCGACAGGCAATAAGGCAGAGGAAGATGTGGTGGCACCCAGGGTGGAGTTATGTGCAGGTACCCACAGCATAAATGTCACACTGAACAACTCTCCCTGGCTTCTTGGTGGAGATCTTGTCAATGCAATCAGTGGGGTTTAAGCTGCAGCTCATCTCACCATGCAGATGGATACTAAAACAGGAGGTGGATTTCCATGGTCCTTGTGGGTCCCTTCCAACTTGGGATATTCTATGAAAGGAGCTCAGTTACACCCCATGTATCCTGGTTTCTCTCCTCTGGGTGTGAGGGGCAATATCTCACATCAGAGTCAAACCAGCTTCCCCACTCTTGCTCTGGTCCACGGGCAGCAAGCTGCCAGCACAGTTCATCAGGCAGAACAGAGCTCAAAGCATCCAAAAGCTGACATTGTGTCTCAAGGTGATCCCCCACGCTTCATCACACACGGAGTTTCCAGCACGGCCATCCTCACCTCCTGATGCGGCTAAATGGCTGACTGAGGCTGTGTCCACCCACAGCTTGAGATGCCACTTTAAGCACAAACTTGTAGGGACTGACAGCTACAGAACTCATCATTTGGCCGTAACAGCCTACTCACCAGCCTGCTTTCCTTTCTGTACCCCACATGACAACTGCTGTCTCTCCAGTTGAATTGACCCCACTGGTTTTGAGCCCCTGGGCACAAAGAAAAGCAATGCCTTACTTGAGGCAAGTGTGTGCTGTTGTGCTCCTCTCATTGCAACAAGCATTTACCAGAACTGGGAATGGTTTAGAGAGAGGCAACAAGAAGATGCAAGACTCTTCAAACTGTGAGAGACAGCTTAGCAGGAGTGTGCTTGTGGTCTCTACAATCAAAAGTGGATGGGGTCTGTTATTCACTATCTCGTTCAGTACTGATCTGTGGAAAGCATCAACCCAAGGTAGCAGGAACCAAGTTCAGAATACATAAAAAGAGAGGCTTCTTCATGTAACAGGTCTGGGGAAATCCTTTCCACAGGACACTATGATGCTAAAAATGTACATGAACTCAAGGGGAGACTGGTCAAGTACACAGAAGATAAATCCACTGAGAATTCTTACATACTTTGAACCATGTCTGACTCAGGTTATTTTCTAAGCTGAAAATAGCTAGCATCTGGGAGAGCATATAGGGGACAGATCATATTTTCTTACTTTTTCCAGTTTGATGTGGATGGAGAAAGGCTGTTGGGCTAGATGAACACTTTATTCTGGCCTTGATTAATTGCTCTCATATTTTCCTGTTAATTGATGCTACTTCCTTGTATCTTTCTATTGGTGATTTTTTCAGAGGTTTCCTTCATTTTTTCCAAATAATTCTTTCCAGGCTACACTAAACCCCAGTGAAGACCTGTCTCTGTAACACAACACCACTGTGGATAAAGCAGAGATGAAGTAGGGAGTAAGACATATTGGCACTTAGTCTCAAAGCTTAACGAGTGATTATGGAAGTGCTAAAACAGACAACTGTCCTTTGGCAGTTAGTGGGGCAACATGTGCTTGCTGAGTAACAAGCAATCATTCCTCCAACGTTTAATCCCAGCAGCATTTTACCAGCCAAATGAACAACAGTCTCATAAATAATAGAGATTCAATGCCTTTGTCTCCTCCCCAACACTGTGGTGTCCTCCCCTTCTACAGACCAGGAGCAAAGAAGCAGCAGGGAAAATCTAGTGAGTCTGAGCTCACAGCAGTGAGCAGGGGGACAGAAGAGAAAGAGAAGTGATGCCTTTGGGCTGAGTGAGCAGGATTTACCAGTCCCCTGTCCCTGCTCTGGGTGGGACCAATAACTGTGTCTCCCCAGCACACTTCAGGGCTCTGTATTTCTCTCTCTACACCCTGCCAGTCCCTTATCAAATCTCTTATTTCTTATTGAAATTTCTTATTGACTTTCTTATTTAAACCCTTTCCTTCAGTGGCCATGCACATAAGCAATGAACTCTTCTCACGGAGTAGACAGAGCCTTATGCCAAGACAGCCCTTAGCAACGTCCCCAAGAGGCACCTATGGCTATTTCACAAAGCAGTGGGCCTGTCTGGATCTTTCTGCCAGTTTGGAGTTGTTGTTTTTCTCACTACTGAGAAAGAAAAGCCTCTGGTTTGGATATTTTTATATTTAGCAGACTACCATTTAGAAAGTGTATTTTCTGACCTTCTCTGGGAGGTGGGAGCATCCCTTGCCAAACAGCACGTTAGGCAGAAAAGTATCAACCTAAAGGGCACGAGCTGTGGATGAGTAGGAGAGAAGCTCTCATGGGAGCACTCTCAGCAAGACCCACCACCTGCCAGAAACGCCAAACAATTGCAAAATTCATTCACTAAAGTGTTTCCTCAGGAAAGGATTTGCTCCCATTTAATTGCCCTCCTTATTCATGCTTCACACACCATCTGAAGAAATTTGATTGTTCTAACTATAACCTTTTCTAACCTCAAAAACAAAGCCCCAAACCAACCCTAAAACACAGTTGCATCATCTTCTAGGCCAAGGTGTTGTGAACGAGTTGCAGGGCAGAAACAGTTCATCAGCAAGATGTTCTAAGATGTGTGTCAGCCATTTAGCAGGGAGGGTGGGGCAGGGAAAGTGCATTTCATTGCTGAGCAGCCTGCAAGCATCTGGGAGCATGATTTATATTCCCACAACTGCCTCTTCAGGTTAAGGGTGAGCACAGGAAAGGATTCATCACAGAAACTCCAGCAAGTACAGAAACGGAGGAAAAAGCAAACCAGGTTTCTTTGTCTTAACCATTAAAGGTAAATTACAGTTATTAGAGAGGAACACCCAAGCACAGCCACAGGACATTAACCCATATGTGAGTATTTATATACATATTTGTCTGAGCAACCAGCTGAATATTTACAAAGATTATACCCTGCTTGCACTGAGCATAAATACCTGGGGAAATCAGCCTTTCAAAAACACCACCAAGCAGTCCTCCAGCCTCACAAATACAACACCCAGGATATCTCTATGCTATTTCTAAACTGAAGCAGCAGAGAAGTAAAGGGCCTGGGCACACAGAACTGAGAGCAAGGGGAGCACCACACACTGGGACATAGGAAGGTGTCCCACTCTGTCAGGGTCTGCGCTTGAATTTCATTGCTGCGATTCAACATGGGCTCACGTGCCCCTCTCTCCACCACCAAAAAGCCACAGAAGAGGATCAACAATGGCAACACTAAATCACAGGAACTCAGAAAAGTAGTGGCAGCACGTTGGCTGTCCAGTCCCATCATTAGTAGAATTACTTGGTTTTCAAGTCACATTGCATCAAAAGAGGAAATCCAGAACTTGAGAAGGAACTTGCAGCATGAAGGACATTGCAATACCATTCCAGTGGTTATCTACAGACACACCAACACCATAGACAGGCTTGAGCATTGTGGCATGTCATGGACACTTCTGATCCTTGTGCTTTTCCAGTCTGAATGCTCTGTGCAAGTGTTTCCAGCTCCACCCTCAGCCCCATAAGGAAGGTTGCTTTGCCTGTCCCTCCCTCCAGACATACTTTGGATCCTCCCAGCAGACTTCCCCATCCTGAAAAATCAGTAAGGCAGAGGAGGGAACACCAGATTGGGTACTCCTGTCCACAAAGCAAGCACAGCATGTTTAACTACATTTTTAAGCCAATTTCACTAGAAGTTCCCCTTTCTCCATTCCTCTTTCTCCAGTGCTCTCAGCTCCTCATTCCACTCCCATGCTCATGTAAGGCCTCCCACTCTGTCCATGTCTTTTCCACCCACTGTATGTTGAAGTTTTGAATGTTAATCACTTCTATGTGCCTCTGTATGCCCACGCACATGTGTTTTCCTACTCCTGGACCTTTCTTCTGCAGGACCCAGCATTTCCTCTGCATCCCACCCACAGTCCCTGCAGGTACACTTGCATGGTCCATGGCACATCAAAGTCTATTTGAGAAGACAACCTAAAACAAGGGCTAAAAGCTGGGAACAAATTGACCGTTTGTCACAATCCCAGCACAGGGCAGGAGCTTTTGTTCTCTCAACACCTCGTCCTATCTCCCCAATGACCAGCAACCTCAGCAAGTGGGCATCAGGTGTAGGACCCTGGGGATCAGGCCAGTGCGCTCCTTAGAGTCCCAACCTACAGCAACCGGATGCCCCAGCTGGTCCCACACACACCTGCGGCTTCATAGAAACACTTGCTGAGAAACCAGCAAGGCAAATAGAAGAAGGAACAGCAGAAACTCCCCACCTCAGCTCTGCCAGAGCCAAACAAAAACTTCAGTTGTCTCATCCTACTGTACTCACTGTTGCTCCCCCATCCCCTTGGCAGCACAAGACAAACTGATTAGGACCGAGCAGCGACTGCTGGGCCATGCTCAAGTGAGTTTGCAAGTGAACAAATGGCTGTGAGTGCACATTAAAAGCAGGAAAAGAACACTAATAAGGAAACAATTAATTCATTTTTTTAAACAAGTTTTTTTTTCCTATTCTTTCCTCTTATCTGGAACAAACACAATTCCAGAGATAATCCATACTTTGGATCCTGGAAACATTTGGTACCGACTTCTGGAAAACAAAACAATGATAATGACTCATGCTGGGCCTGGGGGTGGCTCATCACAAATTTAGCAGCAGCTTCCATGCTCCCAGCTGGGATTGGCTTTGCTGGGTTGTTTTCACAGATCCCCAGGACTGCAATTTAGCACATGCAAATCGGCCCAGCAGCCAATTGCAGCCACCATGCTAGAAAGGCATAAACATGCCATTTAGAAAAATGCTTTGCCATACAAAACATGATTACCTCCTTCCATGCCATTTCAGGCTATGGGAAGAAACACTATTTTTATTATTAAACATTACACATCTCTTTTCTTCCATTATTTAAAAGCCTATTAAGCAAATATTTATTCACACAATTGAAAGCTTTGTGCACTACCCATTGCATCTGGGGAGGTGATCTTCCCCTGTACTGGACACTTATGAGGTCACAGCTCAATTGCTGTGTCCAGTTTTGGGCCCCTTACTTCAAGAAAGACACAGAGGTGCTCCATCCAGCTCCAGAACAGAGCTGGGGAAGAGTCTAGAAAACAGCTCCTATGAGGAGTGGCTGAGGGAGCTGGGAGTGTTTAACTTGGAGAAAGGGAGAATCAGAAGGGACCTTATTGCTCTCAACTCCCTGACAGAAGACTGTAGCAAGGTAAGGGTCAGTCTCTAAGTAATAAGTGACAGGACAAGAGGAAATGGCCTCAAATTGCATTAGGATAGCTTTAGATTGTTTATTAGGAAAAATTTCTTCACTGAAAGAGTTGCTAAGCATTAGAAAAGGCTGCCCAGGGAAGCAGTGAAGTCACCATCCCTCGAGGTATTTAAGACATGCAGATGTGGCACTTAGTGGTGGATTTGGCAGTGCTGAGTTAACAGTTGTACTCAATAATCTTAGAGGTCTTTTACAACTGAAAAAAAAATATTCTACAAGAAATCTCATCTAGTTTTCAGACCATGCTGAACTTTTGATGATATATGCACAACCTGGACTAAAAAATTTAAAACTAGCATCAGTTTGGTAAAAAATTAAACAGAAAGCAGCAGAAAGGTCTGTGGGAAGACAAGTGGCTTGTTTTTGACATGAAGTTCAGTGAGCCAAAAGTAGATCACTCTCACAAACAAAGCAGGAAGATTTTGATTTCTTTAATGAACAGCTTTCATTAAAGCTTTTCATTTTTCCAATGGGCTTTCCATCTGGGAACTGATGGTTCTAAAATACCTCCAGAGGGATCTGCTGAAAGCAGAAAACAAGCCTACTGTCAATGCTCTGTGGACAGGGAAAACAAGAAGAATTTTAGGGATGATATATACCACTCATCTCAAAGAAATGGTTCTGGTTGGGATTAGGTATATATGCATAGAGTTAAATATGCACTCAGATGGTTTAGTGAGCTGAGACCTGTGTCTAGATATACTCCTTGGTCTTCTATGGACATAACTTAATGACAGTCACACAGCTCTTAAGCTGAAAGCATCTGCTCTGAAAGTCATCAACTTTAAATACCTGCCTTTGATCCCAGATTCTTTTGTTACTCTTCAAGTGGAAAAACAGCAACACAGAATTTTATACACACAATCATTCAGGAAAACCAATAGAAAAGCAGAAAAATTATTTCATTATATTGTTAGTTATAATTTCTCATAAATCTTCCAGTTTATAATGCATCGCAATCGTACATAGTGTTTAACCTCAGACAAACTCTTATTCTTTTCTTGGCTGAGATTAGGAAGTGAAGGAAGTTAAGCTTTATTCCTTTACAAAACCATGCATACCTTCAGGTGAGAAGTGCCATAAACCAGCCAACCTCTGCTTCAGAGTACTGTTTATCATCCTGATTACAGGTACTTAAGAAAATTCAAATTACGCTTATTTTGCTTGCATTCGCTCATTCACAGAAAATAGAACATTTTCCAAATATGATTCAATATCAGTGATGCTCTGGCAGGATCTAGACAAGTGTCAATATTCAGAAGACTGAGTGAAGATCCAGCAATTCCAGATGCCCAGCTCTGTAACCTCAGACATCCAGCTGACAGCTCTGCATTGCTAAGCCACTTTACACCCAGGGAGTTCCTGGACCTGCATTTCTTTTGAAGATTTATGAAATACTTTATTGCAAACTGGAAAATAAAATCCTGGACAATATAAAGACTTTCCTTTGCACAACTACACAGAACTGGCTGCAAGCACTTAAGAAAGTTATATGCATATAACTAAGTCCACTATCATTTTTATCTCTGGAATTTTTGTATGATAGGAACCAAGTAATTTCACTAAATAAAAATGCTAAAAAATTCATCATTTCTAGCTCAGTCAGAACGGAATTTTTTACAAAGACACACAAGCACTATGGGCTTCCAGGAGAGATGCTTAACCAATGTCTGCATGAGAGGGTTACTTCAGAAGAAAGGAAAGTGTGGATTTAAAATGCTATAGCTATTCTTGAATAATACCCCAGAGGAGTGCTCCTGTTATAATAAAAAAGATTTTTCAGAGTTTTGTTTAATTCATTTCCCACATGAATTAAACTAAATCAGACAAAGGTATTCTTCCCACTAGCATATGAGTGTCAACAATAGGCATTATCCCAGAACAGCACAGGTACTTAACTTCCACTGGTCAGAAAGTGCTACTTTTCCAAAAACATAAAACAAGAAGGGGGAGCCTGAACAAAATATGTGCTGTAACAGTGGCAGAGAATGGCAGGCAGGACACCTGGTGTGGGATGACCCCCAGTCAGATCCCAGTGCTTCTTGGCCTTGCAACCTACTCCCAGCTCCAGCTCAGCACCACTAAGCCGCCGTTCCCATCTCCCACCAGCAATGCACATCCACACTCTGAGCTGCCACAGATCAAAGCCTCCCTGTGCTCCCTGAACTCAGCAAGAAACTGCAGGTTTCACTATCTGTCACTTACATACACAGCGTTGTTGCTTCCAGTAACTTGAAGCTGAACTGTGCAGTATTTGCTGTACTTTGTTTACTTGAATAAACAGCAGTGGGAAAATTTTCAAGAACTAGTGTATGTAAATAAAATGTAGATGTATGCATAGGTGACTGCACAAGCAAACAAAGGAGTGCCTGTTCTGCTCATAAGCCAAGTGCTATTCTTGAATATGCAATTGTACCTTCTATGTGTGTGACTCCACTTGCATCTGCAGATGTCTTGCACGTGCAGACACATAATGACAGTGGCCCAAAAAGACTCAGGGAAAATGCAAAGATGTATATGAGCAGCAGTAGACTGGCTAATGGCAGAGGCACAGCCTGACCCTGCCTACCTAGGCAGAATACTTGTTCCTGTTGCTCCAAATATCAAACTTAGTGTTGTAATGCCTGGAGAAATATGAAGACCTACTGTGCCAGACATCATTTTAATTTGCCATAAAGCCAGCATCAATCAGTATATTTCCAGGAGCATCTCCAAATTTCACCAGTGTGAGACTCCCATGGAAGCCAAGTTCAGGATTTATTTTCAATATGAGCTTAATTTGCACTGAAGGCATCAATTTGCAAAATAGGGATTTAAACTGTGAAATACTCTGATGAATGTTTGAGAATAGATCAGTCTCTGGATACAACCAAACCTCTACTACTGAAAATAAAGCTGAAAATGCATTGCTGCTGAATGCTGTTGCTGGCTGATGTGAGAAGTATCTGTGGTTTTAGCAATGATGCATCCCACAGGAGAGTCTGTACAGGAGCCAAGGGGAGGACAAGCATGAGACAGAACCACTCATAGGGCCAAGTAAGAAATCCTTATGGAAGAAGACTGGAACACACTCACTAGCAGGAATCTCCATGTTTCTATTATGCAGTCTCTGGGTATAGACAGGGCCTTTTACACCAAAGTGGCTGCAAACCAGGTACAGGTCACCCAAAATAGTTCTTCACGACTCTATTCACAGCGACAACAGCAATGTAGTCATTATTTAATGTTTACCCCAAACTTAACAGTGTAGTCGCTATCCGTTTCAGAATTTTGGCTAGGAAGCCAAAAGCAAAAAAAAAAAAAACACCAAAAATGAAGAGCAAAGGGGGAAAGAGTGCTAGCTGAGAAAATAAATTAAAGGAAAAAACACTTAACAAAATTAACTGCGGTTGCACCATCACAACAAGAAATATCTCTGTGCATGCAATACACTCAGTCAAGCCAGCAAACGCTGAAACTGATAACAAGTGAAGCACCTCAAAGATGATACAGGATGTTGCTGTGCTAAAATACTTGTAAAGAAATTCACAAAGGAAGAAGATAAATCTCTTGTTCTGCATTGCTATGCATTAATTGCACTTTTGTGGTGGCTTGGAGACCCAGTAAAGCCCATTTTGCAAGGTGCTGTTCAAACCACCACACCCGCCCTTAAGAAAAGGTCTGCATACCTCAGAAGTGGAGACTAAGAAAACAACAGGCTAGAGCTAGCTAAAGTAAAGAGGTGAGAAGTCTTCACATAGCAATAAAAAAATCTTGATAATATTTTTGCCAATATCACAACAGAGCTGTACAGTACTATACAACTTCCTTCAATATTTCACTGTTTTTCTTTGAAGTGTCATGCATTAGCTTCTGTCAGAATCAGGAGTAGTCTAAGGCTCTGAGTCAGCACAACACACAAATATGAATCTGAATTTAAACGTGTGCTTACATCTTTATGAGTTGTTTGCATTAAAGAAACCATAGATATGAGGAAGGCAAAAGGCTTGGCCAGTCTGTCAGAATAATTTCAGACCAGAGGATCAAGGACATGTAAGTAGCTCACAACACTCTGTGCCACTGCTGTTATATTCCACGTTTCCATAGTCCTTCCACTCCCATAATTTTATAATCCTTTCGCTGGTTTACATCTCTCACTGGCTTGGCCCCACAGTGCCACACTGGGCACAGCACTACACCTTTAGGGTTTTTGCCAGAGTATACACCTGTCGCCTGAGGCATGCTCACCTTTTGAAGAAGCAGTGAGGAGATTTATCATCCAGCAGGCCCACCTTACAGTTGCCCTTTTATAGGTGGAAGCTTTTGTTTTTTTTTGAGCATTTTTCAAGAACATAAACCCCAACCTTAATGGAAAATGAAAAAAACGCAGCCAAGGAGAGGGAACGTATTTTAGCATCCTGATTCAAAGCAACAGACTCCATCTGGAGTGGTCAGGCTCATGGTGGCATGGGACTAGTACCTGGAAAGTAAGCTCAGTTGGAGATAACAATAGAAGATCATTCCCATAGACTGTCTCCTTACAGCACAACATCAGGAAATACAAATTCTATGCAATATTCAGTATCATTCATCAGAACAGGGGAGGTAAGAAAAGACTCAGGCACCACATAGGCATCAAGCACACTCCAGCACAGGATCCACCTGTAAAGCCAAACCAGCTCAGCCAGGGAACTATTAGGACACTATCATTGACTTCTAGTTCACTTAAGTTACAGCCTAGCATCCCCCATGGCCTGAGCACCACCCCACTTTTACCAGTAACTTACTGTTCTCTTTACTGCTGCAGGTTTCCAAAAGACACAAAACATTCACACATAGCACTATGGTGAAAACTCCATTATACCTTTTCACTGAGAAGAGACTAGTGTGTGTACTGCTTCCACGTGCAGCCACAATTTATTCTATTTATGTATCATATTGTTCTTCAAAGAAGGGCAGAACATGCTTTGAAGGGAGTCCAGCGTTCTCTACCAAAGATTCCCCTGTTGCCATGAGCTTGTCACAGACAGCAACTTGTACACAAGAGTGTCATGGGAGGGAAGAGGCTACTGAGGCATAAATGGGTGGCTATAACAGCTTTTCCTTAGCAAGGCCATAAGGGAATCCAGGCTACTTCAGCAACAGTGCTCCCCCAAGAACAGTCTTTCTCTTCAAGAGAACACCGAGCATTAGCACTGGTAGGCATGGACATTTTTCTCTTCTAGGACCAAGATCTCACAAAAAAACCCAACACAAGCATTAGGAAAGAATACTCTAAAAGACACATCCTCATAAGCATCCAATTAGTAGCTTGTACAGATCTTAATAATAACAATAACAGGGTAACAATAATGACAAGATTTCATTCCACAGGCATTTACCCAGTGTTTTAGAGAGGGAAAGTCGGATTCATGGAAGAAATGCATGTGGCGTAGAAGAAATGGTAGAAACACCACTTTAAAAGCTTCAACAAGCTCATCCTAAAACTCAGGAGTAGCATCACAACAAACCAAGGCACTCACGCACTTATTCCCCTCTTCAAAAAGTGCTTAGGGGAAGTGTCTAGGATCACAAATATCATTCAGAAATTCAGCCCACTGCACTTCCCATCCTAGTGAAATGCTCTATCTCCAACAGGCTAGGAGCTGAGAGAGGAATTGGGAGTCTCCTCAGGTCCCCCATCAGGAACAGGCAGGGATTTCTCTTTGCTTCTAAGTACATCCCCATTCAAAAACACATTCAACATTCTCCACCAGAAAACCGCTAAGACATTACTACTACCAGAAGTACAAAGTAGAGAGAGCTCTTACAGTGGGGCCATTGGCACTCTGAGGAAGTTTATACCCCTATTGGCCAGGTGGTAACAGAAGGCACAGCTGGGGGTTCCAGGTGGGATGAGAAATACAGGGGTCCCATACGAAGAAAAAGGACCTGAGTGGGCTGCAGGTGGGGTGGGGAACAATAATGAGGGTCACGTGTGAGGTAGGAATCTCTGTGAGGACAAAGGACACAAGTGGGGATTCTGTGTGAGTGGGAGCTCCAGGAGAGCCAGGTTGGGAATCCAGCGGGCGGAGGGGACCCGGGTGTGGGGGATGCCGAATTCAGGGGACTCGTCCCGGGGATGCGCGGCGGGGTCAGCACCGCGGACAGCGCCCGGCCCATCCCTTCCCATCCCATCGCGGCCACCTGTGCGCGGCGCCGGCGAGGCCGGCGAGGAAACGGGGCCAGCCCGGGCCGAGCGGCGCCGGGCGGGGAGAAGGACGCGCGCTCCCCACCTGGGCTGTGGCTGGATCTCAGGCGCCTTCCACAGAGACACTGCAGCATATGCGAGCCTTTCTCCAGGAGAAGCCCGAGAATCCTCATGGATTTCACTTTGTGGCGCCCTCTCGCTCCTCGGAAAAGGGACCGGCCCCGGAGCGGCCGGCTCTCAGCGCCGGGGCGCCGGGCCCCCTCGCCGCCAAACTTCCCGGCCCATCGCCGCGGCCCCGCCGCGCCCGG
>VXBI01012199.1:103679-182565 GCA_013397375.1 Toxostoma redivivum | reverse complement strand
CGCGGCCCCCGCCGGCCCGGGGGGGGGGAGGGGGCCCCGGCCGCCACTTCTCGGGACTTGTGCGCCGGCGGAGGGCCGGCCGTGCCGGGAAGCGGGGCGGGCTGGCTGGAAGGACGTCAAGCCCTAGAAACACGCGCGGCCGGCCCCAGCCCTGCCCCCTGCCGGCACAGCCCCCGCCGGGGCGGGCAGCGCCAGCGCCGCCGGGACCCCCCCGCTCCGCACCGCTCCTCCGGTAGGACTCCGCCGCTTTCCCCCCGCCGCCGGGGCCCGGGCCCGCCGCGCTCAAGTTCTGCGAGTCCCGGCGGGCAGGGACGGAGGGGACAGCCCCGCCGCCCGCCAGGGTCGGTGCCCGCGGGTGCCGCAGGAGGCACCACGGGCGGGGGGGACACCAAGCACGGTCCCTCCGGGGTTCCCGGGCGCTGGAACCGGGACCGCAACGTGGCCGGGAAGAAGAGACACATCTTAAAGCAGCGGTGGGCGTGGGTGCTCAGACAGGGGTGCTGCTTTATGAACGTGCTGTAAACGAGGGAGCCTCCGTTTTCCCACCTACCCCAAAGCACCAGCTTCCTGCAAAGGGCGCTCCATTGAAACTCCAGGTACATTTCTTTTCTACCCGTTTTTAAACTATCATTGTTCCAGTGCTGCAGACTCAGGTCTCAGTGTTGGTGCTGCACAGAGAAAGGTAGGGCACATATTTCACAAGCAAGGATGGTTAGGGAAAGATACTCTCCTTAGAACTGTCTCCAATTTGTGACATTACACAAAACCCACAATACAAGGCTGGAAAGGACAGGAGCACAGGAAAAACTCCTTTGACAAAATAGTACTATAATATACAAAAGCCATTCAAAAGAACTCTTTAACCTGAGTAAACTCTAATAGTGCACTAAAAAGCAGCTCCCTCTGGGACAAACAAGAACCCAGCACAAGGGTCTATTTCTAACTGAATTACCTTGTGCTCAAGCAGGGTAACCTACTCACACATCACCTTTCAAAGCCTTCTCTGCTTCTGTTTCTCCTAATACCTGGAAGAAGTGACCAGGTGTCTCTGACCAGCTCATGATATGGACATTTTTTTCAGAGACTGCACTCTAGGATGTAACAGGCTTCTGGCCAACACTTCGGTGGGATGCAAGAGTTGGGCTACAGGCTTAGATGTTAACATCTAGATCAGAGTACTAAGGCACATAAACCAGGCATAACAAAAGAAATGCTGTTTAGGGATGAGAATCTATCAAACATGTGGCAAAACTAATATTTTTGAGAGCATCTGGAGTCTTTCACACCCTCAATATACTCTGCAGTTCCAGTTTTACTCTTGAATAGAAAAGGAAAAAACAGTTAAAATGCTAAATGTTTCACAAAATGGTAGCTCTTATTTTCTTATTTTTAGAGTCAGCTTTAATTCCATATGCTGAAGAACAGCGCTTAGCTGCAAGCAAAGCCAGTAGCATACAGTTCAGGACTGTTAGAAGGATGGAGGGTATTCCTGACTAATCCCTAGGATTCATGCTAAACTCAGTTTTTATCATCCACTGTGACTTAGGCTAAAAAAATCATCACCGTCTTAATTTATAAGCTATTTTAGACAGGATCTTGCACATGCACCGTCATAGCAAAAAGCTGAATGAAACTGCCCTTCTCCAAGTCCCCAGTTACCCAGGATCATTGCTCCACTACATTCCTCAGCAATCCCTGCTCCACCATCATGAAAGACTACAGTGCCATGTGAGGGCAGATAGCAAACTGAGACCACAGCTGTTACCTCTCCCCTTCACCCAGAGTTGTCCTTCAGCCCTCTGCTACACCTGACCATCAGAGAGCAAGCCTGTAGCCCTGCTGGAACAAGGCCAGAAGTAGTTTGCACAGTGAAACCCTGAAATAAAATTGGTGGTCCTCCAGTACTTCAGTAATAGCATAAAAAAATAAGTCTTCTTTCTGCAAAAGCTTCAGCAGCATGTTTGAGATGAGAACAATTCTGGATCTGGCTGATAAAGGACAGTACAGTGAGATCCAAAGTCAAGGTGCTCTCCTTGCTTAGCCAACATGGAGCTGTAAATGAGGGGCTCTCATTTAGAGATGCCAGGACTGGGTATGAGGGAAGAGTTGCACTTAGATGTTACACATATCCAGCTAGTATGGGAATGGGCAGATTTATCCCGTGAACATGCAAGGGCAAGTGTCTTGGACACAATACAGATGTTTGTAAGAATAAAAAGTGAAAATGCAATAGGTAGCTGAATTTTGAGACCTCTGTTCATTAAACTAACAGTTGTTCCTGGAAAGTCTACTCAAAATAACCCATAAAACCACTAATAAAATAATCCCCATTTCTCTGGGGAGTTTCCATCACCTTGTAGAAAGTCTGATAATCCAGCCTTTGTGGGGCACACTTTAAGGGGTCAGTTCCTGACTCACATTAGAGGAAAGAGGACAGACTCAAACAAATGAAAAGAATTACTATTACCTGACATTTCCAAAGAAGGACTGTAAGGACTGCAACAAGCATGTGCTCTTTCAAACTGAGTAGGTTTAAGTAAGTTTAGACAGCAAAATGGAAGCATAAAAATGGTAAAGGAAGAACTGTGATACCTATGACTCAAGTGTTTGCATGCCACAAAATACTCATGTACCCAATTAGGTAAATCTTAACTCAGTAAACAAAGCTTAAAGAATTTGAAAATATAAATGGAGCTGACATAAATCGAGACATTGCTAGATGTGTTAACTCATTTTATTCTGAAAACAAGGTAAACCAAAATAAAATTTATTTCAGTGCAGAGGGACAGCATGTACCCAAACAATACTTCAATGGGACACAGTGTTGCATAAATCTCACTATGGCTCCATTGACGAGCTCACACTACTAAATAATAATGCAAATAACATCTCAAAAGTTACCATGAAAATGCTACAGATATTTAAATTTTTAGCCACTGGTAAACACTGGTAGAACACAAGTATTATAAATTATAGTGGGCTTGAATAAAAGCAAGGATTACATTTGCTGGAACACAGAGAAAGCTGTGAAAGCCTCAGTGAGGTCAGAAGACATTTACAGGGAACACAGTGTCATGTGTGTTTCTCCCTTATTAAATTAAAATGCCATTGGCCTTCTGAAACACTGAACAGAAACGAGAATATGTTTAGGATTATGGAATTTAAATTAATACCTTCTACTAAAAAGAGGAATGTACTGTGCTCTGATCAGAGAAAAATAAGGTGATTTAGCCGACAAGGCTCTTTGCTAGGTATTAAAATAGCATGATGTGTATGAGTTCACCAGTTACAAAAGCCAAAAAAGAAAATCTACAAAAGCTCCAAGAAGAGACTAGCCAGGAAAGGTAATTTCTTTGCATTCATACAAAGGCAGTAATAATCTTTCAAGATACTGGGTCTGTGCTGTTCTGTTTTCACCCATACTGACTGGGAGTTCTTTGAACATGGTGATGGGTACACAGAGAAACAGCTTGTGCAGGTGTGTTATTTCTGGTTGGTTGGTTTGGGTTTTTTTGCAAGTCTCTGCCCTTGTATTTTCTGGCCAAACACAGGCGGATATGATGAGAAAGGGCCCATTAACCTTAAGAGCTTTGTCCAAGCTGGCACTGATGCAGAGCTTGGACCTTGTCCCTCTCTTTGTAAATTTACAAAACTCCTTGCACTTGGTGCTCATCTCTCAAAGCTCAGTCCTTGGGTCCATATGCAATCAGTGATTGTATGTTCTTCAGTGGCAGCAGAGAACCACTCCACAACATCTCTCCTTGCAAGAGCAAAATCCACCAAAGTAGGCCAAGCCCTTTTCAGTGCAAACCACTGTCACCATTGTGCTCTCTGGGAATTCTGCTTACCCTTTTCCCCTTCTTTATGAAGCAGAGCACTGCTGGCAAGGAGGGATGGTGGGGACTGCTTCAAGGGCATTTCAGCCACGTACAGCTCCACCAAGGCACAGCGCAATCAGACCAGAGACAGTGGCAACTGCAGCACAAAGTTGAGGGGTTTGCTGAAGGTCACACAATAAATTTGTGGACAAGGAGGGAATCATCTGTCAGTCCTCATTCTGATGATTTAATGAGAGGATTAGCTTCTTCCTGATCAGTATAAAATTGCACTCATTATAAGGCAAAGATTCTGCTGGAAACTCTACTATGGATAAAGTATACAACACACCTTCTTAGAGCAAATAGAAAATAAGGAAAAAAAAAAGAGCTTGATTTTGTACATCAGACAAAGATTAATTTCTTAGCTGCTTTTCTGAACAAGAGTGAACAGAAACCACAGATTCCAGGTCCTGCTGGAGAGAATGACTTGGTAAAATCTCAGTCTCTCTGAGCTCACCAAAGCACGTCCTGGAGCAAAAGAAAAGATGTCCCATAGCCTTGATCATTTAATAGGTTTATCCTCAGACACATAAAAAGCTTATAGTAATGAGCGCTCAAGAGCTGAATTTCCTGACGTTAAGAAGAAATCTAATATTACATGTTAAGAAGGCTTTGTGTATCAAATGTCTCCAGTCTGAATTAGGGAGAAATTGTTGTTCTGAATATTTTTCAGTACAGGGACACTTCCTCAGAACCTGAACTTCTAGGGCACCTCAAAACATTCTGGCAATAGTATGAGCAGTTCAGAGCAGATACTCTGGAAAAAGAGGCAGCCAGACTGTTTCTTCCACCTACTTCCACTGCCCAGCAGATGCCCTCAGATATAGGATGTCTCACAATGTGTTTAAGAACCCTTGATGGATTTCTCCCCAGCTATTTTTTATACTCATTTTTGGAAACCAGTAATACCATTGGCCTTCTCACTATCTTTTGACAAGGAATTCTATAGATAAATCATGTGACAGGAAAAAGCTTTTATTAGTTTAAAACTCCTTCTCAATAGCTCCATTTAATGCTCACCTTAACTTACAAGGTGAGCATTTTAAGATTATATTGTGAAATAGTAATTTTATGTTCTCCATAACAGTCATGGTTTTATACACCTCTGTCGTATTTCCTTCCTCAATTGTTTCATTTCTGAAGGCACCTGAAAATGCCTAATCTGTTCCATCAGCTACTCTTCATGCTACACTGACCTTGTCGCTGTTTCCTGTGCCTTTCTAGTTCTATCACATCTTTTCTGAGACAGGATAACTGGAGCTGCACAGAGTACTCAAGGTGTGAGTGTTCCAGGGATTTCTAGCACAGCAGGATGATAGCTCCAATTTGCTTTCTGTACCTTTTCCAATCATTTCTGCTTGCATTTGCTGAGCTAGCACTTCCAGAGAGATTCACACTTTCTCTGTGGTCTTTTTCCAGTGAGGAAATGGACCCTGGTAGCACCCCTTACCCTGAGTGACCATAATTTTTATATATATATATATCCCCCCCCATATATTTGAGTTTCATCAATGGGTGCATTACCCTGCACTCCTCCACAGTTTATACTGTTTTTAGTTCAGCAGATGCTCCCTATCAGATGCTCCTTCTGCAGCTCTTTTTGTGTCCACTTCTGTTTCTCTCACTCCAAAGATTTTGTCTCTTCTTCATCCCCTCACTCTTCAAGATCATTTAGTAGCATGTTCAGACTGCTCAGCTCAGCCCCTCTTCACTGGCAATTTCCCCACTGATGAGACCTGCCCTTTTTTCTTTAAGGGAAACATCCAATGAGGAAGCATCTTAGAAATCCAGACTTCTGCTTCACCTTTACCCACTTGCTTAGAGAACATTAAGGAATTTGGGGGGATGTTCCCTCCTCAATAGCCATGTAGCCCCTTACCAAGATGACCAAACCTGAATGCCAGCCCCCCACAGGATGCAAAAAAGCTGAGGCTTTTTGCAGAAGTAGTTCATGGCAAAACTCCAGATGTTGCCACGTTTGTCCTTTGAACCTGAGAGCTGCAGAAGCACCTTCTAAGTGCACCTCTTTGGTGGGTTCAAGTCCCCTGCCAGCTGTGGTTGCTGTTTCACATCTGCAGCCCTTCCAAGGGAAAACCCACTGGAAGGCAGATCTCCCCTGCTTGCCAATCCCTCCAGGCTCAGAGGTTGTGAGAGGGGAAAGCAGATTAAAGGGCTGTAATGCAAGATCTGACCCACAGGGCTCCAGTAATTGAGGTTATTGATCCATGGTAGGTAACGATGGCTTTGCCTGAGGCATAACCCAAGTTTTGAGGGCAGCAGACCACAGTTGAGCCAGGGTTTGGAGGTGGGCAGCAAGCCAGCCTGTTGACCAGCACAGCTCCCGGGCTTTGCCCACCAACAGCTCCTTGGCTCCTCTGCTTTCAGCAGGCAGCCACCAAGGCAAAGCCAGAGCTGGAATAGATGCAGCTTCCAAATTCAGGATGTGCTCTTGGCTTTCCCCTCAGTTCCCTGCGTGAAACATGAACAACTGGCAGACTGCTAGCCTCATCTAGGAGTGCCACCAACCCATCCACCTCACAGGGAAAAGTTGTCAGGCTTAATAAAAGGGATTTTCTGAGGGTAAAAGTCCAATAGACCAACCATGCAAGAAGCCATCTCCCCTCCCCCTCCAGCAAACTCACTCCTAATGTTCCAGAGGGCATCTGAGGTTGGGCACAGCATCTGTGGAAGCACGAGCCTCCCCACCTCCTGCTTCCAGTGACACTTACAGAGCCTTTTGCTGTTGTCTAGACCTGAAGTGTATTTATTCTGGCATGCTAATACAACACATGTGGCACAGCCTCATCAAGACAAGTACTTGCCTAACTGGCTGCCTTGGGAATGATGGTACAAGGAACGCTTTCTGCTCCAATTCACAGCTTCTCCAATGACAGAAAAGGTACTATCAGGACAACACAGTTCAGACCCTCACTCATTAAGTGGCCACCACGGCTTAAAAGTGCACAGAGACACATCTAAAACAGCTTTCTCTGGAAAGACCACTATTCTGGAACATGCAATTCCCAGTGCCTGCAGTGTAGCACAGCTAAAGTTCTTTATCAGACCTATACACAGACTTGTCCCTGCTGGTTCTGAAAGGAAGAAAATTAAAAAAGCTAGGTATTAAATAATAATAATATTACAGCACAGTTTTAAAGGGTCTATGTAGGTAAAGGAACATTATTGTTTCAAGAGATTTGAAGATGGGATTTACAAGACCTTTATAAGAGCCACCTTTGAAATCCTGGGTTGTTAGGACAGGACTTCCTAGTGGGGACATTTTTTTCCAGGTGAACTTAAGAAGATTTTTTGTCTGGCAAATTTTCTTTTCTGAGACTCATGTAGTGTAATCCTCACCAGAATGCAAGAGAGCTAAGAAAAAAAAGAATCTGCCTCTTTCTCAGGGCACGCTATTACTTTGGGGCAGTAGTAAAAAATAAAATAAAAAGTTAACATGTAATTTTCCTTAAAATGACATTTTTCTTAAGTATCTCAACTTTGCTGAAGTATTTTGGCAATATTATGAAAAAAAAATTGCAAGGAAATACTTTGACCTCATCAAAATAAAACATTTCTTTAAGATTCTCAAATAAAGAGAACTGAGGAATAGCAGGAGTGTTTGGTTGACAGTGCTGTGAACAGAGAGGAACTTGACTTGTTCCCAATTAGGCCACAAGTCTCTCACTGCTCTGCAGCCCCCTGCACATGGATTTGCACATTCCACACGCTGGCTTCATGGGATAGAGAAGATTTTTTGCTGTTCATAGTCTCAGGAAAAATGGTGAAGTCAGTTGATACGACCAGGTTCAGACCCTGCCAGCTACAAGGCAGAACCACTTTCTTCACCCTTTGCTGTAAAAGAAAACCCAAATCTGAGTAACACATTTTGGGTTCCTTTTTGCATTTGACTCATGGTCCAGCATCTTTGAAGGTTTCTATTGTTAGCTTTTCTCTGCAGCCGTTAGAACCAAGAAATTTAAATATGCCAAGTTATCCTTCTTACATAATGGCCCAGGGATTTAAGGAAGGCCCCAAATCTTCTAAAAGTTAGGAACACCAGTTTGCAATAACCACACCAGTGACAGGTGACATGGCTGGCTCCTAGGGACAGGAATCATTGCTGACATGTAACACACTCAGTAATGGCCTTACCCTGCTTTTGCTGAAAACACAGCAGTACCAGCCCACAGGCAGCTCAGAGTGATTAGCAGCCCATGGAGAACTCTGTTCCCCTATGAGAAAGTAAAAATCATACTTTCCTCAGCAGCTGAAGATATTTCACTTAAGATGGAATAAAAATTCTAGCAAATCCCATCCCAAAACATGCATAATCTGGCAAATTAGGGAGGAATAAGAAGTGTTCAAATCAAAGATGAAGCACTATTATGTGAATATTGCTGTGGACCACAGCAAGAAAAAGGAAATCACAAAAGATGGATGACCAATAGGTGGGATTTCAAAAGAGAAGCAAAGTACCAGAGGAAAATGCTTCTATGTTTGAGCAGATAAATCAGCCAGGCATTTCTTTATCAGGCATTAGTAGAGGCCTTGAAGGTCAAGCATTGCAATGATTGTCTACTTCCCAAAGGCAAAATTCAAAACCTGGACCACACTATACCCACGGCACACATGATGGACCTGGCACAGCACAAAATGCAGCTCAGCACAAGCTAAAGCTGGAACTGCAGCCACAACGGACTGAGGAAAGGTTAGAGCAGACAGGGGTGGGTGCAGAGGATTTTCCAATAATGTTAGCAAGCTGGGGCAGGATCCTGTCCTGCTATAACTGATATTGCTCCAGGAGGTCTGACTTTAGCCCATACATTTCAGGCACTGATACTTTATTTTGGTTTTTCTGACAGGCACTTTAGGGATGCAAAGCTGAAATTATAAAACTAAGCTGCTGCTCCGTCAGCATGTGCTAAGCTATTTATGAGTCACTAAAACACACCTTTTCTAATTCTCACCTTAGCTTGTGAATGGCATGTGGCCAAGATGCCTTTTCCAGCTACTTGAGAAAAGTCACCACAGTGTGCTGTGTGCCAGGCTATTGGCAGAGCCACTGCACTGGCTCTGCTACAGGACATGTTTGACCTCCAGCCAGACCTGCATTAGCCCTCTGCCTGTTTACATTGGGACAGTCACAGACATTATCTAAACAAGTGTCACCCCATGGCAGCAATAAATTCTGGGAATCTCCCTCAAATGAGAAAGCCACTGCAGAATCAAGGCAGGCTTGAGTCATCCCAAGTCCCCAGTGCTGCCTTAGCCCCACGCACCATTTCTGTCCCTGCACAAATGATCCTGCCAGGTACAGGGGGATCACAAGTGAGTGTAACCACAGCCATCACACACTTTCCATTCCCAAAAAGCTGCATCCTGCAACTCAGTAGTGAAACAGTAGTTACAATGGGGAAAAATGTCCAATTAAAGCACAGCTGCTCCAGTTCTCATGTGTCATGCATCCACATCCTCAGACCACTGACAAAATTATTTCCTTTCAGCTGGCATTTGCTTAAACACCCAACACAGAGGCAACGTCAACTATGCAGCATTCAGGTTCACATAAACCCTCCTTAGATGTTACATCCCAGCAGTGAGGATTCCCTTTGCTCTATCTAGATATCTTCAAGTCCAGCCCCACATTCAAATCCCTATGCTCAGAAGCTTGACTTATTTTTTCACCACCAGTTTGATTCCTTGACTGTTATCCTGATTCCAAAGGGGATTTTCCATCTCCCACTCCCCTTCCCAGCCAGCTGCTGTGCACAGATTTAGCAGGATGACTCAGAACCAGGGAATGACAGCTCAACGTTTTCCTGCTATAGCAATCACTGCCTATCTCCAGAAGGTCCTTGGGTCAGGACTGGGGCTTCTGCACAAGGAAAGGGAAGCAATGGTTGCTTTCTGAGGAAAAACAGACCCACTCTGTGGGACTTCCTGCTGCTTCCCTCTGTCACAACCTCAACTTGTCCTTGCTAAAGTCTCACAGGAGCAGCTTGTTGTAAAAATACAAGTTTAGCTATTTGCTTTTCATGACAGTAGAGCCTCAGAGCTCCTGAGGTCAGGGCCAGGCACTCTGTGAGGCAGCACATGGCACTGAAAGCTGTGAGGAATGGGAAGGCAAGCTCCCAAGAGGGTGTCTTTTCTTTTACCCTGCTGAGTTACAGCAAGTGTCACGGCCACATCATCCATTTTTCATTCCCCAGTGCTCAGTGTCAAGCCATAATGAAGCCATAAGGAATCCAGCACCACTCAGCAGTGCACAAAAGCACCCTGGCTCAGCTCTGCAGAACTGCATGGCATAGTGTGTGCAGCGTTGCAGGAAGGAGAAGGGTCTGATACCAAGAATGCTCCTCATTCCTATATGCTACACTCCCAGAACTGCAGTGAGAGCAAGGCAGGGCAGAGAAAAGCCTTTCTCCTCACCCTGCTCCCTCAGTCACCACCCTGAGTACAGTGAGAGCTGTCAGGCAAGGCCACAAATGTCCAAGGTGGTTAATGTCAACAGCCAACTACATGAAGGCAAGCAGGTGGAAGCAGAAGGATCTGTCTCTGGATGATGCTCTCAGAGGACAGATGGTCAAAGACAACTTCTGAAAGAGAGCATAAGTGGGACTCCTGGGTCTCCACACAGCTGCATTAACTCAGCTGCCTTTCCCAGACCTGAGGCATCACTAAACCTGGCAAGCTGGGGAGGAGACCTTTGCTTCCAGAGCCCAAGGATACGCACTGGACACAGCACGGCCATGGGTCAGACTGTCCGTGCAGAGGAGCAGGCATCACACACAGGGAAACCCAGGGATCCCTCCTGGTGCTTGGCCACCTCCATGCTCACTACCCTGCCCCTTGGCAGAGCTCCCCTAGGCTCAGGAAGGGCTCCTGAGCTGTCGCTTTGCCCATTTCTCTGGATTAGAAGTGAGGACGGTTCTCAAGGAGCACAGAACACCTGGCACACAGGCACGAGTCTCCAGATAAAATATGCAGAGACAGAACAGACAATAGCTTTACTTGTACGCCATTGGGGCAAGCATCTGGTAATGGGCCTGCATTAACACAAAGTAAATTAACAATCAGGTACAACCTCGGAGCTGACATCTGCTCCAGCCTATGGGATTAGTCTGAGCAGATAAAACTGGAACAGAGCAATTCCTGGGGTACAACTCATAGGGGAAAGCCTGCGCTGGTCTGCCAAGGGTGCAGGCAGCAGTGCTTGGATAATCTCATCTTAAAGTATTCTGCTCTTCCACAATTTGCTTCACCAGTTAAGTAAGTACTCAACTTGTAGAAACTGTTGGGCCATGTCTCTGGCCCAACATATGTCTCCCATAATTTTTTTCCCACAGTGCCACTCTCACCAAGGAAGGTTTCATGGATGCCTGCTGATGCCAATTATCATTTTTCTCGGGGGTATTTACACCAGCTAAGATTGATGGAAATGGGCACTTGGCCATCCTGCCACACAGCAGCTGTGTTTGCACTGCGCTTCATGAGACTCTGCTATTTACATCTAATATTCCAACTTTGCAAACTTCCTTTTATTCCATGTTACAAGTTTCATATCTCCTCACTATCTCTTTGCAAGTCCTGTTAAGATCCTAATGTCCCTGTTAAGATTTTACACACCAGAAAAATCCTGCTGAAAAGAGAGCTCAAATAAGCAGGTGATGTTTCAGCCCAGGGTCAGGGGAGTTAACAGACACAAAATGCTGTGTGTAGACCAGTATGAGGCTCTTCTCTTAACACATCACAAGGCATTACAGAAGACAGAGCAGCTGCCATCCACTTTCCTAATAGCAATAGCCTTGAACACCCTTTCATATTCTTACTGCTGTCAGGATTTTCCTACTCCACAACTGCTCTTGAAAAATAGGAAAGCATCCTGGTGGCTGGGACCAAGCAGGAGCACAAGGATGCTGTTTCTGCATGTGGTGCAGTGCAGAAGTTTTGCAGTGTGGGAGGTTCAACTGGTCAGCATGGCTCCCCAGTCTTTCTTGGAAAAGGGAGAATAGGTCTATTCTGCAGACTTTGGCTGATTCCTACTCTTTACACAAACACTGTATCCACAGTCTAAGCATCACAAGGGTTTACAGAAGCTTTCCTCTTTGGTGGTGTAGAGTTTAGCAACAGACTTTCTGCATATTTCAGGGTAATAAATTGTACTATCTGTTTTTAAGACTATAGGCAATACTTTCCCATAGTTTAATGGTTGTACTGAGATGGGTCCTTGACTGCTGGCAGCAGTAGGGGTCACTGTAGTGTATGTTAAGTGGGAGAATTCAACTAAAAATAAAAGTCCAAGCTGAAGCATCTTGTGACAGCTCACCCCAGAAGCCTTGTCAATCTGCCAGGACTGCATTACCCAGGAGTTGGGAGTGAAGCTAAACCATCCACCGTTGAATGTTCAAGAGCTCTTTAACCCACTCTATCTTCAGCTGCTTTCCGTTGCTGGCTGCTTTTAACCTAGTTTTCAACCTCCAGAACTCTTATTTCTGGCTGCAGCTTTCATTAGCAGAGACGTACTCCCCATTCAATTCCTTCCAGAGATGTAGGCTACATCCCCAAAGTGCTTTTTGGGAAAGTTGTCTGATGCACTTGCAGCCAGAGGGTGCAGTGCCCTGGAAAACAGGGGGGAATGTAGCTTCCAAAGTGCATTTTTCCCCTCAGAACTAAGAAGCTAAACCCCACTGGTGAATTTTGTAGATGGAATTGTTCTTTCCTAACCATTGCCAGTTTTTTTCTAAAAGGAAAGACTGTTTTTTAAGGACTGGAGGGCTCTTCTCCCTTTGTCTCTTTCCCTAAACTTTTGGAGTGGTAGGTGATTCATTGCTTCTTTCTCTACTTTTTCACACCTCCATTAGTGATGCCCTCTTATGCAGGCAGCTGGGGAAGAAACAGCTTTCAGGAAGTCCCAGTGATCACAGATAGGCCCTCATCCTCAGTTTGCAAAGTGCTTTCTTGCTGAACTGCCAGAAATACCGATTTCCTGAAATACTCATGATTTGCTGCAGGAACATCATCTCCTGTCACTACACAGACAGGCTGTATAAGGGGGAATGCTGCAGTCTGGGGTCCCCTCTGCAGAGGTGCTCACATACATACCTCGTGACCTCCCTTACTGCCTGACTTTGAGGCTGTCAGTCTGCATTTTGTCTTCCTCCAGAACTAGCTGTGGTCTGATAAGAGCAAGATGGAGATTGAAAATAAGAGGGATTTTAAAGTGTAAAACACTTCAGTTGAAGCCTTCTCAGTTTCATACTCTATGCCATCCCCGTAGTCTTCCTGGGAAGAGGGTAACAGGGCTTTCAAAGGTTGGGGCACATGCTTTCTTTTCAGAAGTGTCCACACTCTTTTACTGTCAAGTGAGAACTTTCCCTAAGAGGGAAGGATGTAAACTGTCTCCAGCCCCAAAGCCTTGTAGCCATGTCAGCAAAGCACCACACTTGGCTATTAAGGTCTGCTGGGATTATGATTTACCAGCTCAGACACCCCAGCTGTGTAATTACACAGCCTGTAGTCTTGAAGCAGAGTCCAGCCAGCCCAAAACACAGCCCAAACAAGTTTGCATCTGGCTGCAAAAGATCTTGTAAGACATACCCATGACTACTGGCATCAGCTCAAAACACTTCTTTGGTTTAGAAAGCATCAATGCCAGAAGATAGATTGGGTATGCTGAACACACAACAGCTGTGTACGTTAGCAAATCCTCACAGTCCGCCTTGGCAGAGACGCTGAGGTTGGCATTTCTGTCCCCACTTCACAGGCAGGGATATCAGCAAGACTGGAATAAGCAGCTCCCAGAGCCTCTCACAAGCAGCCCACAAGGCCATGGAAGGAGCTCTATTACAAGAGGCTTTGCACTGAGGACTGTTGGTGCCATGTGCTGGGCTCAGCACCCTGCCAAGAAGAGGAAAGACTGAAACCTAAAAGTCTGTGCCACACTTCCACACTTCCCACCACCTCCTGTGGGGTTTTGAGTGGCTTTAAAAACAGCAAGTTTTGCTTGATGGAGGTCAAGCCACAGAAAAAGTTTGGTCATCTGCTGTCACAGCATATTCTGTGGTTGAAGTAACCCAAATCTACTGCATCCCTTTCCTCTGCCTGAACCACAAAAAGCTGTTCTCCTTTAAGATGGCCTTATAGCTGGGCTTACTGCCCGCCAGGCTTGTGGTCATGCTCTCTCTCAGGGCTTTTGTAGGCTAATCCAGCACAAAAGGCACTGGCTGCTCTCCACTCCAAACCTCTGCCAAGTTGTGAGATAGATGGAGCTGCTTATAAAATGTATCATAAATTGGAACAGCGTGAGAAGCTAAGAGCAATTGTTGTGCTGAATGTAGCAGCCTACATCCCAAAGGACCTCAGCCCAGCTGATTTACAAAAAAAAAAAAAAAACAAAACACACTCAAAACAACAAATATTTTTGTAATTCAAGAAATTTCTCATAAAACTCAACCTCTGCAAAATCTGCAGTAAGATCTTGTTTGAAAACCTGCATAAATCATCCCTAAGTGTTTGTTTTAAGTATGTAAACACTAGAAATATCCAGTGCTGACAAATACTGAGGAAAAGCACACACACTCCCCATCATGCCTTCTATTCCTTTTTTCATGTGCTTTTTCGGTGATGAGTTTGTGATTTCACATCCCACCCCACACCTATCTAGTCAATAACATTAACAACTTTTCACTTCTTACAACCAAGGTACCTCTCAGAGCTCCACCTGGTTGGCAATCTATCAAGACTACGTGTCCTTCATGGGATAGAGTTCTCGCAACACATGGCTTCCCAAATGCACAAAAAAACCCAAAGCTGGAAGCTGAAACTAAACAAAGCAAAGTTCAGTAGTATTTAATGTTGAAGGTGATTGGAAGAATTTAACAAGGTGAATCATCCGTCATGGAAAGCAAGAGGGGATGTTTTCTTTATTCAGTGCTGCACTTCAAGCAGGAGTCAATTGAGGGCAGTCCTGTGAGTTACACTCCACATGACATCAGACTGAAAGATCACAAGAGCCTCTCTGACCCCATAACCCAGGAATTAATACCTGGGAGGAGTTTCTTGTAAAATCTGTCAAACCACTGCCCTTTAAATCTTTACCTACAACTTCTCTGCTATGAAGCCACAATGGAAAATCAATTGAAGAACAGGGAAAACAGAAAAAGCAAGAAGCTACCGACTAATGAAGGCACAGTGAAGAATGATGGAGGTTTGAACAGTGCCCCTGCACCAGGCTGAGCAGGATCTGTTCTGAACTCTTGGAGATCATGGGAGTTTGGCTGTTACAGATTTCGCTGGTGCTCATGTCCTCTGCAGGTAAGTAGAGGACAAGGGTTTGCATTCTGCAGGACCATGAAACCTGTGTCACTCCCTAACACTGAACAGCCCCACTACACAGACAACCGAGCTACAAAGCTATTATTCTTTCATTTGAACATCCCAACCAAGCTTTGTGATTTGTAGACAAAGAGAGTGTATACAGACAACAGGAAAAAAAGCAACCCAACCCAAACCAGAAATCCAGCACAAAAAACAGAATCACAAAGCTGCTGTTTCATTATTATTGTACAGCTGCTTTGGAATCAGGGAAAATATATCTTCATTAGCAGATCTGGGTTCCTGAATGCAGCTCAAAAAGTTGGCAGGAGACTGTACAAGGAATGGAAACTAGACTGCACAGATCCTCAGGAAGCCACCAGAGGGTAGCAAAGCATTTTAGAAAGCAGCTGACAGAAGCCCAGGCAAAGCGGCGTGATGTGTACCTGTATCTCTGCCTCCTCACTTTCTGGTTGCTATTTCAGTTATTCAGGAAAATTACATTCTTATTCATCCCTATCCATTCCATTTTCAAAATGCTGCCTTGCTCTCTTCGCAGATGAGAAGGAAAATTTATATTTCAATTATTCCCACCTTTCTCCCTGAAAGAAGCTTGTTTCTCCCTTATTTTCTTCATAGTGTCTGCATCCCTCCCCAGCCAACTCTCTCTCCCCTGCAGTAGTGGGCAGCAAAGCGTGCCCTAGGGGGATGGTCTGTGGCTCAGCAGTGGGGTACCACCCTGTGGGGAGGTAAGAGGAGGGGAAGAGGGTCGGGAGGGCAAATAGCTGTTTCCAGCAGTTTCAGGAAACTGGTTACACCAGTAGCTCCCCACATTAGGAGTCTGGATTACCCCAACATGCAACAATGTTCAGATAATTATGCTAGTACAGTGTTCAGATAACACTCTGAATTGTTGATGGCCAGTCCTGAGGTTTTGATTTTTTCAAAGCTGTTAAAAGTACAACAGAGGAAGCGATACAATATTTTTGTAATACTTTCCTTGCCTCTCCAAGTCTCCATTCTCCACTTTGCAGATTCCCACCCCAGTTACATGGAAAGCCCTCAGCTCCACAAGCACCTCAAGAAGCCAATAAACCAACCTCATCTTGATCCCCCTCATGCCCTCTGCTGAGTGTAAGAGTAGGAAGACTTCCAATAACTTTTTTGATTATTTTATTTTAAGGTTCCTGTGTGTTAAGCCTCAAGCCAGGATGCAGGGAGTCCTGTTGCCCTGCTNACAAGAGTCTGGCTTTTAAATAGCTAACTTTTTCATGTACAGTCTGCAAGAACCAAAAATAGCTCCTGAATATTTCAGCAAATCATTCCCAACAATTAAAATTGTGATGTGTTTTCTGTCAATCCCAAATGCAGTACAAGCCTTGAGATATATTATTCACTACAAATTATTCATCCAGCTGCACTTGCAGAGTTGAAAATTTCCGTTCACTTACACCTAAGCGCAAAGAAATCCTCCAGCCCCTAAATAACAAAGTCTTTCATATCTGCCCATTGCTAAAAAATATAACAAACTAACCTTCCCTGATCTATCCTATTTATGACAGGTATGTCTTATCCAGTAGGTTAACACTGTAGTAGTGCAGCTGACACTTAGCACTGATTAAGTTATATGTGTTCAGTGCAGCTGCTTTCAGTCCCTATAACAGATAGGTGAAAGTCACTTAATACATTTTCCACAAACTGTACTCCTAATTGGACTATCCCACCTCCTCTACCCAGGTTCTGTGCCAGACCTGAGGATCAGCCCTTTACCACATTGTAAGGGAGCAATGGGAGGTAAAGGAAAGGTTCTTGCAGACTTCCAGTTCTGAGGAAAAGGTTCTGCCTCTCTAGAGAACTTGATTATCAGCCCTGCCCCACCAACAGCAGACACCTTTGCTCACAGGCTCCCCAAAACAGACACCAAAGCTAAACATGCCAGAAGCATCACCCTCTTGCAGTGCTATGAAAAATCTGTAGCATCATTTACATCCAGCCCAGCAGCTCACTCCTCCATTACAGCCTCTGCATGAATTACAAATATGAAGCAGATGCTCAGTGCAAGAGCATAGATTGGGCAAGATTTGTTTACAGACCTTTTTAAAGAAAGTACCCAATATATAAAGGTGTTTTCCTTCATTTGTCGCTGAGGTTAGGAGACCTCCAAGGGACAACATACTTTGGAAGCATTGAGCATCCTTGATAGGGTAGTCAGAGCATGGGTATCTCAGTTTGAGATTCACCATCTGTCCAATATGTCTGGACATTTAATATAAATTAATCTGTTATTACAAATCATTCAACCAAGTTCTCCTTGACCTGCAGTCTGAGACATCCTGGGACAAGACAGGGAGTTAAAATAGGCCCTTTCTCAGTCTGTTTGAAGGTACAGCTGTTAAGAGGATACAACATCTCCTCATGATTAAGGATGATTATTAGGAGTGATGCCACAGGAAACCCCGGAGAATCACAAACATTCCCCTTTGCAAAAGACTGGCAATATGGGGAAACATCACATTGGAGTTGCAGTTCCTTATTGAGCACTTCTCCTCCTCCTCCTCAGTGACGTGTCACACTGTCATTCCAGAATGTCACCTTGATGGAGAGAACAACTTCTTGAGAGGAGTCATCAGCCTGGAGCAACAAAAGCCACCTCCTTCAGAAATACACCCACAGAAGTGTGCAAGGCCAGGACAATAACGTTATGTCAGGGCATAATTAAAACTCCTGAGTAGTTACAGCTCCTCATTGACAGTCTTTATGTAATGACTGAACGCAATTAAGGTAACGACCTTCCCCATACTGACATGTCTGCACAAACATACAATTACCACAGACATGGAAAGGAGCCTGACAAACGTTTTGTTCAGGGAACAAACCCAGCTAGGAGGTCCTGATCCCTTTTCCAGCCTTGCTGCTCCTGACTTCTTCAGGGCATTGTGTCAAGCCCTGAAGGCAGGGACAGAGGCCAGAAGGTGATTGTACATTAAAAAGTCCTCCTTGCCCAGCAGATGCACTTTCTTGGCAAAACACTCCCTATTCTATAGAAGATCAAGCACATGCTGTTGTGCAACTGACTGGCAGTTTTACAGAACAAGCTTGGACTGGCTTTCTGGGGGCACAGAGACAAGAGAGAGATTGACAATGTCCTAATAAACAAACAAACAAATTATAAAGACAAAAGCTATCTGTGGTTTCTCACTCAAGAAATATCCACCCTTAGAAGTCTTTTTAGTTCTTGCAGGGTCAAAGTGGATAATCAATAGTAAGCAGGGAAAGATTATCAAATCAACAGAAAGAGAAGAGTTAAACTTAAGTTTGCATGACAGAAGTTGCACAGAAGTGCTGTGGGAAGACAAAGGCATTCAAATTCAGATCTGAATTAGTGAGAACTATATGAAATCTGGACCAAAGGATAATAAAAGCAAAAGTCTGCTAACAGTGGTTAGATCGCATGTGTTCTCCTAGAGCCTGTCTGGGTGACTCAGACAGCAAGAATTTAGACAAATCGGGTTTAGAACAAGCCTAGTAAAGCAAACCAGCAGCAATACAACACACAGCACTCTTACACATTGTACCTGCCCCATTCAGCCTTTGTCTTGTCCTGCAAACAGTGGCACACAGAGCTCCTGCAATGGAGCACAGCCCTGTCCATATGGAGCAGCAGACATGGGCAAGGCATGAGGGACAGAGACTGTGAGCTCTTTAAAACTTCCAAGATCTCATCACAATGGAAGTTGCCCTGACAGAAAATTCTCAAAACACAGAGCAAGAAGAGAGCCTTTACAACTATTTTAGTCCTTGCACATTTGCATCACTGTACTAATAAAGACTCTCCAAGTAAAACTATTACCACTAATTCAATATCCAGTCCTAGACTCAGTTTTCACTCATGTTGGTCTGCAGGTTGTACTAGCCCTGCTTCTACTGGTGCTCAATCTGCCCACACTAACATCCTGCACTTCCTGGGGTGACTGAAATGGCACTAAACATCAGTGCTTGGCCACTAAACTTCACCATAGTCTTTCTAGACAGGTCTGTTTTTACCTTCAGCCAGCCAACATGCAACTGAAGCTGTTTTGTCAGCATTGCCAGCAAACGCTTGTTCTCCTGCTAAAAACCTTGTGTCAGGCTGAGCACCTCACAATCCTTGTTTCACTATGACAGTCTCTACAAAAATGCCATTGGGCCTGGGTTCCCCCATCTCAGCTTGGAAGAAGTACAGTAGTTTGGCTAGCTGGGTAAAAATATTCTCATTTCCCACTAAGCAAAACTGTGTGAGAAAAAAGCATTTGCAGAACACGTGGTGTAACAGGAAAGGATTGATCAGATTACCTGGAGAACTGATACTTGCCTTTACTAAAACTCTATTTCTGTTCAAAGCCCTGCTTGCAAATTCTGAGAGGAGATAATACAGGATTTTCTTATGGTATTTCAGATTAAATGCTGCGTAAGAAATGCAGTATCCTCAAAATGTCCTATCTATAAGCTTCTGATTCACACATTTGCCATTTGGGGTATTAGGTATGATTCTATTTTTTAATGAAGATATAAAACATCAGAAGGAAGAAAAAATCTAATTCACAGTTCTATCTGTCGAGTTTAGTGTGCACTGACTGCAAGTTCCACAATAACATCACACTGAGTGTGCTTTCAACAGCAGCTCCAAGTGCATTCATGTCAGGCAGTGGGGAAGGCACAGGCTGAGACACCCAAAGCTCTTCTAATGCATTAAAACCTTTTTGTCTTAAATTGATCCCATCTCAGATATGCTGAGTGTTCAGTCTTTTCTTTTCCTGGCTGATTTATGTATAACTTTCAAACTGGCAAAAACTGTGATATGAAGCTTTGTAAATGAGCATTTTAAAAGAAAGTGGGATAGAAAAAGACTTAAATAAAAAAATTTGGGGACAAAACAAACTGGGTACATCCATTAACAGAGTCTCAAACACAGGCACAAGGCTCTGCATCACTTGAAATGTGAGCTACAGTTTAACCTTTGACCACCCAAGCCACTAAGCCAGTCTGGCACACCACATGGTGGACATGAAACTGACCCAGAGCACCCATAGAAAACACCTCCTGTATTCACAGTCCCAGACGCCACATCTATATGAATAAAATGTGTCAAAATTCCCTTCGCACCTCCCACCACTCCTTTACCCTAGGTCCCAGTTTTACTTCAGGAGGTTTTCCAGAACAGTTTTGTTTGGATTTTTTTTCTTTCCAGTATCTGTTTGTACAAGGAACAATTTTCTTGTGCTTTCTTATTCAAGGGGAGACTTAAAAGAAGTTTGCTCTTTCATAATGCATCATCTTCTTGAACAGACCAAACAAGGTCTCAAGGAAAAACCACAAGTTTTTATTGATATCCATCAACATACCAATAAATGCACAGAGAGTAACCACAGAAATAAGGAGCTTGCCACCTGTGAAACCTTCCTGAGTGCCTTCCAGAGATGTGGTGTACTTCCTTACACCAGTGGTGGTCTTTTTCAAAGCACAGTATAAATCATTTGGTGTGTGAGACAACGGGGAGGGCATCTTCAGAAATGCATGTTCAAAGCAATTAGGAAAGGTTATAGAGCATGACAACCACAGAGGTTTTCTTCTTCCTTCTCAGTGGAGACAGAATTGATTCATCTTAGTACAGTACCACAGTCCAAAATTTTACACCTATAGTTGTTTTTTTAAGCTATATGCTTTACATATAGAAAGAAAGCATGGGAATAAACATGAAAAAAGTTAATCATTTCATGGCCCCAACTCAAACTTTTTTCCCTTCAACAGACGTAGGCATGCAAAGTGGGATCCCAATTTATCCATGAGCCAACCTTGGCATCAAACAAGTGCTGATACAACCATATGGTTTAAAAGAATTTTCTCTCCTTCTGCTAAGTACCCCCTCACATCTTGTAGAGGACGTGTCTTAAAACCATTATCAGCAGCAATTATAAAAGGCATCTGCCTTTGGTGACAAAGAGATGGAACTGCTGTGATGAGGCGCAGGGAAGGCTCCAGGCTGGTGGTGCTTCCTGCAACTCCCGTTGCTCACTGAGGACACCAGCACATGGCAAAGGATCTATTTCAGCAGCTCTGATGCAGGCAGAGAGATGGGGGGTACTGATAGATGACTGAGCTGCAAGGGAAGGGGGGGAAATGGAAGGGATGGAGCTTTTGGGAGCAGCAGAGGGAAGTGAGCAGGGATTTAGGCAGAGGAAAAACATGGGATTGGGGATGCAGAGACACTCCTGACACTTTTCTGGCCTGTTTCAGCTGTTACCCCACCAATCCTGTCTGTCCCACACAGCCAAGGAAGAGGCTGCCCCGCCCTTTTCTCATCATGAACTCTTTTCTAACTTCAAGACTAAATTGATTAATTATTCCCAACACTGACACAATACCTCCAGCACGTAAGACTTGTAAATTATTTACAAGAGACATGAATACACTGCCATCTGCACACAGAGGAACTGCACACTCTCCAGCACTCGTGCATGTGTTGGTATCTCTGGGGAAGGGAGAAGGTGAGATGGGGATAGCTGTAGGGGCATGCTGGGAAGCTGCTGCTACATGGTGGCTCTTTGGTGCTTTAGGTAACATAAACAGAATATATCCCATTTAGTCAACCAAAGCAGTGGGTACTAACAGGAGTTCCTGCTGGCAGGTGCAGCAGAGAGGACAAACATCAGCAAACAGGTATCATAAAGCAAGGTCTCACCCCAAAAGATAGCCCAGACAAAGGCTGCACATCACCTCTGACAGTCTGGTGGGACATGGAGCCTCAGGACTTTCCACCCATGTCTTTGTGCAGCCATGACTAGCCTGGACTGGAATAAGTGAGATGGCTTTCCTTGACTTAGGGCTCCAAAAAGTAAGAAGTTTCACAGAAAATGAAAGAGAAACCAAGGTATCAGTAACTCCTTCCCACATTGCAGAATCTCATTCTGCTCTCCACTTTCAAAACCTTAAAAATCTCAGGTACAGTCTAGGAAACATCTGCCTTGATTTCAAACACAGGACAGAAAAATACAACCAAGCCAGAAAAAAAGCAATGGGCTTCTGAATGGATGCCACAGGCTAAATTAATTGAGCCACAAATTACACAAATGAGTACATAAGGCCAGATCTCAGACCAGTACACTGCACCCTTTGAGTGGCAATATCAGCATCTAGAGAGTGTGTGAATTCAGCTCTGCAATAACAAACTTGTGCAGAGCTCAGCAGGTCAAGGCTATTAGGGACCAGGGCACAAGTCCCAGGAAATTTGTTCAGCCTCTGACATCTGCAACACAGAGTTACATCACTCACAAAATAAACTTCATAACGTTTGTTGCAGGATGACAGATCTACTGCAGCACAAACAACTCTTCAGGGCTTGTTATTGGCAGAGATTGGCCCCTTTTCAAAGGGAATTTTAACTGCAGTTTTGATTTAGGTAATTCTTGACCAAATACTTCTGCACACAAAGCAAATACATACAAATCATAACTACTTACATACCCTAAATGCAACAATATCATGTCACATGTGCCACTTTTAAAGGAAAACTCTCTTTTTTCCTGATATATTTAGTGAATTAGTGGAAGATTTCCATCTGAAGTTCTTGTGCAGGGACTTTTTTCCATCCAATTCCAATAATTTATTTTTTGGAATTATTTTAAAAAAACTTGTTGCTTTGATAGGGAGCAGAAGTTACAGAAGTGTGTCTTCCTATGGAGACTCTCCCTCCAAACAGATTTCAACAAGGACAAGGAAAATGGTCATTATAGGCTCAAGGCTACTTTTCCTGGGGTGCTGCCCAACTCCCAGTACTTATGCTGGTAGCACACAGTAGGACTGCAGCATCAAATCAGACAGATTATATAAAGGAGTACAAATTTGGAGGCCTATTCCAGGAGGCTCAGGAATTGGTTTGCCATTTCACAATGCAAAACAGAGTGAGGACAAAGGAATGAAGGGATGATAGACTGAGAAACTTTGGTGTGAAGTGGGACAGACCAATAACAGCTGCCACTAATTGCCATTCCCCTTGGGCAGCCCTTAGAGACATCATGAGTGGCTTGAATTGCTTTATTGATATTTACTCTGCCTTCACCCTTGGTGAATTACACAAATAAGAGATTAGAAGAAGGAAAGCAGGAAGAGCAGCAGTAGCAGGAGGGAAGAGGAGGGTAATTAGTGCTGTGAGAATTCAGAAGATCAGTAGGGTCCTAGTGATGAGGGAAAAGACAAGAGGAAGGAAAGGGACTGACATGCATTTAGTATTTCAAGCACAGAAAGGTTCTTGCAGCCAGGGATGCTGAAGCGAGACTTGCTTATTATTATGACTATGACAAAGCAGAAAAAAAAATGGAACACACATTGATTAAAGCAGCAGGCATCTCCCTTGGATGCTGAGACTCAGCAAGGGGCTGCAGCTTCCCAAGGAGGCAAGCATTTAGATTTCAGCTATTCCGAGACATGGACCATATGTTGGGGCCATCTGGAGACTGCTTTATTTGATGGATGTCGGATGCCTTCAAAGGCACCAGGGAAGGGAGATGAAATATTGGTAGCTGATTGATGCTGAGGGCACTTAACTAAAGATGACCCCACTTCTACACAGTTCACACCTGCTCCACAGGAGAAGCTCACAAATTGTCTTCCCAGTGGAGATGATCACTTCTGTGGTTCCAGAAGGCAGTGGCTCCTGATGAAGCGTGCAGCCGTCATTTAACTGGCACAGCTGGTGAACTCAGTGGGATGGCCCTAAGTGTGCTCAGCCAGCACTCAACAGATGATCTGTGGCACCAGCTGGAGCGTCCCATTCAGCACCAGACCTGAATTATCACTGCACCATCAAAAGACATGTTGTGTCAATGGAAGAAGCACACAATGCAAAAGCTCTTCATGCCTTCAGAGGCTGCCCTGCCCTTTCAGCACCTCCTGAGAAGCCTTGCCAGGGAGAGAAGCTCCACTGGAGCACCACAGTGCAATGCAAAGATGCAGAGGAGATGACCCATGAGCAACTCCTGGCTGACAGCTCTGCAGCACAGCTCATGAGGGACATTTTTCTTTCATCCCCACAAGGCAAGAAGCCAAGGCCCTTACATGGACAGGTCAGATAGAAAAAGGAAAAGGCATGCCCCTGTCCAAGCCACAGCAAATCCCCGTTTTGCAGCAAAAAACCCAAAATGAACAGCAGCAAAAAACACCACCAAAAACCCGCAAAACCCAGACACCATAACCAGGCCCTTTGCTGAGACCTGTGCAGAGAATCAGGTTTTGTCTTGCACCAACAGCAGGTGAAAGAAAGCACAATGCTCTGTGTCTGTACAAGCAGAGAACAGGCAAAAGAACCCAACAAACACATCTCTAGAGCAGCTTTCAGAAAGCAGCTCACTAGACCACCCTGCACTTTGTCTCTGCCTGAAAAAAACAACAGCAGTCACTTTCTTCCACAGCATTCAACACCAGAGCTTGGGAAATCATCTGAATACAAATGCTCACTACCCACAGAATATGGATTTTGCATCCAAGGGCAGAGTGTAAAACATGCTTTTACAGCTCTTCCTAACAGCCTCCCGCCAACCCAATGCACAGTTTTAATAGTCCCTGGGATTTTGGTGCAGGAATTGCTGAATTATAACCCAAGGCTTGGCATTGGGCTGCTGTCCGGCTTTGTGCTCTGCTTCTCAGGGAGAAGAGGGATCCTTTCAGAGGAAGCTGTGAGATGTCAGCACCCTCAATGCCACAGCCTGAGCCTCAGACACTGTGCAGGCTTTCCTCACTGTTTAGGGTGCATGATCCCAATTTCCCCAGCGTGATGCAGAGACTGGGAGCTGTCTGACAAACCCCGATTTTTCATTCATCACCAAACAGTGAGCACAAGTCCTTTGTGAGGGAAAACTGAATCAGGTGATCGATCTGTGACAGTCAACACTGGTGAGAGCTGGCCTCTGCTCTGCAATCTCTTAGGAGTATATATCTGAGAAGAATGTGGAGGCATCCCTCATCCTCTGTTGAGGGACTTTGCCATTTATTCTTTGCCCACAGCGGACCTCAGGTAACTGTGCAGTGACAGTCAGCCAGGTGTCCTGGAGTTGAAGGGATTTGAATAAGAACAGGTTACATCCCACTGCAATGTCTTCATTAGCAGGCAGCAAAACAGTGCCCCTATATACATCTGGAGCTCAAAGTAGAACAGAGTAAAAGCAGAGCAAGAGAGTCCTTCCAGTCCTCAACCCCACTCAGGCTGCAGCTTGTGCTTTGTATCCCAAACTCAGACAGGGACTGGGATTTGGTTAAGTCAAGAGAGAAGAAAGTACAGAGGAAGGGTTATAAATATGTATCAGTGTCTTAAGGCTGGAGATCAAGGGCAATTTTATGAGAAAATCATTTTAGAATAAAAAAAAGTGGTGGCGAGGGTGTATGCGAATGTGCAAAGCCTCATAATGGCAAAGGAACAATCCTGTCCTTTCTCCTGGATAGGAGGAATGGAACACTTTAACTGCTACCTGACACAGGAACTTTGGAGGCTTAAACCTCCCTTAGCCCTCTCCAACTATAAGCTTTTTGAGAGGGAGGATTCCTTTAGTTTGTAATTATGCATCTGGAAAATCAAAGGAATCTACTTCAGTTTCTGACAAACCAGAGCAGTAAGACAGGTTGGGATGTAGCTGCATGTCTCTGTCAGGCACCACAGTCCCCTGCTGAGCATGAAAGCCAACAATTCATCAATAAGTGAAGGCTCTAAAGACCCCAATGCTAGAAATGAGGAGGTATTGATGCACTGAGACCTGACCAACCTCGATACTCCAAAATAGGGACTTCTTAATCAGGTTTAGAAAAACTGAAAAGTAAAATGCACAGCAATAGTCTTTGTGGGATAACTTATTTGAACGGACTTTTGGTTGGTCAGCAGATCAGATGTTGATTTATTACCCTTGGCCTAGGAAACAAAGAATCAGCACAAAAGGTGTAAACTGATAGCAGTGCTTAGACCTAATCTACTAACAGAACAGAGAAACATTATTCCACTTGCCAGAAATACTGCACTTGGTGACACCAGTCACCACAAAACACATCAGATAAACTTTGCAACATTAGCTTACCTTTTCAGCCAGACCACTGCAATGCACAGGAGGCAGTGCACAGAGCAGCCAGAGGTGCTGCACTCATTTCCATGGTGCTAGGACTGATAACTCCTCTAGCTCAGCATTATGAACCATGGTGAGTCAGAGTTCAGCTTTATCTTTGCAAGTAGTTTCTGCATACTTAAAAGACAACTAGCTTGGAGGAATGCATGAGGAACAGGACAGAACCCTGCTCAGCCAGGAACTCTCCATATGCTGTATTTTCTCAATTACACATAGCATCAAGGTGTAGCACTCACCTGTGCCAGTGAATTTTTGATTAATTTGGGTCTTGGATTTCTTATAAATCTCACTCCCCTACTTCCACCTTCCCCCAGGTGTTCCAGCAGCACCTGGACCAGGTGAGACCACACACACAGAGCAGCTGCTCAAGGAGGGTTAAAGCTGGTGTTCTCCAGCTGAATTGTGATCCCTTAATGTCCATGTGAGCCATCCACTCTTGAGCATATGTGGCTTGTACCTGGGGCCGTATGTTAAAATAAATAGTATCTGTCTCCCTTCTGCAATGTCCTTTCATCCAGACACTTCAAACAGCGCATCTGGTTTCCTCCCATTGTGAGGAGAGCCATTAAGTTCAGTAGGTGCAGCAACAGAGTTCATTAAAGCTTACTGTGTACAATTGTTGCCATTAGTAGGAGGTAAACTGAGACACAGAAGGACACATTTTCCTCCAAGGTCATACAGTAAATCTACTGCAGAGCAGAAACAGAAATCAGTGCTTCTCATTTCCAGCCCAAGCTTTGACCATAATTACAAGTGAGAGATGAAATTTGGCTCCCATTCTGGAGGTTGGGGAAGTTCAGGACCCTAAATCTATTCTTGGCTTTTGCTTCCCGCTTCAACGTGTGACTTTGAATAGGTCAAATTTTGATGCCTGTGCATTTGGAGTTACTGGTCATGCTTAGGTTCCAGTATATGCAAGATGTATCCATTAATACCGGGTTAGGCAGTTTGTATGCAAATAAAAGCACTTTGTGCACACGGGTTCTCATTTTGATACTGTCACCTTCTGGCAACAGCTGGTTCTTTGTCTGCTGCACCACAGCAGAGAGCACTTACAGCCCCGTCCCTCACTTAGCGATACCCTGATGACAGAGGCGAGTTCAGAGAAAACTCAAGAACACAAATCCCCTTTACCCTCTCACTGTGCACCGGGGAACATGCACACCAATGCAAGGAACACCTTCCCATCCCTGCCCAGCTGACCTGCCTCAAACCACCTCCCTCTCTGTGAGAGGCTGCAGAATTCAAAGGGTCCCCCCTTCACCAGGCACCATTCTGGTGTTACCAAGACCCACTTAGGTAAAAATGCCACTGTTACAAAACACTAGCTCGTTCAGACTAAACTGTTTCAGTGGAATTGCTGTTAAAAACAGAGCTTATAGTTTAAACAAAACACTGCAGGACAACAAAACCACATACACAAACAAAAAGCTGCAACATGCAAAAGAAAACACCAACAAAACAAACAAACAAAAAATCCAAACAAAAAAAACCCAACCACAAAAAAAAAGAAATCAAAACCAAATAAAAAATGAAATCCAGCAAAATAGGAAGAAGTGATGCTGAGTCCCCTCCTGCAGCACTGCATTTTCAGAGTCCTGTTCTGCCCAGCTTGGAGCAGTGCTCACATGCAACACTCTCACATCCTCTCCTCAGGTTTTTACACAGAAGCGTTTACAGACATCATGCACCAAATCCTGACTTTTTTTTTTTCTTTTTGCAAGACAGCCCTCATGCTTCCTGGCCAGACAGCAGCTCAGGTCAGCTCAGTAGCTCTGCACCAGGCAGCACCAAGAGCAGCACTGCGGGGATAGGCACGAGTGCAGCCACTTCTGTGAGACCTGTTCCAAAAGATCATCAGGTCACACAAGTGTCCTTGGGAGACAATGGTCAACATTAACTCTTGTTTCACAGGAACCTAAACTTATCCTCACAGTAAGGGTAAGGCAGAATTTGTAGATGTGGGTTTGAAGACATGGTTCTTCTTGACCTCCAGCTCTGGAGACACTCATTTTTCCAGCTGACTGCTGCATTTTCACAGCTGCTGAGCAAACTCCAGTTGAAATGAAGAGACTTTGGAGGATTCAACTCTTAAAAGTCAGCATCAGAGAAACCTTGACCCTAGCAATTTAAGTCAATTTTGCCTTTGAACCACCCCTAGAGCTTCGACTTCATTGATAATACTTAAAATTACAATATTCCCCATTAAACCTGCCCAAAGCAGCACAGGGAATGAATAAGGCCACTTTTGTTATCTGTTTGGGTCTTGTACCTTAGACCAAGACAGAGTCCTGAATCAATTTTGATGAAAGCTTGGAGTAGGAGGAGTAGAAAAGCATTCAATCTTCATTTTAACATTTGTAGAGATGAAGAGGTCACCATAATGCTCAGCATCAGATACAGTTCCCATGGTTAATTAGCTTCACAGTCAAACCTCATTTTATTTCTGGTCAGAATGTGCCCACCTTTCATTTCACCCATTGGATCTTGCAGTACATTAAAAACTGTTCTCCATCTAGATACCAGACAGATCAAATCAGTCTTCAATTAATCAAATTCCTACAGCTTCTCATAAGTCATGCCTTATGATCATTCACATTCTCTGACTTATCTCTGATATGTTTTTTTTCCTCCAATATCTTTTTTCTAATTACAGGTATCAGAAACTGCCCCAGGTATTTTACAAGAGATCTCACCAGTGCTAATTTCAGAGAAAACATATTCACCTTCCTACTTCTCCATATTTCTGTGCCTGCCCTCCCACAGACAGCATTTGCTGTTCTCAGCTCCCAGCACAGAGCTGCCTGAGCTGGACTCAGCTTTGGGGCAGCAGTTGCCCCATCACTCCCCTGCCACAGGCACAAGGGATGGGAACGCAGTGCTCAGGTCAAGTCCCGAGGGCTCTGCTTCACCTGACTCGTGAGTGAGTGGCCCTGTGCCTTTGCATACCCTCTGCTCCCATAAATAGGCCACCCTCTCAGCTGTGTCCAAATGCCTGCTTTTGCAGTAACACTCTTCACAGCACTCCTTGTGCTAATTCACCAAACAGTTCAATGGCTCTCCATAAAAGACTGTCCTCATCTTCCTTACCCTTCCTCCAGGTCACTCTCTCACACTGAGCAGTAAACAGCCACAAGCTGACCTCAGACAGACCCCACTAAAAAGCCCCAAGAGCTGAACCAAATGTCCTGGAGTTTGCTACTCTAGCAGCCACATCATGGTCCCACTTGCAATTCTAAAGAATAGACTCGATTTCATAGATTAAGCTATAACTTTTCAAGACTGCCATAATAATGATACTTAGCATTCCTGGAGCAATTTACATTTTCAAAGCACTGCAAAAATGTTAATTAACAGTAATGTAATGCTTACACCAGCTTGGGAAAGCAGTCACCTCAAAACTGCTGCTCTGCTGCTTCGCTCACATTCACTCACTCCACACAAGTATCAGAAATCATTTAACTCCCATGTTCCTGGTAATCTTTTATTCTACCAATTATTTAAGCTTAATTTAAGGTTCAGTAACAAAGTGGAACTAAGGATATTAACACGAGCCTTAATAAATTCATGCAATTCTGGTTGTCTATTAAACGACCAAAGAAAAATTTATATTACAAAAATCTCAGCCTTCATTGAATGTGTTGCACAATACTATGTGCAACTATGTTTTTCAATAAAAATTCATACATTTAAAGAAGTCTGACTTATAACTGCGTAACAGCATTTCTAAAATTCACCCTATTTTCTCCTTGCACGATTCAGCTATAAAAACCTTTGAAACTCAATGTAATAGTGCCTTGTATTGGAAAAGACTGGCACGAATCCACAAAGGATCAACTATTTATAAGAAAAAACATCCAAAGGTACTGGCTGACACATTTTATGAAGTATAACACTCCTGCTTTAGGGAATAAGCCAAATATTGGAGGTTGGGGAGACACTTTTCCTACAGAAGCATTGATCTGTGGCTGCTTTGTGAGAGGTCTGGTGAGACATCAGCCCTTGGACATAGTCAGAGAGATAATGGACAAAACCAACCATAAATCCCAGCTACTGTGACAGCTTCCATTAGCTGGCACTTGCCAGACTCATAGCTGGATCTGAACTTCATAAACTCTTTAAGGTATTTAGAGTAGTAGAGATCCTACTTTAAGGATCCAAGTGTTTCTACATTCCTCTGCCTCTGTGAAGGTTGGCAGAGCTAAACAAGCACTTTAAGCAGCAATGGCACAAGAGCTGAAAATGAAATGACCAAAAAACATCCCCTGCCACAGATCTGGAAAGGGTTGCCAGTAACTCTTGAAAGCCTAATTTCAACCATCACTGAGAGCAATACACAACAGAAAGCCGCTTATGCAGTGCCCTGCTGAGCATCATCTGTTTACTGTGTATACTGCAATTTTTAAAAAATGTGTGAAAAATGAAAAACTATTTAAGTCCAAATGCTGAACTTGCAGACTCCAGCCTTATGCCAGACAAGATGTTGATCTTTAAGCCTATCAACCTGAAAGACTTTTATATTTAAAGAAGTGGCTTTCTTGCATTGCAGGTTCAGGTGAGACGGAGCCCATCTGGAGCAGGAGCAGAGCAGGGTCAGCTGCTAGCAGAGCTCTGCACAACACAGACTAAAGCAGCTTGGCCCACTTAAACACAGCAAAGAAGAATGCAAGAGGGAATAAGATCCTCCCTGAGGTATTTATAGGACAGCATTGGGGCCCAGTGCAGATAAATATGGCCAAGAATACACATAACCTAGAAAATAGCAAGGTTTGATCGGCACAAGATGGCTTCAAAGCAGATTCCCAGCAGAAATATGGATTTTAAGAGGGCACTTGAAGTTCATTAACATGATTGAGGTTTTCAGCAAGCAGAAGAAGAAAGGGCAGCTGGCCAGGGAGGTCTTTGCCCCTCCTTGGCTGGCATAATGGCAGACTGTGAAGATGGAGGGGGATCCTCTTTATAAATGTATTTCCTTTTTCCCCCTATGGCCCAGCCACTGTCTAAACATTTTCTCTTGGTTTTGAAATACTAATACCTTAAGGTATTTGTATTTCAAAATTCCATGTTGATGTTTCTCTCAAGACAATAACAGCTGCTCTCTATTAGTGTTTCTTGCAGATTTACTCTTGCTAAGTTGCTCAGTCAGCTCAGCACAGGTTTGACAGGAAAAAGAACAAACAAGGAACTCAGGAATTTGTTTAATGGAGAGCTAGAGCCAGCTGCAAGTACAAGCCAGAACTGGAGACTTGCATGTATGCATGCATGCAGGAATAAGCTTTACTTATGTAAAAGCTCTGCTGTCCTCAATCCTGTACAGGGAAAAAAAAATAGTTACTGCATCTGTTGGCAGTATTTGCAGACTCTGGACAAAATTCAGGCAGCCAGCAGCAAAGCAGCCATGGCTGAGGAAGTCATCTGCAGCAAAAGCACCTTTTGCTGCATGAATGAAGCAAAGACCCAGCCATGACACTGTCCCTGCCCACGGAGCACTTCACCTCTAACTCAGGTCAAGTGCTAAAGCACCACTTCAGTCTAGCAAGAACGCCCCAGGCAGGAGAGGACAGCAGCTGGATGATACGTGACAGGTATCTGGGCACACAGGAGGTCTCATTTCCTACTTAAGTGCCCGAAAAATAAGGGATCTTCCACTTGGAGACACACTTTAATGCTAGGATTATTCTCTGTGCTTCCTCAGGAAACGATTCCAAATGCCTGGATCTCAAAATCCCAAATATCCATTGCAGATGAGCTTACTGCACAACAGGCTGCACTTGCAGAGAACACTTAAAACCATGAGTTACTCCATCATTGCTCTCTTTCAAAGAAGCCAGACTGGGACAAAAGCAGACTAACAGGACCTTGCAAACCAAGAAAGAAGTGTATTTGGGATTTGTGCTGAGAAACTAAAGTATCACCTATTCAGTTTAGAGGGAGATTTTTCTGGAAAAGTGTCCAGGCAACATTATTTGGTTTTTCTACCACTAGCTCATGCTCCCTCCCACCATCCAGCCTGTCCCACTTCCCTACAGTATAGGGAAGTTACTATAGGCAGAAAACTGACTTTTCTGTCACACTTACTATGACCTAAAGAAAGCATGCTTGACCCCAGGGAGTCTAATTTATTCATAAGATACTCTCACACCACATATCACAGCTATGACTTATTTATAAAGGATTCTTGATCTGACACATTACCAGAACATGTTCCACTTAGCTCTGAAGTGTCTGTTTATTGGAAATCAATCCATATAATTGCCCTGTACATATCTATGGAAGTCATGATATCACACACATTGAGAGATTTGTGGCTTTACATTAACACCAACACCATGGTCTAAGGAGAAAAAGAGAAGCAACCACGGGCATGATAAGCCTGTTAGGTAAGTACCAACAGTCCCTGGTTTCTCCCACCTGAGGGGTATGATGTTTTTCCTCAGTAGGAGCCCTGGGATGAGTTCACAGTATGTATGGCTCAGCCATGCACTGAAAGGCTGTACATGCAGTGCTGGATCAGACCCATCCTCAGCTGGGCCAGTGATCTAAACATGATGTAATTACAATATTACTTTACAAAACAAGCCTTTATACAATTGGCTTCACTGACCCTTTGCTTTTCCCCATTGTCCTGTGTACACACCATAGTTCTTGATGCTGTAAGAACATGTAGGTCAGAGAAGATGGATATGCAATGAGGAGAAAAGTCTGGGTTTGCATCACCCTTGAGTAAATCCTCCATTAAACCAGTGAAATTGCCTAGAAGTGCACCATGATGACTCAAGGGCAGTAACTGACCCTGACAGACCTCTTTTGGCACATTAAACATGCCTATCTATCTTCTCCCCTTCCTCATCCTCAGGGTCACCATCATGCTGACAGGAAAGGACTGTCTCATGAACAGTGTCCCAACACTTGCAACTGCACAACCTCTGGTAGTTACAAGGTTTCGTGAAACAGCTTGAGAAACCCTAAATAATTTTGTGGTTGCCATGGGCTCACAAAATGCAACAATTAAACAGGAAAATAGATGCCTTCTAGCATCCTGCTGGAGAGCTAGAGTTACCAGAGTTCAGGAAAACCTTTCATCTGTTTCTTCTTTTACCTCTTCCAACATGAAAGTCTCTTTGGCTTCATTAGAAATGGACTCTTGCTTCTCTTCCTTCAGACAATTTTTCCAAACTTCCTTAGCAGTCACTAAAGAAGAAAACTCTGGTAGGTATTTGAAAGAACAACAGGAAGAAAACTTTACTGATGCCAAACAGTATCAGGACCTGAGCAGGTGGTCCTGAGCTCACAGGAAAACCCTGAAGCTAGGAACATGTGCCCTCTGGTTCAGTGTGCCCCTGCTCTGCCAACATGATCTAGAAGTCCACATGTGACATTTAGGAGGACTGTAAGAGCTCGAAACTACCATCAGATTATAATGAGTCTGCCACCACAAGCCTGCAAACTGGTACCAGAAGCACCAGAAGAAAGATCTTTTGTCAAGCTCCGTTCAGGGATAGTGTGGGGAGAGGGACAGGGTCTCTGAACATTGGTGTTGTCATCCAGTAAACCTGTGACATGCCTGAGAGTCCTGGAAGAAGAATCACCCTTGTTTTTTTAGTAAAGTTCTGGGTATGTTTATCACAGCAGTGAGGCCTGCCAAGACCACAGAGGGAACACAGCTGAACTTGGCAAAAGGCAGCTCATATCAGGCTCCTTTTTTACCATGTCATTAGGAGGCTGGCTCTGCAACACAGAGAGCATCCAGCAATCAGTATGAGATGGGGTGATAGGGAGGAGAGCAGCAGCTGCTATCAGAGAGGTTTAAGCACTCTCAGATCTTTCAGTCTTGAGCCACCACATCCACAGCAAAGGATTTTCAGCTGCTGCCACACCTCCTGGGGGTGCTGGCCTGATGGAGAAGGAAGCCAGGAAGCTCAAGGCACTTTCATCCTCAACTACCCAAGCAGCATGGAATGTACAACCCATTTATATAGTTTTGAGCCCTTCTGGCCCTTGCCACAGACAGAGCTTTCTCCACAGTCACCTGAAATCAGGAAACACTACTGAACAAACTGCCTATGCCAACCGAGTTATGGTTTCATAACGCAGGATTTATAACACCAAGGACAGGACTAAGGAACCCAAACACCACCAAACCCACTCTGAATCTCCAAGGCTCAGGGATGAAAATAATGAATATCTTTTGTATATCATGTGCTTTGGCTTGGCCTAATGTGGGGTCAGCCAGAGACTTTTACCCTGTGTTTGTTCCTGCCCTTCCCAAGAAAAAAAAAATTCCTTAAAATTATTAGTTGTCCTCAGCGGTAATTAATTATCCCCAAGTAGTGAACTGAAATGACAGTGATATTTCTGCTTGAATCCTCAGGGGAAAATTGGGTTGTCTTGCTATGCTCTCTAAACCTGACATAAAGTTAAAAATAGGAAGTTTAATATGCAGTCTGCAGGACTTTTTCTGCCTGTAAGGCAATCCCAAGGGATGTCTCAGTTCAACTGCAAGCTCACGAAGTCCTGCTGTCCTAGAGAAGGCAGTGACATTTATTTCCTTCTTAGGCAGCTGAGGCTCACAGAAACACTAGCAAGAACTAAAGAACTTGTCAATTAATACAGCTGAAGATAATTTACAGGAAAAGCTTTTAAACATGTTAATCTCCAGTGAAGCCTGCTTAGAGCTACATGACAGAAACAGCATGAGGAAAAGCAGAGATTTTGGCTTCCAGTGACTGGGAGCAGATGTCATACCTACAGATGGGTGGGTGCGCAAGGACAAACACAAATTCACATTTCTGCTGTGTAAGTAGCTGTGGTGGGTTGGAAGCTGTAGCTTGGAGAGCAAGTTGGGTTTGTCTTAAGGTGATTTTCCAGTTCAGGTTTCTGGTCTTGATGTAGATCCATGCTTGTTACTTTTCCCAGAGTCATCAAAAATCAAGACTAATTAAAAAATATTTTGGTTAATTCATATCAGTTCTTCATTCAAAGTTAGAAATTGTTACAAGCTCATTTTATCATGTTTTTTTTATAAATAATAGAAGTCTGAAATCCCCTATTTTCCTCTGTTTCATTAATGAACCAATATCTTGGAGTAAGAACAAGAAAAGCCCCAAAGGATTAATCTAATTTCCCTCCCTGCTGAACTGACAGTGCATTTCCCTAGCACAATTCTAATGAGAAAGCAAACACTGAAAGTGAACTAAGCCTTCACTCAGCATTGAGTCCCAGTGTGCTGTAAAAGCCAGGCTGGTTGTCAGATGTTCTTTAAAGAACTAGGAGTTTATTTAGGCAAGATCTATTTTCAGAAAAGAGGAAAATAACTCTCTTTTTCTAGATCATCTTCAGTAAGAGCACCTCTGTCTCCTTGGTGTTTGCAGAGCTGTGCCACAGAAACCCAAACTCTGTCCTGGGCAGGCTCCCCAGGGCAGACCAGTGCCACCAGAACCCCCAACTCCTTTTGGGAGGCTAGCTCACATCTGGCAGGGCTTGTCACAACTCTCATGACTTCTGGTCTGACTTAGCAGGTCCAGGAAAATCTGACCTATTGGCCAAACCTTCTACAGCACTGTGCTGATTTAATAAGCCCTCCCAGAACATGGAACAACCGGAAACACAAGGCAAAGAACCAGCTGAGGTTTGGAAACCCTCTAGCAGCCAGGGTATTTTATTTTGCTTGGAGAGAGGTTCTGGTGGATTTTTGCTGTTTTTTATTTAATGGGGTTTTTTTAATTTTTATTATTCACAGTATCCTGTATTCCCATTACTCTCAACCACAGTTCTTTAGGGCAGTTATACAAATTGTTTCCATAACTCTCAAAGTTTATTATCTGTAACCATTCCAGGTAAAAATTCTCCTGACTACTTCAAGCAAAAGATCATCGTGGTGCAGATATATGGATAATTCTCCCACCCAGCTTTCCCTAGTCCACTCCTAGCTGTGGCAAGGGTCTTGCTTCAAGCTAACACTGATCTCTGTGGCATCTACAGCAGCTCTGCTTTGTCAGAGAGAAAAAACATTGCCACGGTTTTTGCTCCTGCTGCAGGGCTTGGGTATCCTTGCTTGACAATCACGGCTGGCCCGGCACGGTCTGGTTAAAAGCCTGCCTATAATCCCAGGCTCTGGGCAGGCTCGGTTCAAGGCAGGGCAGGCAGTTTGCAATGTTATTTCCCTGAGTGAGAGCATCCAGAGACATGCTGTGCCATGTGCCACTTCCATGGGTGTGCGGGAGCTGCTCCAGTGCCCATGGCCAGCCCAGCAGGTGCAAACACACCCTCATGCAACAGCAAAACCGACCACAAACACAGACCCACGCCCAAGGGCTTCCCTCTCCTTCCCCTCACCTTGCTCAGCTTCCAGATGCAGTACTGGGAAGCCTGCAAGGTGGCTGCAGCCTCTTGGAGCAGAACCCTTCCATCAGTCCCATTCTCCACCTTGTGCTGCCCTGTCCTCTGCATTAACCCCCTTTCTGGAAACACAGGGTTACAGACTTCACCTGTGCTTTCAGATTTGGTTTTTTGTCCCCTAAAATGAAAGCAGTGGTGGGTGGCATAAGCCTTGAGCTGGACTTTATTGCCTAATGTATGATAAATTAATTGTCTGTGCATCCCCCTTTGTTTCATGTGAAAATACCGCTATGCTCACAGCCAACTTGGTTGGCTTTATTTAATCTGCTTAATGAATTGATGTGTAACAAATTTTATGCCCACAGATGAGAAATAAATCTCTTACTAATCAAAAAGCTTACAACCCCTCCAAGCTTTTTAATATGTGCCTTTCCAAGGCCATCATACTGCCACCACTAAAATACTTGCAAGTGATAAATAAGAGGCACTTTTTTGATTCTGTTACATGCTAAGGCAGTAAACATAAGAGCAAAAGAGGAAAAAGATCAATTTTGCAAAAGAAAGTGGCTTATATTATGCTTAAATATTTTTGCTTATCATACAAACACCAGGCCAGTGCAAAAGCTGTGTCTTAGTGCAAATGGCACTTTGCTCTTAGATCCAAGCGATTTAGGCTACATAGCACAAAGGCAAATAAACATCCAAGGCCATGTTTTGGTAGGTGGCATCCTGTAACAGAGGCAGAGAGATTTGTATCACAGAAAGAGACACTCAGCACCTTGACCACATGCAGCCTGGCAACCTTAAATAAATACTCAAATTCCAGCCCATATTTCAAACCCACTGAGCCCCCCAGAACCCCAAAGTCCCTGCATCTGGTGCCGGAAGTGCCTTGCATTTTTACAGCCTTTTGCAGAGAGAATGACAACAAACCTCTTACACAGCTCAGACCAGCGGCTACTTTTGAAAACCTCCTTGCAAGACACTCACTGCAGACAGGAGATCAGCAGAATTAAATCCTTGGACGAGCCAGAAACTGCTGTTGTCCCTCACAAGCACAACAGCAGCACTGCATCGTTTACTACAGATTTCCTGCAGCCACTGCCAAATACGGCACTTTGGGGACATTTATTTTAAGCGTCATTGTACTCCTTGCATTAACATATGCTCCAGTCAAACCCTTTATTCATCATTGCCAGATATGATGAGTTTTGTTACAGCCCCAATTAAAGAGTTCTGAAAGCACTGCCTTAGTTTATAACAAGGAGAAGAAAAACAGATTGTAATAAATATAAGGAACCTGAATCCAGTCAAAATTCCTTTCCTGATTGGCATATCTGACTTGGCTTTTAGTTCTTCAAGAAAACACCAAGTCCCTCGTGGGACTGTGCCAAGCATGTGAGATGGGACATGGACAGCCCCTATTGCCACTCTCCCAGGAAGGGACATGAAGTTTCCCTGGATTCTCTCAGTATCCTCACCATTCCTCATGTCTGCAAGGGGAAGCCTTATCAAGCCATCTTTTCTTGAGGGCAGATGAGCTTGCTGATGTTTGTATGGCAGTAAATCCTTAACAAAGGCAGTACCATTTTAAACTGCTAGAAGCGTCAAGGCTCCAGGCAATCAGAGTTATTTTATCAGCTAGACTAAAATTACTAGAGAAAACTGAGACACAGGACATTCTCCCTTTCCCAGAGCAGCCTCCAGCATTTCTAAGTTCAGTAACATGAAGTCTTCCTGAAAAACTCACATTCACAGGATTCAAGTGCCTCACCTCAGGTCAGTTGGCAAATTTCACTGACAGCCCTGGGAACCATCACCCTGAGTGACAGGGCCAATTCGTGCACACAATTCTATTTGTGTGCACATGAAAAGCCCCATAAACCACCACAGCTAATATCAGCCTAAGAGAGGGAAATCTAGTTAATAGCACATTAAAAAGTTAAATTCCATTATTAATGAAAATACCTCCAGCAGAGCAATTATGCAGCACCCTCAGAGAAAGCTGCCAGGAGATGGAGCACAAGCAGAGCTGGCAATAGGGTGTCTGCATATGGACTGGCTAAGCTGCTGCCATCTTGCACCTACTGCAACCTCCCCAGGTAGAAAATACAATTGCAAACATCCCTTCTGTAGCTAATTACTGATCTGCAGCAGCAGGCCAATAAAAAGCCTTGTGGAGAGGAAGAGATATTTGGTGCCTACAGAATTAAAATTCTCCACTCTGGGGGAATGTGGGATAAATAAGCCAATTTCATGCAGAAGTCTAAGTGCTGAGAAAGAAAAAATCCACAGTAGAGGCTGAAAAACGATTTGGGGTTAATTAACATCCATGAGTCAAAGCTTGCCTGACAGCATGAGCAGGGGAGATGGCACAGCCTCCCCGAGTTAAGCCAGAGCACTGCACAGCAGCCCTCCACTACCTGCCAAGTCCTGCACTGAAGCAGCACACACGTGGAAATCCTAAGCAATCCTGGAAAACCTTTTCTTGTTTCATGGAGAAAAGGGAGACAGGACATACCTAATGGAACATTTAAACAATACTTTGCAAATTCATTTCACAATTCAATGTTTTCAGAACTAGTGACAGGTGACACTATGTGTTTACCCTTCTCTTCCATCTTTCTTGGGTGTCCAGGCAAAATCAAAGTCTCCATAATCAGATGCTAAAAGCATGAATTCCCACTATGGGTCTAGAAGAAAGAAAAGTGATGTCTATCTCGGACAATGACAAATCAAGAAATAACTGGCAATAAGTAGTTGCCGCAAAACCCCTGAGCGAGGTATAAGAAAAGTTGGCTTTGCAGTTGCTTGATTTTCACGCTAATGAACAAATTAAAGTTTATTTCTACCATCTTTAACATTCATAGTGGCAGGCAGCTGAGGAAGCACTTGAGTTTTCAATGCATCAGCTTATAAGCATGTATGCAATTTTTCTGGCTAAGCATTATGTCTCCTACTGTTACTTGTGATCCAGACCAGCTTCGTGTTTTTCCTCTCTCGATTTGAAGAGTCTAGCTTTAAGGGGTTTTTGTCAAGCAGGTTGTGAACAAAATTGAAATAACCACAGCAAATTAATTGGCAGAGACAGAAAAGCTCCCTGGGGTGCTACAAAATGATGAAGAGACTGCAAAACTTCCTAGAGGACAATAAAGATGTACATACATGATCGGGTATTCCTCGGCCTTGTATCCTGTAAATGTGGTTGTGAAAGCTGCAGTCCTGCAGGTTTTCAGTCTGACCTTTGTACAAATACAAAAATTAAGAGGTGGGCACAGAGAAACCCGACAGTCAGGAGAACCACCACCATCCCGCTTTGGATCATGACTCCCATTGCACAGCAGGCCTTGGAGTCACCTGGCACCCCCGTGCTGACGTGCAAACACTGATCTCTGACCCAACAATGTTCCCCTGAAACGGCAACAACATCAGGAAGGTACAATCAGGGGGATTCAGGTCTCTGCTTCTCTCAAGATGACCCCTGAAATGCTTAGCTCGTGATGTTATTAGCATCAGCAAGCAAGGAAGCCAGCCAAGAGCAAAATGTATTTTATCTTTCCATCAGCAGTTGAAGTGGGCCAGCGTTCAACAGCACAGTGTGCCAGTATTTCTTCGAACGCCAAATCCATCCTCCAAACTCCGGCTGCAGAGGGAACAGGCTGAACACCACAGCTTCTGCATTTCAACATCAAGGCAGATATTGCCTCTACATTACATGCACGGATAAAGTTTTCCTTCTCTGGGCCAATTTTCACCATCAAGAAGATAAGAAAAGCTACTCAAGTCAAATTCAGACAGACCAAGAGGGAGTCTGAACCTGCCCAAGTGTCTCTGTGATGGTTTAACCTAGGTGAACACACATCACTACACGTGCACACACACAGCTACATGCACTGTTCGCAGTCTGGAGAGACAACAGAACAAGTCCACTGCTTCAGAAAGCTAATCTGCTCTTCAGAAGAAAATGTCCAAAAAAGAAACAAGCAATCTTCCTAAAAACAGATGAAATTGGGATTTTTGGATTTTGTTCCAACCCATGGGATAGCACAGGACATGGAAAGGACTCTAGAAGCACCCTTGAAATACAGCTCTACAACACTTGGCAATTATTTTGCTGGTAACACCCTCCTCACAAAAGCCCTGACACATTTACTGGCCTGGAGCAAAGCAGATCCTGAGCAGCATTCCGTCACCTGAGATGGGAGATATTCCCACTGCAGCCATCAAGGAACTCAGGTGTCCTGTGCCTGGCAGCTTGCAGAAGTGTTTTGCACACACACTGAAGGAGAAGCAGCAGAGTCCTCCACAGGTTACATGCTCTAAAAGTCTATGCAGGCAGCCCTAAGGCACTGCATACTTCAGCCACAATGAGCTTTAAACCTTTAAACACACACCAGAAGTGCTGCTGCTCCGAGGCTACAGGCCATATATCATGCACTAAATACTTAGTACCCTTTATGTCTCAACAGAACTGTCGCTTAACGTTGTAAGAGCAGAAAAGCCAGGTAATGCAGGTCTTTTTGAGTGCTTACAGTCTGCAATAAAGGTCCATATTGATGAAACCAAGATACTGAACAAAACATAACATAATAGCCATATCCATTACCAAGGAAAAAGAAATAAACTTTCACTTCTGCAAAAAGTACTTAAAGCTGTTAATTTAGGAGACTTATTTTATTTAGAAAGCCTGCTTTTAGCTTTTCCAGACTTCTCAGCTATAGTACATTTTTCTTTAATTAGTTTAGCTCTACCAGCAAAGAGCAAGAGTTGAGCAACAAGGGTCTGCACATAAAAGCATTTGAAATCTCTCGCTGGCTAATACAGTCTAAATATACACTGCAATCTGCCTGTCAGACTTATTAGAGAGCAGCATTGTGTTCTCTATATTACATTACTGTTATTGTGTTTTCCAGGAGAATGAGTTATCCACTGATAGTGATTTCATGTGGGTAAATGAGGCTGCTAGGTTTGGTTCATTAGCATCTTTCCTGCAGCCACCAGCATTTAAATTAGAGATTCCCCTGGACCATACAAAGGACCAAGTGTTTACTCAAGTGTTTCACCAGCTTGTCAACACAAGGACCTCTCCTGCATCCCACACTCCTGCCTTTGCTGGGGATTGTGGAAGCTGCAGAAACAGGTACCTCAGAACTGAGCAGCTCCTGACAGAGATGAAATTCAATCCCCACATTTCATGTCAGGAGATATCCTGATGCAACCTTTGAAGCAGACCAGACCAAAACTAATATTAAGGTTATTCTGGGGGCAAGTTGCCATGCTAACTGCCCTGTGAGCACTTCTGGGATGTCTCATCCATATCTCACACTTACTTCTGCCCTCAGACCCAGTCAAGGGGCTGCCACAGTTGCTGCTGCCCTGCCTAGAGACCATTTTGGTCAACAGGGCAGGGCTGTGGGGAAGCCTCCCAGGCCCCAAGGAGCACAGTGCTGGGATGCTCAGGGCTGACATTACCTTTGTAGCCTCCTGAACCACCAGCCTCCCTCCAGCATCCAAGCTTGGTTATTTCTACTGCCCCAAAACCCCACACAGCCAACAGAGCAAGGTGAGATGCAAGCCGTGCTCAGCATATGAAACACTGCAGGCAAACTCAATGCCAATAGAGAGGGAAAGAAAAATTGATTTATCTCCTCTTATGGCTTGGCTGGCAGTAGGGAGAAGAGAGGGAGGATCCTTCTGCTCAGGCTTTGTCTCCATCTCCAAGACTTCCCCCATGTTGAGTCATTCACACTTGAATGAAACAACATTGAAGTCAGTGATAGGACTGGGTAGGGAGAAGGGAGAACTTTGTGACAGAATATGACATGGTGCAAAACCACATGTGAGATCAACCAGGCTGCTGGTGGGAACAGGAACATGGGCATACGGCAAAATCCAGCTCCTAGAATGATTTATTAGATAAAAGTAATTTTAAAGGTTGCTTTAAATTCAGCACTTCAATGCCCTTCTGCTCTCTTAATGAGGCAGCTAGTTGGCTATAGCACTAGATTAGAAAACTTAATTCTTTCACATACAGAACATGTAGTGCTAGTTGTGACTCAAAAGGCCCCTTCCAATAGATGACTGGGTAAGTAGCTGGTGTATTCCCAAGGAAAGTTTACTTCACCAGTGCTCCCCATGTCATCAGCTAATTATAGAAGCACTGCAGCTACCTGTGGTGTCCTGGTAATTGTGGCTGGTGTGCACAAAGCACAAAAGGAGCAATGGCCATAAAACTGCTTTTCACTACCACTTCACAGGAAAGGTTCCAAGAGCACTGCAGTTATTTGCACCTTCACAGCTCCACAATTTCTCAGATATTTCACAGTCATGAAAATCCAGGCAGAGATGAAGTGAGGCAGGCATGAAAGACTCAGGAGAGCTCCACTTTTCCAGAGAGGGGTTCATTCCTGCTTGGACAGAGCACTAAGTCAGTCCTCAAACTCCACTAGCATCAAACAGAGAGCTGGGCTACAAATTACAGGCAAATCAGTTGGTCTTTAATTCTAAAAAAATGCCTTAAAGTAGACAGAAAATCCCTATATTTAAAGGTTTAAGCTTTAGAAACAACTTCAGGGGCAGGACAGGGAGGCTCTGTACAGCAGGTCCATGTATCTAATGAGACAATAATTAAACATCTAATTTTCTAATCATGTTTTTGATCTGGTGAGCAATGCTCTGGGTTAAAATCACCCTCAAACCTACAGATGCAAAATAAAACCTGCTTAGCATGGACGCCAGCTTTTCAATTCTGTCAGCAACAGTGAGGACAGGTGTCTGTTCTGTCTGTTCTCTATCACGCTTCTAGCTCAAGGATCCACCTTCTCCAACAGATTTAGATCTTCTCCAAGAACACTTGGCTTCAACTACAAGCTGAATACTGAGTTTTCTAAAAATTACAGCACTGATTAGATTTATGAGATGATTAAGAGGCTTTCCAAGTCCAAGATCCAGGTAGTTATGCTATAACAGGCTGTTCCACTACAAACCCCTGAAGGCAAAGCCAATTCCAGGTCTAGTTTCCAAGAACAGCCTGTACTCTGAAGACATGCTGCACACTGCAAGGTGTGCCTGCCACAGCACCTTCAGGAAGCCACACCTGCAGTCACATGCCATCAGCTGCTGTGGGGCTGATGGCCCTGACCTTTGCAGCCCTTTCACAGCTGCAGCCACTGCAGCATCTCTGACTCCAGGCTCTAAACATTGTCTGTGAAGTAGCCAAAGCAAAGCTCAGCACCTGCAACAGACTGACTCACACAACTGGACCATCCCAGCCACAGCAAGATGTGCCTCACACAGCACCCAAAGCCTGCCTGGGGATGTGTCAGAGCGAGACAAGTGAGCCTCAAAGCACTGAGCTAGGGACACGTAGCAGGCTAAGCAAGGACTGAGTAAAACTCTGCACAGGCTTAACAAAATCTGGCCTTTGAGCTGCTGCTGGGCTGCTGCTGCCACAAGCTGTGATAGAATAGACAGAGCTGTGGCATCAGAATGATGCAGGGTAAACCCAGAGCCTCAGCTGCACCAGCAGCAGAAAACCCTCCTTTGGCTACAAATGGCTCAGAAAAATTAGTTTTCCCAGAGTTATTAGGAAAGTGAGTAATTGTATGCACAGTTACAGCACTGTGCTCTGAATAAGGGAAAGGCAGAGCTGAAGAGAGATTTGTTTACAGTTGTAACTGTTCCCTGCCCTGACTTTGCTCAAGCAGCTAAAATTATTAATCTGTAAATTCAACATCAAAACCTGAGATAAGTAAATAGAGGCAAAGTCAGATGGAAAAAAATAATCTAATTTTTACATTACATTAATTTTTCTTCCAAGTGAGATAGCTTTGTTTCTGAGCTGATATTAAGAACATCCATATTTTAAGTAAGTCCCACTGGCCACACATGCCATCAGCAGAGCGCAGCATAGCAAAAAATAATTGAAGTAATTGCTTTTAAGGACAAAGTATATTCCCTTTAGCCAAGATAACAGTTTGCATAGCTGAAATCAGATATGAAACTCCACACTGAATTCATCTCCTTGCTGCAAGTAATTCTTTAGATTCTTTCCTGTGAAGAGAGATGCTCCAGTTTAGAAGGGAGGTGATCCCTGGATATCATTACCTGTGTTGTAGATCAAAGTAGTTTAGTGGAAAAAAGTCCTATTGATGCTAAAACCTGCCCACAGGGAAAAAGCTGAAAAACATTAGAGACAGACTCCAAGACCTATGTTCAACTACAGTGATGAAGACAGGAAATTATTCTTAGCCTGGAGACAAAAATAAATTAATATAATTACTCCAACCACAAAAAAAAAAAAAACCAACCAAAAACTATTATAAAACAGAAGTGAAATTTGTGTCTTTGTCAACTAAAGCAAAACAGTTTAATTTCTCCTACATTCTAATGTAAAGAAAATGTAAAGAAAAAAAAAAAAAGAAAGAAAGAAGCAGCTAAGTGGGGGGGGGAAAAAAAATCAAATCATCTTTTTCTCCCAAATCCTAAAACTAGAAACTATTTCCAAACATTAAAAGCTTTTCAAGGAGCACAGTGTCTGGGACCATTTCACACCGAAATCACATTAGCACATCTCTTTCATAGTGCAGCCAGATTGGTTCTCACTTCTTTAATAACTAAGATGTAAAACCTTTTCTATCACCAAATAAGCGAGTTTGTGCTGTTACAGAAAAATAACACTATAAAGACAACAAATCTGTCTTGTGATTTACTCCACACTGGCAGAATTCCACTAGGGATGAATTAAAATGGATCATTTTTCCACCTTTTCCAAAATGAGTACTCAGGTATTTTCAAAATCTTTTTCCATTCATCTCTGCTCACAGCATATTCAGCATGAGAAAAAGTTCCCACGTTCTGCAATTAATTTTCTCTGAGGTGGACAGCAGAAAACAACAGACCCATGAGAACCTCGTGGTTGGTCTGCAGGGAACTGCAGCACCACATTCCTGAAGTGGCCTCAGCAGACTTGGCATATTGCTGCACCAATTCATTGTCCTGTCAGTGACTGTAACTGGATGTACATTAACAGTGAAAACAAATACATTTTGTCTTCTACACCAAGAACTATCTTTCTGAACAAGAGAGAATGGCAAAGAAGCAGCTAAGATATTAATATACTAAAAATAAAAATATATAGTTGGCATCATGGTATTTGATTTAATGTTTAGCACATGAGGAACATGAAATTTAACATAAAATGTGAACTGTCACAAACAACTCCAGTTTTAGATTTCTCCATTCTCAGCATAATGATAGGCTGTATAGACCAGTATCCTGTTTCTACAGGGTATTAGCAGAGAGAGGGAAAGGTATCTACATCAAGTATTAGCTACTGCCCCCTAGTCTTATATTCATAATATAAGATTTATATAATGATTTTGCACTTTTTAGAGTTTCCTGAAGTAATGATTCTGTGATTTGATAACACTCAGGGAACTCAGTGTTCACTAATCCCATTTACCTCTCCTTTGACAAGTGCAGCTGCCCTGGGATGGATGCAGACACCACCACACCACCTCCCACAGGGGAGCCCACACTCCTTTTGCTGGGTAGCTCAGGGGAATTTCCTTCCTGAGAGATTTCCTAGGACAACCTCAGGCCAGGATCTCATCTCCAAAATCACCTGTAGTATCCAGGATTTAGAAGGACAGCAGAGATGTAGGACACAGGAGTGAAGGTTCTGGCCACAGCACAGGTCTGCAGCAAGAGCCTGGTGATGCTCAGAGACACCCACTCTGTCTGGGGGACTACAAACCTGCATCACTCAAAGTCACCTGCTCTGCTGGCAGGACACACATCCTCAGAGCCACCAGCTGCTCCAGCAACAAGAGTTCCTTGAACCTCAGTGCTGGGTGGCTTTGTGACATCAGACACAGAGCAGCTTTGAGACCAAACCCCAGGAACAAATGCTACAGCTTCCTGCTGAAGACAGACAGAATCCCAGTGTCAACTGTGTCTGACCAGCCCTCCAGCATGTCTAGTACACAACACTCAGCTTCCATCCTGCTCCAGCAGGAAACATCCCAAAACTCTGATCTCAAGCTTTGAACATTAAGCATAGCAAAAATACAGCTCCTGAAGGCAACCCGGATCATTTACCATAAGTTCACTTCTGAGGTGACTCAAATAACATCTCTCCTGAAATGAATTCACATCCCACTGCCAACAGGGTGTCAGAGAGACTTGCTTATGGGCACAGAGTACTTTCTCCAAAGCAGACAGGAGCCATCTCTCATAAATCATCATACATCAGAGGCACCATCTGCAATAACAAATGAAACCTCTGAGGCATCTTTAAAGTCTTGGGTTTGCTACATTAAGTTTAAAGCATGTAGATGTATCTTTGGTAGAAGAAAATTTTCCAACAGCATACTACAGTGTATGCCACTATTCAGGGAATGAAGAGATCCTGCCACACTGCTCTAATTAATAGAGACTCAGTAATTCCAGCTCATGGCCAACTGGACAATTGAGGCCCTCTCCAACTACTGCTTTGGAAGTTTAGGGCACATTCAGATGAAGCAGACTTACAGCACAGAAAAAAAACTATAAAGCAAAAGGGTAAAAAAATGCTGTTTGTGATTGCCATCTGCATGAAACTACAACTTAAAGCATCAGTTCCTAACCACCCACAACCTGAGACTGTTTTCCAAAGGACACCTTCCCTTTTGCAGGTACATTGTGTGCCTGGCAACACCTGCAGGTACTCTCAAGGGTTCTGACTTGCGAGTGCACCTCAGTAGTAGCATTGACAAGGGCCATATTTCATTCCATGTGTTTTTACTGATTAACAGCTACATTACAGCCAAGTGGAAAAGGCAGATGCACCTATAATATGGAATATCCAATAATACAGAACATACCAATAATGTAGAACTAACAGACCAAAAAACTGTGGGACATTCAGACTTACAGACAATCTTCTGCAGCATCAAGCAGGTAGGTCTAAGTACTGGATTCACCACATCTCAATTCTGCTCAGTAGAGATGGGAAGGTCAAAATTAAAGGGGGTAAAAATTTTTGAACACCTGTTTTGTATGGCAACAAAATTAACGGTATTTGCAGTTATCAAGTGTAGCAACTCTCGTTGTCATTCCCATCACACCATGGCACAGGGAGAGAATTAAAGAAGTCACATTTGCCAGCAGCCCATATTGAAATCACATGGCTGCTGTATAAACTTTCAATTATGGAAGATAGAGGCTGAGGGTAGAGGAGATAATCCTTATAAGAACTGCTTCAAAGGTAGAGTATGGATGAGATTTCAGAAAGGCTAACTTAGAAGCTGTGTGATGTGCCTGTTGTTTTGATATCAAGGTCATTCATAATGCTTAGACGTGGTTTTCACAAAGGAAGCCTTTTAAAAATATTTTCTTTATTTGTTTCTACAAATCAGCTGATTCTAGTTATAAAAATCCCATTAACTGAGTGCCACACAAATCATCAGAGAATTCCCTCATTGTTCAAAGGATAAGACAAACGAGACACAAGACAAACAAGGAACCTTGTTTACACCAAGCTGAGGAAACCCTAAGCTCAAGCCCAACACAAAACGACTTGAATCATTTCAGCTTTCAGTGAAAGCAAGCTGAGCATGCCTGAGTTGCTTTGCATTTGCTCCCCTGCCCCAAGGCTCTGCACTCAGTAGATGTTATGGATTAGCTGATTTTCTCACTATGCACAGACTTGTGCATGCAGGTGAACTCAAGTTACATATTTTGGGAGTAATGCACTATTCTGTCCTTGTGAAATCTGTCTTTAGCTATTAACTATGCATGGTGCTTTCATAATGCATGTACTTGGGAGGAATTTTCATCCCCACAAGCCCTCTGCACCAACAGCTTTCAAACCTTGCATGGAGTGTTCTTCAGGATGGCAAGACAACAACTGAACAGCCTGCTGTCCTACCAGATCCAGCACAGGAGGACAATTTCAGGGCTTCTGAAGCTTGCTGGCAAATATCTCCAGGGCCTAATAGTGCTTCACTGCATACAGCCACATCTGAGCAATTCACTGGAAGGTAACACCTCTTTTTTTCAAACATGTCTATCTTTCTCAGCTAACAAGTGATCCACCAGGGAAGCCTGTGGGGCACAGAGAACATCCACTTTGTACAATGATGCTCCACCAACTGTTAGAGTCAGATGTACAGTTTAGTACATAAAAGGTTTTCTTTAGGGTTTCTCACTGGAAACCAACAGCAAAGCATAGATACCCAAGGAAAAAAATGAAGTAAATAAACCTCAGATTTGTTTCCTCTCTGTCTCTCATATGGCTAATTTGTTTTATCTGTCTAGGCAGCAGGAGACTACAACACACCAGAGAAGTCAGAATCACTCATTTCTGAAACTCCATTCCTCAATGGTGCTGCATGCTGGCAAACATGGAATGTGGGGGAATAATTGCTTTTAATGTATTTGTGAATGGCAAATAGAGGAGAAACAGAACAACTCTCAGTATTTTTTTGAGTCAATGATAGCTTAGATAAAAGATAAAGCTGAGATTTTATTTTTATTCTTTAGCACCAAGAATAGGTAGAGAATAAAACCTGAGATACTGCAGGGGATTTTAGCACAGAAACACTGGAGGTCCTACATGGCTACCACTGAAATGCCCTCCTAAAATTATCACCACCATCCAGATGACAACACAATAATTTAAAAATGCTGTGTACAACAATCAGCTACTTGGAAGCACAGGATTAAACACACATCACCCTGGAGAAAAGGAAAGGTGATGACAAGGGACCAAAAACTAGCAACTGTAAGTTTAATAAAGAAAGGCTCAGAGGCAAATTTAGCTAGTAAAATTAAGAACCATGTAGGTGGGGTTTAAGGCAATTGGAGATTATTCCACTGCTGTTTCAATCAATTCCACATGGTAGGGGTCAGAAAAATTATTTTTAACGCTTTTCATTGCAGAGTGGCAGCAGTTAAATGGTGTCTGCATGTGTTACATCATCAGTTCCACACTTCTTATTCTACTACCAACTAAGCAGAATCTGAAAGTGCAGCTAATTTAACAGAACCTAAATTCAGCAGGTTTGGATGACTTGCAGTACAGTTTTAAAAGAACATCCTGAAACACTCTATTATTGATATAAATTTTAAATATGTTGGGTACATGGAAGTCACAGTAGCTGGAAAAAAATCTGCTGATGTGCCAAGTATTTTAAGAATTAAATAGAAAATCCTAAGAATTATCTCAAATAAATGAGTGTGATAAAATTAATCTGTATAAATTGGAGATTCTCCAGAATCCACAGTAACTAGTATACAGATTTTTAAAAAGTATAAAATAATACACTTTTACATGACTTTAGTCAATAAAATGACACTGTGAACTTTCCATAGAGAATTTAGTTTCATGCTACACAGTGATTTGATTGAGATGAGGGAATACTATGACATGTATTAATGAATGAAAATCATTTCATGCAGTGGTAACTGAATAGTCACAGGTATACATGCATGTTCCTATTGAGGACTTGGCAGAAGCTGCTCCTTGTGGAGTAAATGAGTGGAAGAGAATCTAAAATCATTACTTATCAAGCCTGAGGATGGCAAACTGTGTAGGACTGCAAAATAACTGAGAAGGGAACAACAGATCCACATGGCTAAATAACCTCCACCAAAGAACACAGCATAGACTTCAGTGCTGCCACACACACACACAGAGCAACACAAACAACAGGGCAGCATCCTGTGAAGCCGTTGATTTTGGCAAGAACTTCATGGCCAACATGCAATTAGGGAAGCTGAGTACACTGTGCTAGAATGGTCCTGTGCTCAAGAGAAGCTCAGAGAACTTTGGACGTGGGATGCTCAAAATAAAAAATAAATCAGCATGTGGGATTAGCACTGTCAAAATTATAGTAAGTTTTAATGCTTGCAATTCAAGAAGAATATTGAAAAACTGAATCCACTGCAAAGAACCTCCAAGAGGATGATTAAAGGACCAAAAGCTCAGCTTAGAGAAAGGCTCCAGAAGCACCATCTGTTCTCCTTAATGAAGGGAGAAGGTTAATAGGACAATCTGATCACAGTTTGCAAGTACCTACGTAAGGAACAGAAATTCGATCAAAGAGCTCTGTCCTTTAGCAAATCTGGTATAACAAGAGGTAATACAAAATTCAGACAAACTCAGGCCCAAACAAAGATATGCTTATGATAGTTAACCAGTTAAAAATTATGTTGACAGTACTACCAGTATGGATACCTGTCAGTAAGGCTGAATGCAGGACAGTAAAATTGTCATGGATTTTCAATCACGCCTTAAAAACATGATGGCATGATGTTTGCTCCCCCCTTACTCAGAGGCAACTTTCTAGCTGAGAAAGAATTCAGAGCAGCCAGGGAATTTTACAGCACAGACTTTACACAAGCAGCCCTGTGCGTCCCATGAGGCCCCTACAGCAGGAGCATTGCTCCAAGGTAGGGGTTGTGATTTGCACCAGGGACAGGCTGTCATTCTGGCATCTATCAGGAATTAAAGTTTTAAGACTGAAGCATCTCTGTTGTACCATGAGCTGGCCAACATTCCCACACCAAGCTGGTATTTATCACAACACCTCAACCCTCAGCACCTCCCACAAAACGTGACTGTTTGGGACAGAGCATGCACATTCAGATGGAGCCTCAACTCCATGGAGATTCAGAACAGGTCACATCCTGCAGCACCCTCGGCCATGCAGAAAGATAACAGCTATAACAGGCATAAAGTGAAGAATTCAATCCTCATTTAATCCCATTTTTAAAATTAAATATTCATTGCTTACTGTGGGTTGTTTTTAGAAGGATTGGGGGATGTGCCGTTCTTTCAAACTCTCTTTGGCTCGGTAAGCTGAGGGAGCAGAGCATCAGCTGTAGGACTCCCAGATGCTGCTGGTGCAATAGGTTTTACTGAGAAAAGCCTTTATAGCATAACACACCTCGGTCAAAGGCCTGGGCAGCCTATTAAACAGTCACTTGGTTAATAGCCCAGCAGGGTTAAGGAATAAATAGAATTACGGAAGGGCTTGGGTTGTAAGGGACCTTAAAGATGATCCAGTTCATGAAAGATGTTCCAAGCAACATCTTCCTCTAGACCAAGTCACTCAGAACCCCATCCAGCCTGATCTTGAACATGTCCATGGGTGGGGAGTCCACCACCTCTCTGGTAATTTAAGCTCTTCATCACGTTTTCTTAACAAGCTCTATGACTCCTAGGTTTGTTCCCTCAGGGCTTGCATAGCAGTGACCTGCACTCTGAGGGAGCCCTAAGGATGCATGATGGGCATTGGACTCCCCACCTCAAGCCCCAGCTCCCTCACCACATGCTATGAAAGCATTTGGAGCTCCAACCTTTTGGTACAAACCTATTCCTCCTCTTCAGTCCCTTACATTTAAGTACAAATCAATGTTTCCTGCCCTATATGCAGCATTCAGGCACTGTTTTTAAGGGAAACACAAGTTTAAGGAAAACAGCACGACACAGAACAGAACCTAATACCTCAAATCAGAAGTACAAAAAGCTGCTGGTGGATTTCTAGGAATGAGGGCCTGGAGGAGAAGGGGAAAGAGTTTGGCTAAAGACAAAAGCAGCCTATATAACAACCAGCTGCAGGCTGGCTATGTGTAACCATTTATTAATGCAGGTCACAAGAGCTACAGCCCAGGGCAGAGTTGAAGTCCTCCATGCACGTAGGTGCAATTGTGCAGCAGCCTGCAGAGCAAAGGCTCTGCTGAAAAATTCCCATCCCTGTCCCTCTGCTGAGCCTGCTGCTCCGCTTCTCGTTCCTGCATGGAGCCACTGATGTTTTGGAGGGGGCGGGAGCCCGTCCCTTTCTGGCAACGCAGGCACCTCATGTAAATTCATTGAATAAATGCAGTCATTTCTCTCAGCTGATCCATCCCCACGTGCGTGTGCTGAAGCTGTGCCAGACCCTCAGTGCAGCCAACTCTCCCACAGTTCATCACTCCTGAAGGTGAAACTGTTCATCACTCTTATCAGCATTTCCCCCTTCCCTTCTCCTCCCCAGCTGCCTCTTCTGAATTTCCTGGCCTTCCTTTCTCACAGGAGCCTGACTCCGCACAAGTCAAAATCAAACTCAGGCAAGAGCCTTGAAAGAGACCTTGGAGAGTAAAGGACATTTTAAAGTTATTTTAAGCTGAGGAAAACTGCATTTCCCCTTAGAGGTTGATTTCAGTCTCTAGAGCCCTTGAATTTTTAGACTTGAATCTGTCTCCTTGATAAGGCTCCATAGTAGCTGAGACCCACAAAGAAGTTTCCAAAGCACAAGCAGACATAAATAACTAGAAACAAAACTGGAGCATCATCACTAGATGCTCACATGAGCTCTGGCTTCTGCAGTCAGTCCATGTGAGCCTTTAGTCATCTGAAACAGCACAACCCTCAGCTCTTCGTGGACAAGGAAAGCTGTGCTGGATCAGCTGGAGACAATTCTTTCCCCCTTCTATACTGGAGTAAAGACCAACTCCTAGTCCCAAGCCTGACTTGAAGAAATTACTCCAATTAAAAGAGGGTCTGATAAGCAGAGCTACAGTGTGGAGTCCAGCCCACCTAATACTGACTCCAAGCTCCATGCAGGTCAGCAATGCCTTATCACATCCCAGAGGGCTGGGCAGAACATGAGAGAGATCTCCTTCCTGCAAGGATGCTGCTCTGAGCAGAGCCCTCCACACCAACCATGGACATCAGGGCTTGCAGTGTCTGTTCTGCCTTGTGCAATGTAACTACTAGAAGCTGAAAACACATGGTCAAAACAGACTTAAAAATTCACAGACTCAAAGCTTTTATCCAGCTGTGGAAGCTCTATGGGCTTAGGTCTACATCATCTTCATTTTTATTAACTTCAGCTGCTGTAGAAGCCTTCTCAGGAAAATGAGGGTTTGGTTCTCCTATATTAAGAATCTTGGAGAAAAGCAAGGGAGGTACTCAGAGCATGCAGTGAGAGATCTGTCAGAAAAGAAGATGGAAATAAACTATTATTTTAAAGAACACACAAGCAGCCAGCCAGCAAACCTTTTAATTTTTTAATTAGAGATGTTTTTCTGTCTTTTTTGAATTTGGGGAGGGAGTGATAGAGATTTTTATCACTCTTTTCCAGATTCAGTTACATAGCTCTAGCTCTGTATGTACTTCTAAAGAAACTAAACCTTACTTACTTTCCAGAAGTGATTGGTGATTGAAGATGCCTTAAATTGAGACTTTGAGACTCTTCACATGGCTTTTAATTGCATTTACGAGAGTGTGCGATAATTTATCAAATCTATCACCTTTCAAAGCATCGTCAACTTCATTTCTTCAAAGAGACACTACAGTTCCCAACCACCAAAAAATTCCTGCCCATACTTTGCCACCTTTTCAATGCACATTTTCACACCCAGGGCAGCAATGCCAGAAGTAATCCCATGGGAACATCAAAAATATTTTTAAAAACAGGTTGCATCAGACTTATTCCTTTAAAAAAAAGGATCTCTACATTTGGAACCTATGCAAAATTCAAACATGAGAACAGTCAAAAGTTTGGCATTACAGCTCAGATCCATTTGGTTCCCTCCCTGACTCCCTCTGCTCAGACAAGCAGTTTTTTGCATCTGCTCAGCACATGCAACCTTGCCATGCTGCCAGAGCCAGGAGCCACATGCCCCTGCCAGTGGCAAGCAGCCCATCAGTGGCATCTCACTCCTGGGAAAGGCAGAGCTTCAGGCACAGCTGAGCTCCAAGCTCTGGGGGAACAGAAAGCCAACAGCAAGAGTAGAGAAGCTCCATGCCTTTTCTCCCCGTGTGGTAGACCAGCTAAGCTATCTGTCCCTCGGTCTTTTGGAATCAAGACTACATCATCATTTGAAAACCTAGATCCTGAATCCAGCCAAAGGTCTCCTGGTAAACCAAAGATGCTCCTTTAACACAGCATGTTGACACAGTAAGTTCCTGCACACATGCTGCTCTACCAGGCCATCCTATGACACACTAGAAGCCAAGCCATAGTCACTTCTTAACCTGAGAGTCCAGAAGCTGCTGCATAATTGGGTTTAACCTGCAGTACAAAGCATGGCACTGCATGTCTGAGTGTGTTTTGATCTCATTAGCCTAAGATCAGCATTACCTTCTCCCCAAGGAAAGTTAATGCCTCTTAGCTCTCTGCAGTCCTCATCTCTAATGTGGACAGCATCAAGTTTACCTCCCTCTGCATGTGGCTCCATCTGCATGCCTGGGGTTCAGATGTGACACGCCTGCTTTAGCATCTGTAACTACACCAGAAGTTCTCAGTGAGATTTTAGAGTCAGTAATTCAAGACAGCCAGAAATAGCTGCCCAGTGAGTCCAGGCTGTGAGGCTGCCACAGTGTAATTGTGTACTGCAGCTCTGACGACAGCAAAGGGAGGCAGCACATCTGCAAGGAGGAGCTGAGCCACATGTAGAGCTTTACAAACCACTTCTGCTTCCAACAAGCCACAACCACCTCTGCCTGGCCAAACTACAGGGATGAGAAGGCCTGAGCTTGCAGCAGTTCTGGGAGTTAATGGACAAAATTCTACCCATTGTTTTCTATGCTCCCCTATTTCATGCATCAATAAGATCAAACCACCACCTCCAGATTTCTCTCAGCTTTAGGAGATCTTGTAATTAGATATTGCAGAAATCTATAAACCATTTTTGAACTCTCTAAAGATATATTCCCTGTAGGGGAAAACATTTCCCTAGATGGTCACATTCATCTCCTTTATGCATTATAACTGCTACTTGATCCTTTTCAGCAGGAATGACTGGAACCTGGACTTAAAGCACCAAGTATCAGACACAGACACACAAAAGGAACAGCATTTGTTAAGTATTTGCAGTTTAATGGGTAAATTCAAAAACTCTGACTGCACATCAAAAGCATGGTAAAGGGACAAAACTTGATCAAGGTGTCAGAGCAAATAAGTAGACAGACAAGGCTATTACCACCATGTCCTGAAACCCTTCCAGCAGCTTTTTCTCCTTCCCTGCCCAGTTGCCTACCTGCTGAATTTGAACCTTGGCTGCAACTTCTTTGTAGACCCATCTTATGATGCAGAAATGTTAGCAGTAAGTGGAGCTGCACCACAGCTGCAGTCATCATCAGATGTTCTTCTCAGCAGCCACGGGATGATTTGCCACTTCTGCATCAACATTCATTTTGGGTGCTCAGCTACACAAACAGTCCAAACAGTAGTCATTCATTCACCATTTGATCCAAAAATAGATTTGGGTTGGCAAGAAACGGGTCACCAGGAAAATGTAATTCAGCAGACAGAATCAGCAGCTATCACTACCCCCAGCAAACCAAAGTCACCCCTGGCAACTTCAAATCAATGAGTGCACAAGAATAACCAGCCCAGCTCCTGATGTCAACTTATTCATTATGAATACACTTCCATTCATTTTCCCATCTCCATTGCTGAGATCTAATTCAAAGTCATTGTCCAGATCTCAAGTATAGGCAGAATAGTTATTTTCTAGCACAACTCAGAAGGTCCAACTTTGTTTCTGCTTCCAGGTTGGGTTATTTCTCATACCCCACCATGTCTACGCTAGATCAACTGAATGTTATTCAACGATGCTATAGAACTCTCAGTTCTATAGTGCTGATAGAGAGATTAACTTTGAATTTACTTGTGTAACTTTATAAATGCTAGAAGCAACTTAGAAAAAAGCCAAAACCCAATTTTTGCAATACTGCTCTAAATAAGCTAATTTGCTATCAGAGGTAACATTTGTCATCACTACTTCCTATCAGTGGCACAGTGAGTGTGATAAACAGCTGCTGTTGTAGTTTATAAGCATGGGTATTTTTTGTATTTGTGTGTAGACACAAACATAAAAATGCAGAGTGTGTATGTTCAAGTCCATAGTCACTGGCCAACTAGAGCTGCTGTTTGGTACTGCCAGAGAAAACCTTAGTTTTTTGTCCTAGAGGACAAAACTGCAGACCTGGATCAGTTGAGGGTACCATCCACCAGTACTGAAGCAGCTCAGTGTACTCCTGGTGCACTTCTGACATTTGACACAGACAATATCTGGAACTGCTGGCTCCCAAGAGCTCCTAGGGGAAAAAAGGACCCCCAACTGGCTCTTAAAGAAGATTTTTGGTCATAAATGCATTTTAATTGAAGCTTAATTAAAAGAAGCAATCTTGATTAATTTTACTTGAGGAAAAGGTTTCTCAGGTCCAGGTTAGAAATAGAGACTAGAACTCTGAACAGATGGGGCTATCCAGGTACCCAGACCATTTCACTCTGTGTAAATAAGGAGTGGGAAAGCATCTATTACCAAGAAAAAGCAGTGGGAAAAAAAATACTCAATTTAAACTGCCAGCAACATAACCTGCAGAAGTTGCTGTATATATGGTTGCACAAAGGCAAGATAATTCCCAAGATCTTAACTTGGATTTAGCAGACAAGAGACCAGCATTTGATTCCCTGCTCACCAAACACTCAAGGAGACAGAGAACTAAGAAGTGTTTCTGTGAAGCATTTTGTTATTGTGAGGCTGCATCTTGCATGGCAGTGCTGGCCAGGGCCCCCACTGAGAGGGAGACTTTGGAGAACTGGCTCCCTAATCTGGCCCAGTCTTTCAACACTGCAGCAACCGGCATGAAAATCCTCCTCCAGGCTGCTATGGAGAACACAAGAGATTTATGCTTGTCATGTCCACAAAAAAAGCGTGATGGCTCTCTGATTAGATGTAGAACATCAACAGCTATATTAAGAATATATATTAAGTATATTAAGCTATATTAAGAATTAAGTATGAAGAATTTCCCAAACAGCTTTTATTACTCAGGCACTAATTTCAACCCAGAATTTTACTAGGTATTACCTGCTATTTTCTTTTTCATTCTCACAAAACTTTCAGGTGATAATTGTGAGATTAATATTAAAGTGTTTAGTTTAGAAGTGTCTGGTTTTTACTTAGGAGTAATTCCAGCATCTCTTTGTTCAATACACTAGGAAGATGCCAGTGTTTTTATGTGCCTGCTGTGTCAACAAAGACATCTGGGGACCATTATAAGTGCCCTCTACAGCAGGCATCATCCCAAAGATCAGAACATTTCATAAACACTAACTCAAGGCATCCACAGTGAAATATTATGACCTCCCTTTCACAGATGGACACACTGAGGTTGCAACTTGCCAGTGGACAATGTTATTTCTATTTCTGCTTCTGGCTCCAGCTTATAGGGCACCCTGGCACAGGTCCCTGCACCAAGCACCTCCCTGGTGTGGGCAGAACTTCTCCACACGCTTCCAAAAGCTTGCACCAAGCCTGCTCTGATTCAACAGACACAGGATCTGCACATCAGGAAAGGATCACAGCTTTGGCAGCTCCCACAATGACTTTACTGAGAGGCTGGCAATCTTCAGGGCTTCTCCTGGAAGCCTGAAGTTCAGGGCTGAAACTGTGTTTCAAAGAGGAAAGTTTAAACTGCAGCCCATGGGAAATGCACATGTATCTATATAGAAATGCAGCAGAATGAACCCTCTTGAAATAATTTCTAAGCTTTTTTTAATACACTCCTCCCCACTTCTCCCCATGTTAACTAGTCCAGCAACACAGCCAGCACCAAGTTAGAGCCATGAGACACATTTATCAATCACCATTCTTCCAATAACTAAGTGAAAAGCTGTATGGAATCCTGCTGTTACCACAGAGAGGCACTTACCCCATCTCAAAGCTTATTTTATGCTCATGAGCTTATACCCAGATTTCGTTCTCTGCTACAAGCAAGCTGTTTAAAGGGTTTCTAACTTAAAATGGAAACTGGCTTTTTTAAAGCTAAAAGTCACAACAGAATGCTCCACACACCCAACATGTCAAGCCAACACACACAGAGCAAGACAATCATAATGCAGTATCTTCTTAGGCAGCTGCATAACACCTTCCTACCTCAGGAGAGCCTTCTTCCACTCCCTGTTTTCCCCTCCTGCCTAGCATATCTTTTATAAGCCCCTCAAGTACTATCTCAGCATTGTTGCATTGGTGCACCAGGATGCTGCTGGAGGTGCTCAAGGTTTTAGCATCCCCAGAGGTGTGCACAACTAACCTGTAGCTTGCAGCCTTCCTTCTCCCAGGCAGACAGATGTTGAGTTCAGCTGAAGCTATTAGGGAAGACAAACCAGGTTTCCATGGTTATGGGAGACTGAGCTACTCATCTCAGGGAAAAATGCAATGCACGAAACACTGTTAGGAAGCAGCAGAAACAAGGCCAGACTTCTGGGCAGCTGTGTAGAACAGCTCCTTGATGTTTTACATGCAGACGCCAGCACAAAAAAACAACCAAACAACTTTCCTGACAGCCTGGAGATCTGCAGGCTTAGACAGCATCAGTGGCATACATGTACCACTGCATTTGTGCTGTGACAGTATCTGCAGTACAGATGGGCAGGGCTGTGTTTCTGGCCCTTGCTCACCTGGGAGAACCTTACTACCCTCTAAAGGGGGTCCATGCTGCAGGATGAGACATTTATTTATTACCAGAGAGAGTAAACTGCCAGTAGATCTGAGCTGCTGGTCTCACAGGCGAGATGAAGCAGGTGCAGGCTGCTCTCTGGGGCATGAATAAAAAGCTTGCACATGAAAACCCTGTGAAGGCAAACTCTGCAGGTGTGAATTTGCAAATCTGTCCCATTAAATTAGAAGGTCTTGGCTCAGTGTGCTGCAAAAATATACACAGAAAGCCACAGACCTCTCTCTCCCCTTCTCTGAGCAAAGCTTAACACACTTTCCTTCATGCTGTCCCAAAAGTAAAATGGTTTACGATGAAAAGCCCATGCTGCTTCAAACTGAAATGCTGATGAGGCTGAGGATGCTGACACAATGTGGAAGTGACAACTGCAGAGCCCCAGCAAATTTCTGAGGCAGTGAGTCTCCAGGGCAGGGAACATCACATTCTCAATCCCATTTATGGTGCTAGAATAGCATCACAGCTATGTTAATTCCCAGGCAAGGAAATTATTCTTTCAGAGTGGAATAAAATAGATTTCAGGGTTATTTTGGGAGTTCAGACCAGGGAATCAGTTGATCACCTTTCCCCATCCCCCTGATATTTCTCTCTGCAGCTACTGCCTGTCCTGACATCAGAGCAGCCCAGGCTTAGCAACACCTATGCCTGATAATCAAACTCCACCAACACCTTGGAAACCTGTGAATCCTGGGCTGCCAAAGCCTATCTGAGCAGCAGCCACGCTAGACTGAAGCTCCTGACCTTCTGCCAGGGCAGGAATCACGTGCTCCACCAGCAATGGGCACTGCCAACACACACTCCCAGCTTGTTTCATCCCCCAAGCCACTGCTCCATCGCATAGCCCAGGGGTACCAGAGTTAATAAATGCTAGAATAGAGACACTTATCCAATATGGAATCAGATCAACATAAGCCAATTACTTTTCCACAGTGTTTGACCCTGATATGCAATGAACAAATCAGTTACAAAATTATTTTCCTTTCTGACAAGAAACAAGCTGTCACCATCAATAATGCTGTATCCTAGTCTCTAGGATTTTCCAGAGGAGTACAAAAGACTTGAAGAGAAGAAACCCAGAAGCATCCAAGAAGGAAGGCTTTTTTTTCCTATTTCAGGACAGATTTGGCTGGTATTGACCACTCAAGGATGACTTCACTTTCTAAAGAGTCACCTGTGAGACACTAATTTGTTGGACAAATGAGACTCTGTGGGGTGCAAAAACACAAATACACATACAATGCCAAGAGAGTGTTTAGATCCACCTTAAAACTTCTCCAAAGTGCCTAGCTGGAAAATAGGCTTTCACAGATCCATATTCTGTTGGACAAACAATGATTTTGTAATTTCTTTGACCACACCATACTGCATATTGTAGCAGACCTAAGCAGTCTCATCATAACCACACAAAAGAATTGCTGGAGCTCAGCACCTGCCCATCAGGGTGTCTTAGGCAAACTGCTTGCTGAGGCAGACATTTGATATTACTTAAAATATATTTGCCTTAGCAAAGGTTATTCCTTAACAATTAGTGCCACTCTCCTCAAAGCTGTACATTATTCATTTAGCTCCTCTGAGGCACCCAAGGAGGATCCAAGACATACAAATCTTATGGGTAGTTCAGACTCAGGGAGGGATCTGATGATGTTGCTCTCTCTCCAGTAAAACTGCTGGCCAAAGGCACCTGAGACTGGCTCGTGAGCTGCTCAAGCTGCACAGCATCAAGTGCATGGGGGTTTTTAATTTGTCCAGTCTGCCATTAACTGCAATGACTTAAGTGCCATTTAGTCTCATCTGCTTGACCTTCTCACCCTAAATCCCAGCAATAAAATTACAGTAATTTGTGTTCCTTGCAACCAAACTTGACCCCTCTTCTCTGCATTCAAACCAAGTGCATTTTAACAGCAGCTCGCTGGGAATGCCTTGGGACACTCAGGTGCATCTGCTGGGGTTCCTTTACCTCTCTTAGGCAGAGATAGGAAGGAAAGCCAAACACACACAAAGCACTGCTGCTCTGAGGGGCTGCAGTCTCACTAAAAGGAAATGTCCTTTCTCCTACTGAGGACAGTCCTCAACTCAGCTTGGCTTTGGCCAGTGATTTGCAGGTCCCTCTCAAACATCCATCCAAGGGCTCTGGATGTCCCCACACTTTGATAAAGATAGAATTGGGAAGAAACTGTCCTGCACTGGGCAGATAAGGATACCAAATGTCTGCATTCACATCTCAGTCAGCATCCCTGTTACTGCCTGGAAAAGCAGTATAGACTACAAATGAGTGAAAGCTTGGGTTGTCACATCTGCTTTCTCAAATAACTAAGCAGAGACTGAAAGGAAAGAAACTCTAGATCTATCAGATACTTTTCAATATAATCCTTCCATGTAATATGCTAATAAGTATAGTTCAAAAGAAATCAATAAACCCAAGTAACCAACAGAGGAAGGACTTTCTTGATGACAGAAACATCCATTAATGTCTTGTTGGTTGAGCTTCAGAAAAGGCCTGGCAAATCTATAAATAGCTATATGTAGTGTTTCCTATTCAAAAACAAGAATGAAGTGTGAAGGCAAACTAATCTGTAAGGCTGGTGCCCAGTGACTTGGAGTGCTAGCATACTTTTCTGTCATTCACACATGGCCAGATATTAAGTCAGTGTCTATATGGTTAAACAGCTTTCCACAAGTAGTGCTGGCACGGGACAAGGCAACAGTGGAAGCAGGACTCTGCTGTCCCACAGCTCATATCACAGAGCTGATACTTTTGATAGCTGTTCTCACACAGCTCTGTGCAGCAGCCAGGGTTTGTCCCAGCAGGACTGCAGATCTGGGAGGAGGCAAACCCTCCCAGCACAGCCCTACACGCAGCTCTCACACAGTCAAGAGTGAGAACAAGTCCAGAACCAGGCCAGCATCCCACCCCCACCTGCACACCCCAGCCTTTGCTGCAGGGCTCCCAACCAGGTACTCCACAAGCATGGGGAGCTGCCACAGGAAAAAAGTGAGATTGCACCAGCTGATTGGTTTTGCGGGAGCACCCAGGAGCTCTGCACTGACTCAGGTAGCTCAGTCTGCAGCCTAGAATAAAGTTGCTTTTCAGCTGTCCCCACAGAGCAAGGACCACTACCCACACCCAGACCGGAGCACAACCCTTTACTTTTAATTCACCATCAAAAAGAAAGTATCCAGGGTTTAAACTAATATTCCGTGGTCCTACCAACCTACAGTTCCATGCAGGAATGTACTACAATAACATTCTCATGTCAACCCTAAGATTGTGATTGGTTTCTAGGTGAAATTTAACAAAACTAGGGTTTTTTGGTCTTATATAAAAGAAGCAGCCTGTCAGCCAGGTAAAACCCCTGAAGATAACTAGCCAGCAGCTAGATCAGATTTACACAAAATATAAAAAATCAAAAAGCATACATCACTTTTTGAAGAAAACACACACTATAAAACAGTTCTTATCTTGAGCCTTTTCCTTCAAGTCTTGGTAAGTGTCTTAGTATTTGTTTGTTGCTTTTCAATACTATCTGAGCAGAGATTAGACAGCAGCTGATGATGTGAACATTGTGCATAGATCTTTGAGAAATATCCATCTTCCATACAGAGCAATCAACCATGAAATACTGAATCACTGAGAATGAACAGTTTCAATTTTGAGAAGTGAAAACTAAATCTGCCCAGATATATCTGTTATTTTCTAAATTAAGTGTAGGCTTTCTAATAAATTACAGTTCATAAAAACTGGGGACCAGCAAAGCTGTATTATCTTTTCACAAAGTGTATCCTCATGTGTAGGCTACAGAAATAAACACTATGATTTAATATCTCCTTTTCCATAACAGGCAGGAATATCACCTACACAGGTACTTCTGCATGCTTCCATTTCTACTAATTTCTTGCGATCCAAGGTCCTGCTTGCAGAAAGGCACATCTTAATGAATGTGTGCTCACCTCTCAATCTCTGGCAAAACCACACCTTTAAATCTGCATTATGTAACCATTTCCATGTGCTCCCTGATTTTCCAGCAGGTAACTTGTTTTTGAAGTTGTAATTCAAAGGCTGCCTTTGAAGGATGGGCTATGCCTCTGAAAGCACAACCTCCATGCCTGCCACCCCAAGCAAAGGCATTGCTCTGTCCTCAGAAGCAGCCCTCCCCTGAGTTGGTGTTACTCCTTCAGGGAGCCTGATGCTTGGAGGCAGTCAAAACCTTTGCAGGTACTGAACTCCAGCTTATAAGGACCACAGTACTCTGGGAATGCTCAGGATGCTGGCAGGTGGAGGAAGAAAGGGAACAACTTAGAGATGTAGCTTTCTCTTAACTCCACAAAAATCTTCTTTTAAGACTAAGAACTACATCCTTTAATCTCTGTATATCCACTGAGATATTTACATATGAGTCAATAGCAGAAAACATCACATTTCCTTAAAACCCCTAAACCTGAGAATCATACGTGCTAAAAGCAAGCATAATTACTGTGCTGACTTACTGCTGCTCCATTTCTTTATGCCAAATGAGGGCAATAATATCCTCACTCAGAGAGGTCATCTGCATATGAACCAGGGCCACAGATGCTTCTTCAACAAGCCCCTGACTTTATTACCACTATTGAGGAATTGTCTTTCGGATTTCTACCCCCACCCCTACAATTATACAAGAACAACTCTGCATTTTCCAACAATGGGACAGTCTCATCAGGGTGATTGCAGTGAAGTATCATACAGGGCCAAATAAAAATGTTCTGCCATCTTCAACTAATCCAAAAATAGTTGAATATTTTTAATAAGTTCAGCTGCCTTTCCCTACTAACACTCTGCTTCAAACTTGTGGTTCACACCCCCATTCTCTTTTTAAGGGAAAGTCCCTGGAGAACTACATCTTTCACATTGCAATAAGGAGTCTCCCTGTTGTTCATTAGAGATATGATTTTTCTGATGTTCCGGCTCAGAGTATCATGGAAAAGGTGTTTTACTCCTAACTGTGCTAGAATGAGAGTTTTCCTAGCACTTTCAAGGGTGACCTTGAGTAAGCAGCTCTACTCTGCCTCATTTTCCTTTGTAACACTCATATAGCTCTTGGCTTCCTTTTTGTAGCATTGATACCCACAAATACAAAGAGTTATGCAACAATTTAGTGTTGTATGCCACAAAGGCTGGCAATTCACCAGGCAGACTGATTTGAGGGGAGAAAAGAATGGAGTCCAGCTGCCAGACTCAACTCCAGAGGCCATATGGCATAAGGAAAAATATTGAAACCTATGAAAATGAAGCTTTTTGGGCTCGTTTGACAAAACACGAAACGTCACATGAACATGTGTCACCTGAACATTCTTGAGGTACTGATCTAGGTTCAAACAGAAGAATCAAAACAAAGCAATTCAAAACTGATGAAGTGACTTCAAGTCCCACAGATTCCCCATTCCATCTTTTCTTAGTTTGGACAACTTACTAGTATTGAAATATTTGAACTTTTGAGGAAATAGGTACTTTAAAAGTTATTCAAGTCTATACCAGAGCTGAAGGGCTTTGCCTTTGCAAATATTTCTAATTAACTCCCATGACAGTTGGTGGGTATACAAGGTGAGCTGCACTACCACCATAAGGAGCTGCCATTGCTTGCTCCTGACTGGGCTTTGCAATAGATCAAAATGGACCATTTTCAGAAAAAGATTTTGGGTTCTTTGGGTTCTACCCTGTACTGGTGAAATAGCAACATTATTCAAACAGACAGTATCAGGTATGGAGCATTACAGTACCTTTGCTTAAGCACCGGCAGCATAAGATGCTTAGGAGCCTGACTTGAGATGTGCCAGTTCTATTGCTGGCACAGGTGTGACTGCAAAAGTCAAAGAGAACATGACAACACAGGAACACCACCCACTGATACAGGCGATTATTGATTTTGGCCTCTCAATGGTAAATATACACTTCTATGTAACTATTAGTGGTGTGCCCCTGTCAGGGTTTGTGAGATGGACTCACTGACTTCTCTGAACACTCCCAAATACATCCAGCACCCACAGAAACAGCCAGCTCATACCTGAGACACCTCAAAATCAAAGCAGCACAACTCTCCTTCCCCCTTCCTTCATAGAAAGGTGATTAAAAATAGCCACCTGTCAGAAGCATACACATCCACACAGAGCCCTGGGTATTTACCTCCAGCAAAGAGCCATAAGAAACAATTACCCAAAGAATAATGTTCTTCCACATCATTTCTCTATGTTACTTTTCATATTACTGCAAATATTTGTCTTTGAAGATCTTTTTCTGCATGAAAAATTAGATTTACTGTGCATGGAACCTTTACAGATTATTAAGACAAACCAACTATACTATTTTAAACTCAAAATACTGTCACTATAATAACTTAATAAAAGATGTGTAGATTTGAAAATTAAGAGTGATTATATACACAATCCATAACATTTTCATAGTTCTATAAAAATTGTCTGATATTTTAAAGTAGTCAATGTTTAGAGAACTCTCTCTAATCCTGAAGGATTCCAGTCCCACCAGGAAGGCCCTATCAATTGGCTCTTTCTAGTAGGAAAAATATTAGCAATATCTTTCACACAGAAGTCTAGTGTACCCTGCAAAATGATGCAAACAAATGAACAAGTCCTTCAGTGCTGGTTAATGGAAACATTACACATGCAGGACAAACCGTGAAGAGGGCAGTGACGCACACAGGTGTTTGATCACACGCACTCCTAACTTCATTTACCATTCAAGGGAATTTTCATCCACCAGGCTCACAGCAAACCAGCTATAAAGCAATTATTGGATTGCTTCTGCCATCCCAATGACTGCAAGATTGTACAGCAGGTATTGGAGCTGGCAGCACAGGAGGAGAAAAAGATATTATGAAATGCCAGGTGATTAGCAAACAGAAATGGGATAATTATGGAGTCTGCTACTTCTGTCCCTTCATGTGTGTTTCTGAAAGGGTGTCCTTCTTTGAGAGACTAGATCAGCCTAGTGAACACAGCAAACTTATAGGAACACTTTTCAGACCCCACGTTTTCCTAGTGCCTCTGCATCACCATCTCTACCAGGGACAAGAAGCACAGCAGGCACAGTACCACCCCTATGAGACTCACATCAGGTGACTGCCTAAACATACAGCTAAGAAACAATCCCACAGAAAACAAGATGTTACAATAGTGATCACCTGGAAGAAAAAAAAAAAACAGAACAGAGGTTTCTTTGTGTCCTTGTCTATCCTCCCAAACAGGTCAGATGCACTTTGATCCTTTTACAATATTCAACCACCATTTGGGCTTCTGCATCACTAAGGCAATGCCTCCAGACCCAACACTATGATCTTACCCACAATTACTGAACACTGCTGCTCTGTTGCTGAAGTGGAAAAGCTATAGGGATTCATCATCCAAAAAATAATTAGTAAACTTCAACTTTGCTAGTCACAATGGCAGCCGGCAGGGGATGCATCTCTCCAGTATAAACTCATCTGACATGTTTCAAAGAACAGTTGTGAGCTGTGAACGCCAGAAAAAGGTACAGAGGGAAGCTAACATCACCCCACTAGGCTGGGGGTGCACATGTGCTTTAGTAGTATAATGGCTCAACACCTTTTGGATTAGCAGGAGAAAACAAAACAGCAGTGCCCTGGTTTCAGGGCTGCATTACCCACCAATCTTCATTCCACTGAGAAGCACAGAAGATTTAAAAGCAATTTCAGTACTTAAAATTCAGAGGTAGGATTTAACCCAGGACTCCTGCTGCTCTGTACTGTCCTCTTCCTTATCACCATAAAGATGATTTTTCCAAAGCTCCCTGAGCTCTCTGGTCAACAACACAACATCAAGAGCTGGATTCAACCACTCCCAAATTGTAAATGCTACCCAGGCAATGTCTCAGATCAGCACTGATCTGGCACTAAAGCCACATTGGGTTCCTAATACTACTCCTACATAAGGAAATGAAGACCTCAAACCCAGAGCACACATCCACATGTACTGTTCAAGGTCCAGAGCCTTAAGGGGCTAAACATGACAGGCTAAACCCAGATGATTGAAAAACTGGTGTATTGAATTTGGCACAGCTGTGTGAAGCTCTGGCTCTCCATCCCCACAGTTTTTTGCCAGCATGGGTTGAGCTGAGAGCCAAGGGGTTTCTTTTCCAGAGGAGCACGAGCTGATTTATTGCCTCATGTAGCTGTAATTAGCCCCTCCAGGAACAGAAGTGACAGTACAATATGTCTTCCAGCAAAAAAGAGGGATCCAATATCAGACCCATCCAGGTTTGTCTTATATCAAGGAAGTTCACTGAGTTCACTGCCCATGCTGTGATATTTCTGGATTGCTCCATCATTATCTGGGGTCATAATTAGAGACAATCTGATTGTATTTTCCCCTCAAGGAGGTACATGAGCTTTTCAATTCATTACACTCAGGGCATTCAGCAGTCATTGGCTGATAGCCACCTTGGTCACTATTTCTGGGACCAAGCAGCACCACTATAAATATATGGAGTTCATAGCCATCAGTGCCAGCTGGGGACATGGGGTGAAAGCCACGTAGTTCATAAACCAAGACAGCACAATGTGGTTGGAATGGTGCTTTTTTTGGTAAAGCTACAAGGTAATCTATCCAGAAAAGGTCACATTGTCATGGAACTAAACAGTTTCACACAGCCTTGCATGATATTTGAGCCAATAACCATTGGCAAAGAATGGGCAGAACATTTGCAGCTGGTATCTTCTGCACAGAAATGTGTGATATAGTCAATTGTAATACTTGCAATTTAATGATCAGTTCTGTTGAACTGTCCTGGGAAATCCTAGGGAAGAAGTAAGTTTTAAAGCTTTCAATAACTCATTGTTGTTTATTAATAGTATTAATAACCATAACATAACAGAAAATAATAATGCTTTCCCCAAAGGAAATAATTTCAAAACAACTTCAAACTAACATGTTACTTAGAACTGAAATTCAGTATTTTTAAAGAGAAGAATACACAGGCTTTTCTGATGATGTGTCTCTCCTTTCTGGCAAACAGCACTGTGTCTCTTTTACAAAGGAAGTCGAAATGGAAACCTGGAAACAAACATTTTTCCCAACAATTTAAGCTCAATACTTCAACAGATAGAAGATGTGTAAAGTTGATTAGAGAAATAATACAAAAGCTAAAAACAGTGATAAAGCTTTATGGTCCATATGCACCTTCACCTGGAAAGGCCTTAAAAGCATCCCATGAAATCCCCAATCCCTCAGAAATCTGTAAGAGTTGGCTATTGTGATAGCTCCTTCCAAAAACAGCACACAGTAAAATTGTTTAGCTTACAAACATGAGTTCACTGTCAGCTGTGCTGTTTATACTACCACGGGAGTTGGCAAACCCTTGTGAATCTAAGGCAGGATCCATCAGAAAGTGCAGAGTCCAGGAAACCCTCAATTAGCCTGGATGGTAAGGGAAATACTGGGTCCAATCCAGTTCAGCACAGAAATTTCAGAAAATTGGATTTTCTGCAAAATAGATCTGATTTTAGGTAGCTCCATTGCAAGCAGAAGGGAGAAGAGGTAGACGCTTAACTTCAGTGCTCCTAACAGACAGACAACAGCCCAAAATGTCCTGCCTAAAACTCTCTAGAACACTGAGTCTTCCTAAGGCTGACATCCCAGACACTGAGGAGAGGGACTGTCCATAGGCAGGGAAATCTCACAAGACAAAGTCCTCACACGTGAGGAGACAGGATGGAGACTCAAGCACATCTGCTGGGTGCCATGGGCTCCAAGCCAAAGCTCAGCTCACAGAACTGATGTGAAAGTACCAGGCAGGGACTGAAATGGGAGATATCCACCTGCATGGTTCTAATTTTCTCCAAGCCAATTGCCCACCACAGCTACTTTCAAGATCAGCTGGAGCCACAGTCAGGACGTGCTCTGTTTGGTTTGGATTACCAAATCACCATGCAGCTTCTGGGTAATAAAGCTGACTTCAGGGATATAAGAGCAGCAAAGCAGCTGTGCACCAGCCCTACCCTTGAGATTACTGAGCATAAACTCATGCTTCACATGAGCATAAATGCATTTCAGTGGTGGTGATGCCAACTACAACAGTGCTGAGATTCAGCAAGACTTTTCTGGATTCACTGCTCCTGAAAACCTTTAAATAAAAAAGGAGCTGCCTGTGTTTTCAACCATACAGCAGTATGTCTGTAACAGGCCATCCATCCAAAAATTCCCTCTGTTTGGCTGACTTGAGCTGCTGCACTAGAAGATCCCCTTGCATGCAAAGCTCAGCATCAGCCTCAATGCCCTGCTCTCAATTTGACAGATAGCAGAGCACAAGACTAAATTCTGCACTCAGATGTGCTGTCATCATCCTTAGGGCGGTGCCACAGAAGGGACAATTTAACCAAAACCAGTATTTTCTTACTATAAATAATTAAGATTTTAAACACACTCTGTTCTTTGTCTCCGTATACTGCCCAAGGCTATATGTTTAGTATGTCAGGCTTGTCCTCACTATTTCTGGGAACCTTCTAATCAAACGAGGTGGGAAATTCATCCCTAGTGCCTTTATTTTCCCTTTTTTAAAGGAACAAACAAAAAAATCCCACAAAGTCTTGCTGCTCCTGGATGTTGATATTTCTTGAGAGGAAAATGCACTAAAAACACCTTTTAGGTCTGAGAGCCTAGAATGCATGTTTACTGAGAGATGAATCCTGTAAATAAATAAAACTGACAGGTAAATCTAGATATCTGGCACTATGTTTAGGGGCAATGGCAGAGACATGTCTCAGCACAGAGCCACTTATTCTAAGTATAATTCATAGTAATTTTTAAGATAGGGTGGATAATCTGACTTTTGTAGATACCATATAGCAATTTTAATAGCAGCTGCTAATACAAATCCCTCAAGGCTATATAATTTGTACCAATAAAGTAAATTGCCTTCAAAGTGGCAGGAAGAAAGTAAAAGGTAAACAACCCAAGAAGTTTGTTATTTTAGCATCCCCTTGAACCATTACGACTTATTTAAATCTTTACTACTACTTCAATAGTTAATAATCAAGGTCTTAAGGCAGTTAAATATGTCTTACACCATATAATCAGTATTATTTCCTTTGTTTTCAGTTCAGTAAGGCATTAGAGACCTGGCCAAATGGGGCATTTACCTACACCAGTGCAAATCAAGAACAGCCCCAAGTACTTCATTTAAAATCTTGACTGGAAGAAGAGACTCGAGACAGTAATTTTTAAACTAGTCTGCTGATTCCCCCAGCACTTCTCATATTGCAACAAAATGGTTATAATTTGCAGTATGATATTTCTCCACTGGGGCACACTGATAGGAATAAAAAGTTTAAAAATTAACAGATGACTTTGTCAATGCAATTATTTGATAATGTATGGCACCGGCTAACAGGCAGTCTCAGAATACCAGGAGCACTGGTCAATACTAAAAAGGGAATATGAATTCAAGGCCAGAAAATATCTCAAAAGCTCAGATTCAGCCTTCAAAGAGATCAAATAAGCTGAAAATATTATAAAAAGCAGGTCTTGCTGAGGAAGCTTATTCTACTGTCAACCCAGTTACGCTGCAATGGCTTGTTAGTATCAAATTAGGAAATCCAAGTCTCCCTTCATGTATAATTAACTTTTTTTTCCCCTCCATTTACTAGAAGGTGCTGGATTCTACATTTTTCCTCATTTTGTTGGCATTACTGCTGTTCCTCAGTCACTTTCAGTATGGTAGAGCCACTAGCATGTATAAGACTAAATTCAGGGCTATTCTAAAGGGGCAGAGAAAGGGACATTTCTGCATCATAGCAAGCACAGTGTGTGCAAAGATTCTCAAGCAGAGAATTAATTCATACAGTATGTCTTCTCCTTGAAAAAATTCAGGAAACCAAACTGAATCTCAAAATAATATCTATGATGAAACAATAATTCTGAATACCTAGAATATTTTGGTATTTGTCTCTTATCTTTCTAAAGCCACTGTTGAAAAATATTCTTAACAAATTTCATACGCACTGAAGTGCTCCCCAAAAATATATATTCAGGACTACAAATCAATAAAGGAAGAAGCTCTGAGGGCTGTCCTTCAAAGAAGAACTTTATTCCATTCTGCTCAATTTCATACAGGTTTGATCTTCCAAACTGCACAGACACCTGCAATTCCACTCCACCCCCAACAAATCACAGCCAAACAACCACCACCACATCTGGATCCTGCTCTTCAAATGCCCCAAGTAATGATAAACACAGAAATGAGAAAGAAGTAGAGACCAATGTACGAATGGGAGGGAGGAAGAGGTGAGGTCCAGAATCTGGAACCAGAGAGTTCAAACTCCTCAGTAGGGTCATGTCAGAGACCAACATCAACTGGAAGGTTCCTCAGGGTCTCCAGTTCCACATTTGCTTGCATAGTGACTATCACAACACTTAAGCACATCCATCCTACCAATAAACTTGTCTGCCTGGACTTGGAGAGAAAAATAAACAATGACTTTGTATTGGAGTAAGCATTGCATACAACTCTCAGTGACTAGATGGGCCTCTTCATCCTGAAAAAGCCTTCCTGTTCGTCAGCCTCTTTTGGAAATAGCATTAAAAGCTAGGAAAGTGTTTTTGCATTAATAATACATTCTCAGTGACTGAAAAGGAACGTAACTTTCCCTCATTATACCAATAAGACATTCAGCACTTCTGGAGGATTTATGAAGAAAATCCAAGTAGCTACATTCACCAAATTAACCTTACCTATTGAAGGCTTAGGCAGATAAAACCAGCCGTAAGCCAGCCTCCAGTTCTGAAACACAGAAGGAAGAAGCAGAGCTCAAGGAAAAAAAAAACCAACCAGTTTTCCAAATTAGAAATGCTGTTCCATGCTTCCTTGATTTCTTGCTTTGCACAAGCTATTAAAAATAGCAAGCAGAAACGCCTTACTTCTCCAAGTGCACATCCTGATGCACACAGAGCCTCCCTCGGCCACGCCGCAGGATTGCTCGGGCGCTCCACGGAGCAGCCATCATCTCCAGCCACAAGATCTCTACTGAAACACGACCACATCATAAATGGTTTAATTCAATCTGAAGAAAAAAGCCGTGGCTTTCAATGTGCATCCCCACCTAAGTATCAAATCATAAGGTTCATCCAAACCTGAGACCTGGGAGAAGAAACTCAATGAATTAGCCTGATGATTTGTAGTCTTATTGACTATAAAGAACGCTTTGAAAAAGCAGGCATATAGGAGTTATATTAAAAGGAAACATCCTTGTATCACTGACAGGAAAATAGTCAACTTTTTCTCCAATCATTTTAAGCATAACAGCACTATTAAAGACTTTATACTTTGAGTGAAAGCATTAATTACTATACCCATCAGGAATATTTTTCATTGTCAAATTGCCTTTTACCATGCTAATAAATATCATGATTTGCATGTAAAAATTAATAATGTTACCTCATTTATAGGTCAAAACACACAGACTAAAATAGTTTCTGCAATTCTCCCTAAATAACTAGCTCTTGCATATCAGGTTTTATGGCACATTAGAAACGAGTGCAATTCAGACAAGATTTGAATAGCTGAGTAGATAGAGAGGGAAAGATAAGAGCAAATAAGAAAAAATCTTGTGGTAAGCTAACCCTTAAAAAAAGCTTGCAAAAAAAAAAAAAAATCACTGTTTTTAAAAATTTTTAGACCCCATGTGACCTAGGGATAAAACAGCTGTAATGCAGGTCATTATTCAAAGTATCCACAGATTATGCCTCCAGCGACTCACTCTGTATAAATGGTACATCAGAACAACTAAATGCATTAAAAAAAATCATGTGCAATTACTCTTATATTTCATTCAGTCTATATGCAACATCCACAGCTCCCATGTAACTTGTGAAAATGGGTTGAAGGATTTACGTATTTTCATAAGAGCCTGATGACCAAGTCCTGCATCAATTTTTATAAGATTTAAGACTATTATTAGGGTCCTCTTCCCACCTTTGTTTAGTAACATGGTGGGTTTGTTGGTATGGAAAACTATGAGCATGGCCACTTACTTTTCCCCCTTAATTACCTGCTTGAGCACGTTGGAGGCCTGTTAGAGCACAGATGCTTCCCGGGGTACCATATCTACTTCCCTCAGCATCAGACAGGCTTGGATCATCCTTTCATTAAGAAGTTGCAGATGCCCACCCATAGTATTTCAGCAGCAACCAAATATTGGTTAATAAAAGTATTGGACTGCTACCTGCCCTTCTAGGTGGCAGCAAATAGCCAAGGTTGGCTTATTTTGCAAGAGCCATGCAGCAACCCAAGCTCTTATCTCTGAGCCCTTCCAGGACAGTCATATTTGCACTGAGTTTAATGTGGTTCCTAAAGCAATGGGAAAAGACATTTCTCTCCCTTTCTGAAATGCATTAAAGAAAAGCAAGACCACAGTGCTAACTTAGTGCCTGACACTCCCCTCCTCTTTTAGTGGAGACTGAGTCTGAAGCACAGCACCAAAGTAATCTTTCACAGCACCCCACTCCAGCTTCAGGGAAAAGGTGTTAAGGTCAGGCAATCAAAGTGTTCCCCTGCCACACAGAAAGCTGGTACCTACATTGAAATGTCCAGCTTGGGGCATGGGGGAGATAGCAAAAAAAGATCAGGCCATTCATTTACCTCCCCAAATATGCTTCCCTGTGTCAAATTTCAAGCAGCCAGTTTGAGAACTGCTGGCCTCAGTGACATGCCCTGGATCTCACACAGCACATCACTGTGAAAGGCTGAGAACACGGAGCTGCCTCCTCTGTAGAAAATGCACTGCTCAAACAAGCCTGGGACTATCTTGACAGAGTACTCCCTGAAAAAGAAAAGTTTTGTAACAAAAGTAACTGTGCGACTATTTTGCTTGCATTACAAACAAGCACCTAAGATGGCTTGTGTTTGACCCAGACTTTGCCAAAGCATTCTGCACCCCTCCAACACACGTATGACAGTATGTGCTGCAGACTCACCTCTAACAAACACAGGCAGTGTCAGGAAGGTGTTTATGGGATACAGTTTGACGTGAGCATCTCAGACAGCTTCAGGACATGAACTATGTCTTGGATCTTTAAGATCTTTCCTTTGATTGCTGAAGAAAGCCACAAAGGTGGGAACACTGCACAGTAACTTCCAGAACTGCATGTTCTCACTTGCCACCCTCTCTCACCTTGTCCACAAAGTCTGTCTTCAATCCTAACATTCACCAGCTCTTGTTGGGTTTTGATCACAAGTTCTTCAAGGTGAAGATCCTGTCCTTTACGGGCATAGCATGCAAGCAGCTGCACAGAGGGAGCAGCCCCACCATGTTGGGCTGGCCAAGCAGGCTTCAGAGCACCTCTGGTAGGAAAACATGGATCAAACCACTCTGCCCATTCTCATATCCACAAGACAGTACAATGCAAAGAGCTCAGATCTGTTTGCCAGTCCCAGGAAGGGGAACTCTGTGCCCTGAGTAAATGGGATCTTACTGCTTAAGGCCTTCCACTTAAAGGCCTGAACATCCCATGTCTATGAACAGCAGCATTGGGGCTTTTCTACAAAGCAAAAATTTTGCTCCCAGCTTTGCAACTGGGAAGAGAACATGACTCAGGTGGCACTACTATGGCAGCATCTGCCTAGGACAGTCACACTGCAGAGATGTCCTCTGCAGGCATCTCCTTAAAGCCCTGCTGCTTTGGGACTCTGAGCAGAAGAGAGCTGTAAGACCAGGTTCCCTGGCTTTTCCCACACAGCCTTCTGAGCATGAGGATGAGCATCCTGTGGGAAGACCTGCTGCACGGAGAATGTCTCTCCAACAGGGCAGGACCATGGCTCAGGGGATTGACAAGAGCATCTCCACATCTCTGCTAACATGCCTTAGCTTTGCTGTCCCCATGGACCAGCTGACAAGAACAAGTCCTGCTGCATTTCCTAGCTAACAGCATGCATCCTATGCTGAAAGCAGCCTGCCCTGCACCCAGGCAGCAAAACTGCCCCAGAGCCCAGTGCCTAGCACTGACCTCCAGGGATAGCAGAGAGCACCAAAAACTGGTTGGGGTCCTGAGGAAGGCTCAGGTAAGCAGCCTGCCCCTGCCCCCCATACAACATCAACACATCAAGACCCCAATCCCCACCTCAGGCAAGATATAAGTAGGAATCTGTATTTTCTAGCAGTGAGGATGAAAGTGATTTCTATGTTTTCAGGAGTACAGAAAAGGACATCACACCTTCAGAGGAAGGGAGCTCTCCCTGCAGCAAGGCTAGCCTGCAGTCCCACTCTACTCCATCCAGAAGCCCAGGGATCCATTCCACACTGTGCAGCTTGACTCTTGTTCAGCTGATTTCTTTTCCAGTCTCCGAGTCTGAACATCACTGCATGACACTCCTTCCCCTGCTAAGCATCTTTCTAAGTGAGACTGAAGAATCTGGCAAATGACCAAGTATTCTTTAACCTCCACATTAACTATTGTTAGCTTTGGCAAAGCCCAGCTCCCGGGATGCCTGGTGTGGTATCGCTTACTGCTGCAGCCTACAGGAACTGCTGTAGTGGTGAGATTCAGAGAACAGGGATCAGGTAGCAGATGCAACACAGAGCTGTCACCCACAGTGCTCTCCATCTCCCCACTGCCTAATGAGCTTTGGGAACAGCTACAACTTTTAAGCTCCTTACTTCTGCAAAAGGTTTGGAGACAGCAAATGTGCAGAACAAAGTCAGAGAAGCTGTAAGTTAGATGAGGCCAAATGCTACTTTTAGATCACCAAGATGTGTTGGTAACACTGCAGCTTCACAGAGTGTTATTTATCTTTTAGGCATGGTGAAGAGATAGAGATGTTTGGCTCTAGCCAGTTTTGTCTGCTGGAAGATGGCACAGGTTGCACCACCTCCTCAACAGAACCCTCTTGGCTTGTACTCTCACTGCTACAGTCCTAACAGCAAAGTCCTTAGTCCCACATCCCACTGCACAAAAACTAGGATATGTCTTTCTCCCCTCATTCTCGTGAATAAGTCCAACCAGTGAAATCAGTTATGGCTGCTCTGAGAAGAGCCAGAGATGGTTCTTTATTCCATTTTTTACAGCAGACTGCAGGCTTTACAAAGCACCAGCTCCAGCCATATTCAGACAACCAAGTTCTACTGATGGCAAATCCTATGCAGAAATGTCCACAGCATTCATCAGGGATAGCTGAATTCAGGGACCAGACGGCAGGTTTTCTTAAACAGACTTTATATGTTGCTTAATATAGCACACACTCTTCCCAGTATCTGCACAACACTGAGTTGGAGATGTTCTGAGATTTGCACTGAGGAAGAGTGGAGGGGTGGGAGAAAGGCTGCAGGAGGAAGCATTTAAAAAGCAAGAGATGACTCTCGAGAAACATCATCTGCAAGCAACAATCTCCCAACAGAGGACTCGCAATGCAGAGGCCTGGTTAGTAACGAAAACAAAATGCAAACCAGTGCCTAGTCAGGCAATGCAGTTGCAAATCCATCCAGGATTAGTCTCAAAAGCTGAAAATGTGAAGAGTTTAGTCTGGGTCGTACCTTTCCTCTGGGGACATGTCCCGCACTGTGCCTCACTGTACACCTACACAAAACTGCTCCGTGAGACCTGTGCACCACAGGCCTTCTCATGCCACTCCAACACTATCCAAGTTACAAAAATTACTTCAGTGCCAACACAATTGGATCCCTGCCGTGAGAAGACTTCCTTTGCCTTCTCATTTCTTCATTGAGATGCCAAAGTTCCTTGTGTATTTCCTTTAAGGTCATCCCTGCTTTGGACCTGTCCCATTTTGGTACCTTGATTTCTGCTGCATTTGCTCTCAACAACACTTCTCTTTACATAGATAGAGGAAACCCAGAGAGTAATTGTTCCCTTCCTCTACCCCATGAAGGAAAATCTCTAGCAACAGCAAACTGCTCAGATTTTTTTTGCATAAAAACGAGTAGAGACTCTTGGGCTTACCTCATTTCTACTATCCCTTCCACCAAAGCCAAGCACTTGGAAACATGCTGTGGAGCCCATCTTGCAACTAAGAAATACAAGTACCAGTAGCCCCAAAATCTGCCTCATCAGACAGTCATGGCCAATTCAGGCAGCAACTGCAGCAGTCACTGTTTGCACAGGACAGGAGTTGGGCAACCCTCCTTCTGGAGGTGCTTTTGCCACCAGCTACCTGGACCCTTGTTTTATTGCAGATGTTTCCTTCCTGCTCCCTGCACAACTCCTCCAGCTACACGAGCTCCACGTGAAGTTCCACGGAGAGCCTTTTGCCTGCCCGTGTAGCCCATGACGAGGCACGCAGTGTGTTATACTGAAGTCACAGTCCTTCTGTTTCACATGAAGGCAAGTACCAACAGGACATTCAAAAGACAAAGGTGGCCCATCTCAGGTTAACTGTGAAAACAGCATGGATAGTAAAAAAAATATTTTTAAGGCTAACATGACTGCTGTGAGCTTTTTAATTTAAGTAAAGTCTTCGCAGATACGCTTTCTTAAGAGGTACTTACCTGTCCCCCAGCCCTGGTATGTTTATTGATCACTGCCCACAAGAAACTGTACTTTATAGGACATACTGCCTCCTTATGATTGAAATAGCTTCCTTCCTTAATCAGCATATAATCAGATATTCCCACACAGGAGAACTATAGCCCTGATTGACAAGATAGTTACAAAAATAAACCTGGGATTTAAATATAGCTTGCTCGTCTCCCTGGAAGGTATGTAGTATTGTGTTATACAAGTCTACCATAATTTTCCTTGAATTAATATAGTCCATATTGCCCCACTGCCTTGATGGCTACCAATTAAACTGCTCGCAGATTTGTGTTATACAGGAGAGCTGACTGCTATGTTGGGTGGGAATGGCAACTCGCCTTTCCTCTGCATGGACTGACTTACCATCAGTATTTCATTAGCAATTAACACGTACAGGTTTTGAGTTCACGTACCAGTTGAATGTGTGATTTCCAATGCAATTGTAAAGGTGGATAGGTAAATAAGTGTGCAGGACCACATAGCTATGTATGGAAATAAAATGCATATGCTCAACCTGAAGGGATATATGTGGATGAGATATCTCTGTATGCAAACACACAAGCTAGCCAGGCAAGATTCAATTATCTCCTCTTTCTAGGGTGGACAGTTCAATAGCACAATACTCATTGCATTTCTTCCAATCTATCAGGATGTTCTGATGTATTAAATATGCAATGTAATGAGGGCAGAGCTCTATAGCCCTGATCTCTTTTCAGCAAAAAAGAAAATCGAGATTTTTTTTTTTAAACCCATTCTAATCATAAAATGCTTTTCATCTGTTAAAAAACTCCCCATTGCTGACTGGCTAAAAAACATGGGACAGACCTCATATTTATTATGCAAATCCTTAGCATTAAGAAAACAAATCACCAACTAACATCTGTCTCGCCCTAAAGGAAAATAAATTAAAAAAGCAGTCACCCTTCCCCATGGTCCCCAGGCAGCGGGCCGAGCAGCCCGCGGGCTCGGCAGGGACGCGCCTCCCGCCCGCTCCCCGCCGGTGCTGCAATGTCCCCAGCACAGCGGCAGCCTCGGCCGCCCGGCCCCGCACCAGCCCGGCCACTGCGGTCCTTGCGCTGCCGCCCCCCCGCGCCCGACCCACCTTTCCCTTCCATCGCGGAGCCTTGCGAGCGCCGGGAAGTTGCGGGAAGACGCGCCCCCTCCTCAGCCGAGAGCCCGGCGGGCAGAGCCGGCGGCCGCTG